>CM035796.1:26721260-27096260 GCA_020466265.1 Siphamia tubifer
TGTGTGTGTGTGTGTGTGTGTGTGTGGCTGTGTATCCAATATGTAAAACTTGAAAACTGGAATATTTACAAACAAAAAGCCTATTTATTTTTTAGACATATGCCTCAGTCATTTATAACAACAGCTTCTTGACCTGAAAAGTCCCAAATAAAACTGATGTAATATAAACCCATATTCTTCATTCTCAGACTGTGACACTTTAAACCATAACTGTCTCCCTCAGACTTGGCCCAGTCTGCAGCCCTGCAGAGACAACATGGTTATTACATTAACTACTATTGTTTCACAGACACAGAGCTGGCGAGACAGAAGAAGTTCAAAAACCTTTTGACCCTAGAGCAACCCCTAAAACCGATTGTGTCATAACTCACAAACCAAGTACATCAAAACCAGATGGGATTTTATAAGTTCTCTCCCTGCTTTAAATACTAAACACCAACAGATCCTACTTGCCAGATCATGATCACATGATCTAAATTAAATAATTATACAGTAATTTTTTGACTTATTTTTATTTATTTCTTTGTTTGCTTTGTCAGACCAGACCAGGAAAGCTAAGAAACAGGATTTAAGATGAAGATCAATTTTCTCTGATTAGTCAGTTTCTAACTTTGGCAGCCTCTAGTGTTGAAAATAGACACAACATTGCAAATAACATGAACTAAGAAAGACTGAATTACTTTCAATGACCTTTTAAAAATAATGTTAAATATAGGGCTGCAATTATTGGATATTTTTGGAATGGAGTATTGTGCCATTACTTTTCATTGCATAACTGATTAATCAGATAATTAAAATTTTTGTTTATTATTTTTTTAAACTAGATCAATGAATAAATGGCAAATGAAGAAGGCTAAGGTACTTTGAGGTGTGTGTGCATTCATTCACTTGCACCCAGATGGATGAAAAAAGACGGAGCCTGATAGTTACACTACCTGAGCTAGGTCATGGCACATTGGCTTGGCTACATTCTAATATACACCAGTTAGCAATACGTTTGTTCTAACAGTGTTGAGAGTCTGAGTCACTTGAGGAAGTACTGTTGATCTGTAATACTTTTGATTCAGTTGTTGCAACATTGATGAAGGACAGCAGTGGGAGGCTAATGTTAATGCTATTTTGTAGTGTGAACACTGTCTGCCTTACGCAGCATAAAATGGTCCCAGACTTTTAACAATTTTTTAAATGTATGCTATTAATTTCCACTGACAGTTGAACGTACCGCACCACCGAACATCTTAAATCTTTTGACATCCACCGTCGTACAGTAAGTCAGTTAAAACAGTCTGTGTGAAACAATACCATAGGTGCAAGAGTGATATTATAGCAATGAGATTAACTTTGACATGAATGAAATGAATCTTCAAGGCAATGAATCTGCTTTGAAAATGTTTTACTTGAATTATTCAACTTCCTCGAAAAATCATCTCACCTCGAAATAAATATGTTTTATCCTCATCGTACCTTCGAATATAATAATTGATTTATGGATAAATGGTATTTTTTACTGATGTTTTCTTTGTTTTTGTTTTTTTTTGTTTTCCAACAGGAGACCAGGATGGCCAGTACACCAACTGGCTCCGTGAAGAAACCCAAGGGACTTGTGTAGTCCCTCGCTGTGTGGCCATGACTGTCCACATGTCAGACAGCGGAACTGAGAGCAACGATAATTTCCGCTGGGTGGATGGCTCATGTGGCCTGGCTTTGGATGGATATATTTGCCAGTATAACTTCAAAGGAATGTGCACACCACTAGAGGATGAAGGCAGTGGCCCTGCTGTCTACACCACCCCATTTCACCTTGTCAGCACCCTGTTGACGCACATACCATATGGGTCTGTCGCGGCTGTGCCATGCCCCCCAGATAGTTCAGACCCACAGGCTCCTGCTGAAGAGACCGTGCTGTGCATAGAGAGAGATGATCTAACCGTGGGCTGGTCTAGAGACGGACCCCTCTGCTCAGCCAACACAGCTCCACATGACCACGACTGGTGTGAAGACAATCCATGTGAGCATTACTGTCAGGGCACGGACACAGGCTACTACTGTTACTGCTCTGAAGGCTTCGTTCTGAGTGATGACATGTATAGCTGTAAGCCTGACCCCTTGAGCCCAACTGATCCACCTGAGCTGTCCTCTGATTCTGCAGGCCCCACAGACCAGCCTCACATGAAAGAGGTGTGTGTAGAAATGGGCTGTGAGTATGACTGTATGGAGACATCACGCGGCATTCGCTGCACATGCCCACCGGGATACCAAATGGGTAAAGATGGTCGTAAGTGTTCCGATGTAGATGAGTGCCAACAGGATCCGTGCCCACAAGTTTGTGTCAACATCCCAGGCACCTTTCACTGCTCTTGCTACTCTGGGTACCAGACAGATGACGAGGGCGAATGCGTGGATGTGGACGAGTGCCTCGACGAGGGCAGCTGTGAGGGTGCCTGTGAAAACACAATTGGTTCTTTCCAGTGCCAGTGTAACCCAGGTTATAAGTTAGGAATCAGTGGAGAGTGTGTGGATGTGGACGAGTGCATCGGCGAGTCACCCTGTCAGCAGCAGTGTCTCAATTACATGGGAGGGTACCAGTGTTACTGTGACAATGGCTACGACCTGCAGTCAGATGGGCTTACGTGTCAACCTTCACCTGATGATGGAGAATATTCCACTCTGACCCCTGACCCAAGTGACTCTGCATATATCCCCGACTTGGACCCTGATCATGATATCCCCTGGTCCACCTCTTTCACACCGGACACAAACTTTGAAGCTGACACAAACTTTGATGCTGACTGGTTTACAGAAACTCCCGATATGGATCATGGGTCAGATAATTATCTGAACCAATGGGATGCATTAGAACCTAGAAAATATCACACAGCCCCTACCCCAACACAAAAATACAACACGGGCAATGAAATCGGAAATGAGGCTGAAGCAAAACCAGGTGTTGGGGGGAGTAGCGGTGGCGTGGGAGTTGAAAGTGCAAGAGGATCTGGGTCAACCTCTGGGACTGGGGAGGGGATGGGGACAAAGACGGATGATATAGAGACTGTCGGCGGCTCAGCAGATGCAGGAACTGGATCTAAACGTAAACAGGACAAGAGCTGGCTGCTGGTGGCCCTGCTGGTGCCACTGTGTGTGTTCCTCGTGGTGATGCTGGCCCTGGGGATCGTTTACTGCACCAGCTGTGCCGTTGACAAAAGCCTGAGCTTCTCAGACTGCTATCGCTGGGTACT
Source organism: Siphamia tubifer (assembly GCA_020466265.1). Taxonomy (NCBI): domain Eukaryota; kingdom Metazoa; phylum Chordata; class Actinopteri; order Kurtiformes; family Apogonidae; genus Siphamia; species Siphamia tubifer. The sequence continues at coordinate 26,724,497 of CM035796.1, forward strand.
CCCCACAACACCCCCTGACAGGAGGAACGGCAAAACCCGAGCATGAACCTTTAAATAAACAAACACAGGTGCACATGGAGATAAGTCAAATGTCCAGATGTTTGGTAATTCACCTAGTCATGCGAGACCAGCCACTAAACCTACCATTTGGATAAGTAACAACCACTCAATGCAAACAATTTTGTACTGTCTGTTCCACAACTTTTGTAAATAATTCACTCAGCCATCATGTTTTTAGATTTCAATAAAATCAACAAATTGAAAATAAATCTGTGTGGCTTGTAAGATTATTAAAGGTATGTGATCATAGACTATAATACTCTAATATTATAGTCTGTGATTATGGAAGGACTTTGAAACACTTGCAGCCTAACATTTGATGAGGCCAAATTTGGTCTGTTATGTTAAATAAAGGATTATGCTACCCTGGATGCTTTACTTTAACAAGTCCTGGGTTTCATACTCCCTTTAGTACATTTTATAGATGCCTGAATGCTGAAAATGTTTAACAAACTCATTTTAAAACACTGTTGGGTTTTAATAAATCATTGAAAGTAAGATCTACAAGTCCCATAGGACATGGGTCGTCTTAAACCTGTCACATCAGTCAGACACCGATTGACCCTGGCAGGGGTCAAAGCAGCTGTAAAAGCATAAAACACAGTTAATGTCATGACTATTTGACCTCATTTTCTGTCAGTACCATAAAGGTATTAAGAAGGTGGCTAGATTGGACAAACATTTTAGGTATTTGGTGAATAACCTACAACAAAAACATAAATAACTTGAATTCTTATAAGAGGAATACAGTTTTACAACCTTACCTTCAGTAGCAGTGGCAGATCATGAAATAGTAGAGGTGGGGGGGAGGGACTGCACCAATCAGTTATTACATATATCAGTCTTTTATTGTGCTTCTAATTCCCAATAAAGGAAATGTCTGTGTATATAGAAAAGATTTATACCAGAGGTTTTCAAATCCGGTCCCTATGGGCCAGTGACCTGCATATTTTCAATATTTCCCTCTTCAAGCACACCTGGTTTAATTAATTATCAACTCAACATCAAGCTCTGCAGAAGTCGGATAATGATATAGTGTGTTCCAGGTGTGCTGGAATAGGGAAATAACAAAAAACATGCAGGACAGGGGTCCCTAAGGACTGGATTTGAACTGGATCTGATTTAAACCAACGAGGAAGGGATTTGAACTTGCGTCTGCAGTGTGTCACTGCTTGTGACACATGGATTGTGTCTGACATTAGCTTTAATGCTACTTAAACTAGCTAACTAACTTCTTAGCTCTAACTGTGATATAATCATATAGACTGTGACAGAATAAAAATCCATCTGACTCATGTTAATCTCTATCGTGTATACTTACTAACACATACATAGGTCCATATATGTCTCACAAACAGCACTTTTTTTTAATTAATAATAACTAGGTTCTTCCTCATGAATATTGCAACAGAACTAAACATGTATGTGAGTGAATGTGATACAGAGCTGAGGGGTACTAGACTGGAGTAGTTTGTGTTGAAACACCAAATAAAAAAGGAAGGTGATGAAACATATCAAGCACACAAATCAAAGAACAAACAGGTGTGTATTGGCTGATTAGTGTATTTGTCAAAGTGGGGAAACAAAAGAACAGTTTAAAGTAACTGGTTTTGCATGTTAAACCCCTTACATTTGCTTAAAGGTAATAGCTTCTCATCCAAACTAACATAAAAAGGATATAAATATGAAAATAATGTCAACAAAGTCTTACTAATAAATGTAATAACCACATAACGCCCTCCAGTGGTGATAATAGTGTATTGTCATACTTGACATGACCACCAGGGGTCAATAAAGAGCCATATGAAATACAACTGGCCCAATAGCAGTCTATTATTTGTCATTTGATCATTTATTTTTTTGTGTTGAGATTTATTCCTTTCCTGACTGAAAGCTCTTGAATTTTTGGGCTAATCTGTGATGTTTGTTTAAACCACATTGCAGCACATAAATCAGTTTGTAAATAACTTAATTGAATATATTTTTGCTTTGTCTCCTCTAATATGTCTCCATGTTTCTTTAACAGGCATCATTCTCACAACTTTTTGTCAAAGACATGACCAAGTAACGCATACCAGAACTCATGCTGAGGACCGTCACAGCCTCTGGTGATTAAAGGGATCTGACGTATTATCCCAGGTCAAAGGTTAATCTCTGACTGCAAGGCCTGGAATAGATCTCCTAGAAGATTCTACTCATCAGCTCGGCCTTTTAGGTGTTGCTTTTGCCTTCTGTGTATTATACAGTAACACATATAGGAATAAAAACTGCAAGGGGATTTTTATAACGTGATTTTGGGGTGTGTAAGAGTAGGTAGACAGAAGTGGGATATTTACAGATAGAGGCAGGTTTTTGGTCAGAGGTGAATATGGAAACACAATGAGATGAAACAAAAAATGATAGGTTTGGAGAACAGTTAAGTTCATGTGTTTCATCATTTTCCACAGAACACAGAGCTTCATAAGTGGAACATTATATATAAAAAACACAAAGAAAAAGCAAAAAAAATATATCAACCATATATATGTTCTGAATTATATTGACAATTTACACTTGTGTTTGGTGAGTGTTAATCCTATGTCCAAGCTTTTTGGTTGCCCTCCTTAAATGGCCTCACCTCCTCCTATGTGGCCTATGCTTAGAAAATTCCAAGAAACTTCAGCATCTCCTAGAGATGCCTGCCCTCCTTGGCAACTCTACTCCCCCCATGGAGAAGTTTAATTAAATTATTTCTTTCTTCTCCTTGTGATCTGTTCCTTCCTGACATCCATTCACACTAAAATCCTGAAAAAGACCCTCAACAATTACAACTGGGGAACTTCAAATTCAATTTATCTGCCCTGATCTTCTTCTTTCTTTCTTTCTTTCTTTCTTTCTTTCTTTCTTTCTTTCTTTCTTTCTTTCTTTCTTTCTTTCTTTTTTCTTTCTTTCTTTCTTTCTTTCTTTCTTTCTTTCTTTCTTTCTTTCTTTCTTTCTTTCTTTCTTTCTTATTAATGCGACTTTGATTTCTTTTTTTTCCTCAGTCCATAACAGTCAAAATGTGCTATTTTCAATGTTTTTTTTTCCACATTACTGAATGAAATAAATCCCCACTATTATGGAAATACTTTTTCAGTTGTCCATGCCAACAACCTGCATGCGTAATGTCTGTGCGTAAATGTGCGTAATGGGACGTAAATGTCCGTTTACCTGCCTGTGAAATAGATATCTCTCACACTGCAAAAAATACACACATCTCCTACACAGCAGCAGGTTAGTGTAGCTCATGTTGGTTGTATTTCTTGCAGTGTGCTCCACAGCTCCACAGCTCCACAGCTCCACCCACGCACCACCGGTGTCCCAGGCGGATTACAGTGTTCAACTCTTCTATGAACCTCGTCGGTGCGTCTTTACTGAAGCAGAAAATATCTAGTCATTTATCCAAACATCGTGTGTTTATTTGCGTCTGTGCTGAGTTTCAACTCTAATTGAAATTTAAGCCTCATGTCTGCAGTTGCGTCGCCTCATAAAGACACTTGGAAATAACTTTTTAAAGACTTTTAGGATAATACATTATGTCAAAATCTATGAGTTCTAATTGATCATCGTGGAGGTGTTGGTGTATTCATTAGTGGAAAGGAAAAACACTCGTGGAAGGTATAAGGTAAGTGATCGTGTTTGCACTTTATCGGATTATCTTCATATAATCTGATTTAAAGACAGTGTTTTGTTTGGCATGTTGTGTTAATTGATCTGCTACTATAGACTAATGGCTCTTTCATGTCACACCAGATCTTCCAAACACATGTGTTATAAGTATTTTTTTTTCTTATAAATGATTATATTTCAGTTGCAACATAGGAGTTGTGAGTTATAGGAAAAGCTGGGATAGCCTATAATAATATGTTTAAGAAAGAAATGCTGACATAAACACACTGTAAGCAACTATGACTTTGCCATAAAAGTAATTAAATACAGTGTATTGCTGCTATGACATCAGGTCAATGAGTATTTGAACAGTTAAAGACATATTTACAATCAGATTGTCCAGTTACTGTTGTAACCCTGGACACAGATGGACTAGTTTTATAAAGATTGGAATTAACACATGGTTGAAGCAATGTTTTTGTAAAAACACTTGAATTAAATATAAAAGTTCACACTTCAATCTGATTGTTTTTGGTTAATTTCAGAAAATGTGGGAAACACACACACGCACACGCACACACACACACACACACACACACACACACACTGGATCTGGATCAGAATCTAAAAAAGTCGTCTTCAATTTGTGTATTCAAAAGGATGTATAAAACTAGGATAATAACAAAATCTAGAATATTATCTAAATAAGTGAATATTTAGTTATAAGGTAGAAAGAAGAACATGTCTTATATTGCAATAAAACTATCATGGTTAGGATATATCTATGTATATATCTATGGATCATATCTATTAATTATTGTTTATGTAATTGATTTGTAGTGAAAGTGAATATACTTTCACTATGAATTAATGCTTTACTACTACTAGTACTTTAGTTGATCATATCAGATTGGATGAGGTGAATTATAAATAATCTGTTTACAAATGGTTATGGATGTTTTCTCATAATGATATAAAGGACATAACACATATTGTGTGTTAATGCAGTATCTATTTGGATTTTAGTTTGTAAAAGGGGGTGGGAGTTTATAAGTTTCACTTCTTCCCACTCCTTTTCGAGTACAAGAAAAGAAAAAATGTTGACCATTTTCAATGACGTTTTGATGATTTATTGTGTGCTCGAAATAAAACTGAACTGAACTGAACTGAACACACAGGTGCTACTGTTCAAATACTTATGGACCTGACTGTATAAGATACTCTTCAATTTTGGATATAAGACATTCCTTGAATGTAAAACCATCTTTGAATGTACCAAATTACACTGTTGTGATATGATATGTTGATATTTTTTAGATTTAGTCTTTTGGTTTCATCTAACCAATATTTTCATAGTTTGTTAATGTATCAGCAAATGGTTATGAGAGGATGTCTGCAAATGCATTCACTCACATATGCCAAGTTTAAAGTCACAGAGGTGGAAAAATGGAAATAATCACATTTAATAAGCTGAAATCAGATAAATTGTGGATGATTAATCTAACAGTTAACAATTGATCAATTAATTGGTATTAATCATTACAGTGTTACTCTTTCTATAAAATAGTACACTTTGTTTCTTACAGATGTAGTACTTTTTATGGTTTTTACAACACTTTTCCAAAATTTCTTTCTTTCTATCTATCTATCTATCTATCTATCTATCTATCTATCTATCTATCTATCTATCTATCTATCTATCTATCTATCTATCTATCTATCTATCTATCTATCTATCTATCTATCTATCTATCTATCTATCTATCTATCTATCTATCTATCCATCTATCCATCCATCCATCCATCCATCCATCCATTCATCTACTCAGAAATATTATGTCAAGTCAAATGACACAATGAGGTTGAAATTTGGAATTTCAGTCTATTCCAATAAATGCTCTATAAATTGTTACGATCAAAAACTTGTGTCCAGACTAAGACCAATGAGTCTTTCCCATTCATAATCAAGTCTTTCCATTGTCTGTTTCCTTTCGCACACGGAGGCCGATTTCGCCAACATGTTACAGATTATATCAACATGAAAAACACTCAGTCTTGGATCTCTATGTAGGACGTCTTCATGCGCTAAATCAGATAAATCAAGCATTAATTACATCAGGCCGTCCTTTCGTCCTCCTGTATCTGATTAGAAGATAACACAGCCGATCTGACTCCCAGTTTTCATCTCCATCCCTATCCTGGCTTGCTTCTTTATCTGTCAGCTTTAAATCACTTTTAATGAATCAGAGATTGCTTCTGAACTGGCAGGTCGTGGCTGAGTGATGATGTCCAGGGCATGAGAACAGGCTCTCTTTGGCCGACTCCTGCTGATCGATGGCGTTAGTGGCACTCAAGGAGCGACTTGGCTTCGACAGCAACTTTCCTTCCATCGTCTCCATCGTGCACCGTCATACTCCTCCCTGTGTGTAGATAATGAGAGCATCGCACTAATGGAAGGTCTATTTTTGGCTAAATGCACTAAATGATTAAGGATATTATTAATGCATGCATATATAAATTTCATGAACGATGGAGGCCTGGAGAGAAGGGACAGTGACCGAGATAAAGGCTAATTATAGATATGGACCAGACTATGTGCCAACTGGTTGGCTGAGATTTACTGGATTATTGTATTATTATTCAATGAGCTCATGACTCAAACCTCAGCGATGGCGTCAGACCAGTCAGACGCCTGCAGCCTCAGGGACGCCATGGAAGTTACTGGGTTACCTCCAGATGCTGGACAGGAAGTGAGGAGAGTAGTGAAGTGCTTTCAGGTAAATGGTTCATAGGAGGAAAGTGGGCTGAAGCCAAATGAAGCTGAAACATCCACTTAGAATCTGAGTGAAGATGAAGAACATTTAACCCATAAAGACCCAAACAGCCACTGAACGACAAAAAACATCTACTAATGTAACATGTTGATCCATTAATCATATCATTACATGTAAATAATTGTTGTATCTTGTATTTTCGTCTTTTCATGATCAGAATAACAATGAGAAACTGTTGCATTTTGGAATAATGACGCATTTTGGAATAAACGTCCAAAATGTAATAACTTTATTTCACTTTGAAATAAACTGCCCCTATGCATTGGAAATTGGAAAAAAACAAACAAAACAAAAATCAATTTGTAATTTCCAGTATATTCCCTGTTAATGCAACCTTTCAATAGTTCACTGATAGCAATTGCTAAGTACTGCTAATAGGCTCATACAATGATACTAATAGGCCTAGCTTTAAACAAATAAGTAAAATAAAATACAATTAAACCAATAAACTATGCTTTAGAATTGTTATTACATAATGTGCAATATTACTACATTTTCAAGAAAATAAAATTTGGACATTTATCACGAAATGCACCGTTATTACAAAATGTGGCTCAATAATAATAATAATGATTCACAGTGGTTCACTGTAAAATAATGCAATTAAAAGGGTATCGGTCAAATATTTTAAAGTTATTTGGAAAACTGTATAATATGTTATTTCTGTTTGTGTCATCAAACTGTTTTGATGCAAGTGAACAGAGACAGTTGTTGCATTTCTGTATAATTAAAAGATAAATATACAGAAAATAAAATAATAACATAATAACATAAAAATAATTGTAATATGTAGATCTTTAGTAGATCTGTAGTTTATAGGGCTGTGTATTGGTAAGTATCTGGAGATCCGATACAAATCACAATACTAGGATCACGATACGATACATCACAATATATCATGATACTGTTAACCAGGTGATTTTTTTTGTTTGTTTGTTTGTTTTGTTTCTTTTTTTGTACATATAATTTCTTGAAAAATTTAATTACACCACAAATACTACAAACATTTTTATTTCACCACAAAACGTCCAGTACAGGATTTGGATAAAGGTATAATATGAAGATTTACCAGTACAAAACACACAAATGAATAAATACAATTATGTTTTACAGAGCTTTCAGATTAAGATCCTGTTCTATAAATAAACAAGCTTCATAAACAAAAAGAAAATTAAAAAAACCCCACCATGTCTGCCGTTGAATTAATCCCTAAAAGTATTATTACAGTAGTTTTTTTAATATCAATACAGTATTGTGAAATGAAATAATGTGATATATCGCAGAGCTGATATTTTCTGACACCTCTACTTTTCACTGCTTAGATGAAACAGGACATTGTCATGAGGTAAATACAGGTGCATCAAAGTACAGCAGTGTTTTATTGACTTTGTGAGACGCGTCAGTTGTCGTTCATGGTGGTTTGACTGTAAATAGAGTTTGTGTTGGAGACATTCCTGCCAAGTCATTCCTGCTGTTTCAGATATTTCTTGGATTCTTAAGTCACAGTCATCAATGTCATGACATTTGAGCTAAAACCATCATCACTTTTACATTCCAGTTAATGATTTTTGTATTTCTGGTCATTTTATATCATCACCATTATGATTGTCTAGTATGTAGTTATTAGTAAATAGATACCTAATAAATAAGAAGAGGTATATACTGAAGGCTTATAACATAATAAAGCTGCACAGTTGATTAACCCTTTAACTCCTGAGATGTTTCACAGTCCAAAAAAAAGAACAAAATAAGCAACAAAATGAACAAAAACAGAAAAAAAACAAGAAAAATGAATAATAAACCAACAAAATGATAACATGAACAAAGTAATACACAAATTGAACAAAATTTAAGAAAAATAGAAAAATGTATTTTAAAAACTACATGTAGAAAACTAAAGAAAATAAGCAAGAAAAGGACCAAAAACTAATACGTATTTACAAACTAATAAATAACATGAAATAATTTGCAAAAAAAATCTAAAAAAACCCCCCTAAAATTAAGTTAAAAAAACAAAACAAAAATTAGTACGGTAACTCAGTTCCAATACATTTGTTTTTACTTTTTCTTTTCATAAATTAGTTGCTTTTTGAAACCTGTTTATTTCCATACATCAGTTCCAAGAACAAAACTCAGTAAAAACAGTACAAAAAAAACCTAACCCATAAAACATTACAGTCAGAATCACACTGAAGCGAATGGACAATAGCATCAGTTGTTCTGGGTGTCTCATATTACCATGGACAGGTTTATATTGGCATGAGATGGAAGCCCACTGTGTCTGAGGGAGACCATGTGCGTCAGAAATTAACACGATAAGGCCCTGAGCAAGCGTTGGTTTTTGACGCACTGGGAGTGAGACTGTGTTGAACATGTGGTGCTAATTCTCTACTCAGGTCTGTTGAATGAAATTGGACAGGGTGGAAAATGTGGAAATAGTGATAGAAATAATATAATATTTCTCTTAGTTTTTCCTAGTTTCCTAGTTTTTCCATCCAACATACAGTACATATCCCAGTATGAATAAATACTAATAAATTAGATCACCCCCAGAGCGCAGACCTCCGTGAAGCAGCACAAGTCTGCCAATGTTTGGATCTGGATGTTTGTAACTTATTTATAAACTAGTTTTAGCGAATGATTTATTTAATCTATCATTAACAATCCCTTAGATGGTTTTAAAAAATTCAAATAAATCCTCTGTCTCATTTTTGAGATATGGCCATTTTAATATTCAACTGGGTATGATGTCACTCTGATGTTATGTGACGTCACACAACGACCAAATATCACCTGTTAGATCTAATGTTAAATATGAAGAACTAGATCTGATCTCATCTTATGTCTCAAGGTAAGACGAAGTGAATGAAAAAAAAAACACTTGATACCAACTGGTCTGGATTCTGAGATATCACCACTTATGTGTTTTATATGTTGACCTTCACTGTGACCTTGAACTTTGACCTTTATAGTTCAAAATGTAATGGTTTCTTCCTTGACACATTATCAATCATCTCTGAAAGTTTCATCAAAATCTGTCCATAACCTTTTGAGTTATCTTGCTGAAAAACAAACAGACAAACAAACAAACATACAAACGTGAGGTAAAACATAACCTCCTTCGTGGACGTAAATATTAACTCAATATATCACCATAGTTGGATCGTTAGCCCCTGTGCATTACTACAGTCTGAAAAGATACACACAAACATTTACTAAGCTATACTTTGCTTTTCTAGCCTAGTAGTGCTAGCCTAGCCTAGCAGTGCTATCTCTATTCACGCCTGGTAAAACATAACATCCTAATAGTAATAATACTAAAAGTAAGGTCAAGAAACATGCTTTACAGGAATTAGACCAATTTAAAGCATGAACATTATAATTACGGTAAACTAAAATCTAGCCCAATTAAGTCCATATTATAACAGTGTAAATGGGCATTTAATGATAACTTTATATATATATATATATATATATATATATATATATATATATATATATATATATATATATATATATATATATATATATATATATATATATATATATATATATCCACAAAAAAAGTTAGCCTTCAAGCATACCTCTGACAAAGTGGTCACTGCAGACAGGGGCATTAGCATTAGCATTAGCATTAGCATTAGCATTAGCATTAGCAGACTCTGCTCCTCCCGACTGCAAATGCAGATTTAAAATCCTCTTTTTCTGTGAGAGTTTTTCCATTTATCACTTTTATGACTTCCAATCTTTGGTTCTATAAAAAAATCTCTTCTCCTTCTCTTGATTAGACCGATTAGTGCAGCCATAAACTGCACAACACGTAGGCATTTTCTGACCGTACATATCACTCGGGTTCACTTCCTGATCCTCATCTGACATTCGCGCACTGACTTAATAACTATTTGACGTCCCATGAAACCAACTTATACAGTTATTCTGGTGAGTAGTGATGGTACAAAGGGTTCTGTTTTTATGAACTATTCAAGGTGTAATAAGCTACAGTTTCAGCCTAAGGGTTTATGTAATTTAGTGTTTCTTATGGACTCATCTTTGCATCAATGTGGGAAAATGTTCTGTAGAGACTGAACTGAGTTGAATGTATGAGTTGGTGCAACCTTGAAACATTTTGCAGTTTTAGTTTTTAGATCTGACTCTACAGTTACATGTCATACAGAATCATTTAAATAGAATCATGACTTTTTATTGTTGCTTATTGTAGCTTTTTTTTTTCCTCCTCTCACATCCCCTCTTATTTTACACTTTCTATTGTCATGTATGTGCATCTACAGTAGCAGAACCAACTCAACCTGTTGAAATCAGTCATGTTGACTCCTCTGCTCAGAGATAAGAACAAAAGAACAGTGTGTTTTGTGAAGAACCATTGACCGGGAAACCAGCTCTTATCTCACATTTATGGCCTGTTTTTAATTTAAAAAACAAACAATAGAATGTGAGACACTGGAATTAATCTGGGGTTTCAGCATGTGTTAAACCTTATCTTCAGGGACAGCTTGGAGGACGTTCATCATCGATGGTTTATTATGGACATGTCTGTACAAATGGATGCTCTGATTATTTATTATTTGTCCTTTATTATTTTTAGACGCTCTGTTTGAGATGTACCTTCACATGAGAACAGGCTCTACTGTGTAATACACTGATCCCTCTGCAGAGTCCTAGAGGATCATGGGAGTTTGTCTATTTAGTCCACATGTATTTGTAGAGTTAGAGGAGACATTTAACCATGTTTCTTTGGGGTGGTCATTTAACCAATTCACTGTCTATGTCTATGAACAAAGTCAGATCTTAAACGTCAAATTTGTTCCTTTGTCACCAACTCAGTTTCACATTTCTATAGTTTGTCAATGTAGGCGTCGACACGTTGCTACGCATACACAACATGAACAACATGCTAATGACACGAGTTACGTGCCCCCTACGACCAATAGTTTTTGAGATCTCTGGAGGTTAAAGGTGACATGTCGCAAAATTAACTTATGTAACACAGTCAAGCATAAACATATCATATTATAACTTGATCAATATTGAATATATTATAATATTACACTCACTGATGCATATATACATATAATGAAATTATCAAAATTGCAAAAGGTCAGAGGTCAAGGTTGCATTTAGCAAAAAGGTCAAAATCACATTATTGTGGGGTTGTCATAGAAACTTGAGATCGGCACAAAATAGGGGCGATATTAGGCATTCTCTGAATACTTGTTTAAGGTTATGGAACAGATTAATTGGCTGATCAAATGTATTTTCTATGTGAAAGACCTGCTCTGAGTAATGTTACAGCATTTTTCCAGGGTTTTTATTCAGAGTTTGGCAAGTCAGAGAGTAGTGGAAAATTCCCCTGCATTCAATTCCCAAATCTATCTGAATATTTTTCTATATAAACCAAACAAAAGAACTGATCCATTGAGTGTGTGATACAGTAGATGAATTTATTTTCTATGAAATACTCTGTAATCCAAGAGAATATAGTTCATACTGTTCTATTAAGTCAACATTCACATTCCTTCAAATTATTTATAACCTGATAAACTGACCTTAGCATCACTTCTCATTTATCTTTAACAAGAAACAACAATATTATCTATAAATAGACGGTTCAGGCTCAAATGTGACAGTTGAGAATATGTAGCTTTATTCATAGATGTAAGTGACGTGTGAATTGACGTCTGGATGTCTGGACAAAACACCAAATATAAAAGAAGGGTAAAGGCTAAAGGGTACAAAGGGTAAAAGAAGAGGGAAAAATGGGCTGAGAAATAGAAGACAAATACCACAGACTGATCTGTGCCAGAATACCATGAACAGCAGCTTCTGTGCCAAGACATTTTTATCAAACACTGTGGCAACAGGCTTTTCTGTGGGTCTGAAGGTGGCCTGTCCTCTTCCTCTGAATCTTTTCTCCTCTTAATAACCAGGTCATATTCATTAACAGCAGGAAAGGAGAATAAGAAATAATTAAGAGTGAAAATTAAACATTATTTAAATAAGTGAATATCTACTTGTAATGTCAAAGAATGCACAAAATAAGAATATATGTTGCATATTTGTAATTAATTAATTAACAGAAACTGTCATGATTAGGAGAAATTATCACATTTTAATGTTTGTGTTTGTAGTAAATAATTAAAATGCAGATAAATATTATTGTTTATATTATAAAGTTGACATTGGTTGTGTGCAAGGTGACTAAAAAGTGTATGGTGAATGGTTTCTTTTGTTTTGTCTCCCTCTCAAAACCTGTGACTATGGGTTTGTTCTTTCAAGGTCGCTCAAGGTCAAAGGTCATGACATAGTTTTGAAGCCCATGGTTGGGCTTTGCTATCTGCCAATAATAGTACTTGAGTGTCTATCTCTACTGTTTTTGGAGTTATGATCACTTGGAATTGTATGACTTTGATTTCAACCTTTCAAGGTCACTCAAGGTCAAAGGTCATGATGCCATTTTGAAGCCTAATAATCTATAATAATAATAATAATAATTTATCTGTAACTAAGACTTGATCTCCACTGATATTGTCGATTTTAGTTTTTTTAAGTGTTGACCAAGTGACCCTTGACCTCTGGGGTCAACAACAGGTTTAAATATATACAAACAAGATGCAGAATTGAAAGACCAGCATTTTGCTGTTCATTGGAAATATAATATGGATAGTTAAAGGTTATACCCAAATTTCTATTGTGGCCTTGACCTTTGACCTAGAGCCTTCAAATTTGTCCTTCGAGCTTCTGATGTCAGTGAGAGAAAAATAAGCTATATGTAAAAGTGAGTATACAGGAATGAAAAGGATTTGGCCTATCTCTTGTCATTGTGAAAATACATATTTGTTGACTTTGACCTTTAACCTACATTCACTAAAATGTAATGGGATCTATTTACAACTTCAAGAAAAATGTATGGGAAATGGTTTCGTAATTATTGCTTAAAGTTGCTCAAAAACAAATGGATAAAATAGATAAATACATAAATTCATAAATAAATAAAAAAAAAAAAACAATACTCCTTGCCTCCTCTTTTTGGGAAGAAAAATGTGTGTTGACAAAGTAAAGGAGGTGGAATCCATTCAGTTATTAGTTTATAAAGAGCAGGTAGGAGTTTATTCTACCTGCTATTTGTTTAAGTTCTATTTGTCCATGTTGTATTGTTCTTAGTTAGACTCCCCTCCTTCCATGTCCTTTAACAAAAAGAAACGATTAACTATTAACTAAACTACAGTTTGAATTGTTTATTTAATTAAGAACATTAGAAAAAAGCTGAAATCAAGAAGGGAATAAACATTCAAATATTTGTAATTGAGCAAGGGGGATAGGAAGGAAACAGTGTGCGTCACCTTTATACATCCCCACTCACTGCAGCGGAACCAATCTTCAAAGAGTAATCCAGCACCGCACCTGCGAGTCATCCTCATTCAACACAACCTACTGAGGAGAAAGGAAAAGAAAGACATACCAAACCTAGAAAACAAATAAAATATTACAAGTGATGCCTGTTGAGCCACATTTTGTAATAAAACTCCAAAATGTAATAACTTTTGTAATAAACTGCCGCATTTTATAATAAATGTTGCTGCATTATAAAATAAGTTATTACATTTTGACAATATTATTACAAAATGCACCTGCAACTTTTTATTCTCTAAAGAAAATGTCATAACATGGTGCATTAGGTAATAACAATTCTAAAGCATAGTTTATTTGTGTGTTAATTGTATTTTACTTTAAACAACGTAAGTGTCTTATGCTTGTTTACAGAGCTGCTGTGGTCAGATAATTTATCCACTAACATTCATTTTAAACAAATATGAAATTGCCTCAGAAGGCTAAACAAACAACAACATTTCTATTTCCAAATTATTATTTCCGTAATTTCAAATTGTCCATATTGTCTAATATGTCTAATTACCAGCCAAGACATAAATCATTTGGAATGTTGAGTTTTAATGCCACACCACCAAAGCACCTGCTGCTACAAAATTTAATAAATTATGACATAATGAGGCAGTTTATTACAAAATGAAATGAAAAACGTATTACATTTTGGACGTTTATTACGAAATGCACTGTTATTACAACATGCCAGAAACAACAAACCCCAGCCAACACATTTTTGGTGACTGTGACCTTTGACCTACATTCACTAAAATTTAATGGGGTCTATTCTGGGTCACCTCATACCTTTCCTGAAAACGTCAAGAAAATGAGTCCAGTAGTTTTTGTGTAAAGTTGCTGAGAATCAAACAAAAAGACAGACAAACAGACAAAAAAAATCCTCTTAACAGTTATGTGATTATTTTATGTGCCTGAAATCAAATGAATCTTTCTAATGTAAATATTCTCATTGTCTGAACCTGCTTTAATGTAAATATTCGAGGTAACATATAAATGTGTCTGTACTTTTCTTTCCTTACATTTTCCAATGTTAGTTAAAATGCATTTAAAGGAAATTATTGATTATATTCATTTTCATTTGCAAAACACACATCAAATATAGTGGTAGCCAAAATGATTAGAACAGTTGACATATTTATAACATATTTAAGAGGTTTCATCTGTTGCTGTTGTTTGTTTTTTTCTTTAAATTGTCCATTAAAATACCTATGAACTGAATGATATTTCTATAAAGTCATCATTCTGTACTATAAACCATAGATCAAAGTCATCATAAGGAAATTTAGGTCATTTTCCTACAAAAATAAGCTATAAATGTAATGTATGTACCTTCAAAAGATTGTGTGATCATTGTCAGGTGTAACGATGGATAAACTGATCTGAGTTTGAAGACACAGCTGTGCTTCTGTTGGATGATAAAAACATTTTAAAGCAGTATGAACCACTTCATCTGATATTTGTTATACTCTTAACAAATATATGTGTGTTTCAGGAAAATTATGAATGTTTTGGAGGCAAAAAAATCAGTGTTGTCACTGTTTTGCCACCACATATATACTGTAGAATACTAACAGACAGGCTGGAAACTAGTAGGACATTTTAATTATGTATGGTATTGTTCAAATGTTTTGGCAGTGGCATTAATAACATCTATTTATGAGGTAAAATGAAGAGCAACAATAAACATTTTATGATATTCACTGGCAAATATGTGATTTATTTGTTAATGAGCAGAGTCACTTTGTGTCTCTACCAAAACCTTTGATCATTCCTATAGTTAATACATTTGATTTGAAGTAGAACTGGTCTAATAATCATAATTTTATATTTATATGTAATGAAATTACACTTTGAAGAGCAACATCAGGTAGAAATATCTTTCAAAGTTGTTACGACTTATTTTTTAGACATTATATTATACATTTACATCAGAATCAGAATCATTTTTACCTACATGAGAAGTAGAACCCATATTTATGTCATTTTCTAACCTTATTTATTTTCATTTTGAGAGAGAGAAACAGAAAATAATTTATTCTGACAAAACTAGAAAATTTACAAAAAACTATTAAAAAAAAAACGTTTCAGAATTGATAGTAATGAGAAAAAAAAACATAATTTATCTACTTCATATGATATAAAATATACAAAGTAAAGATCTACTGTACAAATTATTATTAATTAATAAAATTAATAGATTTGAAATTTGAGAATATTTTCAATGTATATGAATGTATATAAATTCTGTAGATACCTCTGTTTTATAAAGTTTTCTTATTTTTCTTTCCTTATATGTATTAACATATTTTGTGAATAATTCAGATTCTGATACATGTGCATTAATTGAATAGGAAAAAATGTCAAAGAAATGCTCAGAGTATGTTAATTTATTCTCTATTTCATTGTGTTCATATCACTTCTTGTTGAGTTTTATTTACCCTTTATGCACATTTATCATATTTCATCCAGTATTTCTCTCATTTTCCATTTTCCTTTCATATTTTTATTTATTTGTCTTTACACTTTTAAACTCTGGGGGGTTTTTTTTTTGCTTCTCTGTTTCCTCATCTCTATCTTTTTCCAGTGTTGTTCAAACCCTCTGATGCCTGTTTGCCTTCTTTTCCACAGGCGTTTAATCCTCAGGCAGGTAAAGCTCAACTTTACCGTATTATTAGAGCGTCTCTCCCAGACATGACTCACTATTAAATATTGTGTTGACTTCTCCTCACAGCTGTTGTGACTCCAAACAAGCCTCTGGGTTGTCAACATATATGCAGTGTTTAGTGAAAATATGACGTGACGCGGCATGTTGATGAAAAATGTAATTGTGCGTCCTCAGGGTTGGTTTCCAGTTCGCTGTGGGATGTTCACGGACTGGTGGCGCGTTGAGGCTGAAGGAGCATGGTGAAACACCAACCCTTACAGGTCTATGAGAAGCAGATCTTCGTGTCCTTCGTCACTGGGATCTATGGTTGCCGCTGGAAACGCTACCAGCGTTGCCAAGACGATAGCTCGAGGGTAAGAGCAAATACCATGATAATAATAATTTAACAAAACATCAAACAATGAAGATGTTGGTTTATTGTTACTTAAAGTCAATGGGTTTTAGTAGAATTTTGAAATAATACATGTTAAATGTGTTTAATTAATTTTTTATTTTTTTTTTACTTTATTTTGAACATTTAAACAACATAAAATAAACAATACAGCAGATAACAACATGTCAACAGCAAACTGTGATAGACATTCAACAGAACTATTCCACCAAACATGTATAGATATGACTGTTTTGACTGTCCATAAATAACCCTAATGAGGAAGAAAGAAACGTATTTACAAAAGAGGATGTAGTAATGCTTATTCAGTTCTATCACAATGTTCCCTCATATATATGATTAACTAATTAACTTGTAATTCCTCTATAAATATGCACATTTATGGAGGGGGTTCTTCTATATTTCTATACTGATCCAAATGTAAATATGTCTGTCTTCATCACATTTCTGGAGCAAAACCAGGAAACTATTCAACATTTTCCCACAAACTCTATACAGCAGTGGTTCCCAACCTTTTTTCTGTTTTTTTTTTTTTTTTCTTGTGACCCCGTTTTAATGTCACAAATGTCTGGTGAGCCCAGACATTCAAAACAGAGACTCTTTTTATGCTAAGATAAAGTTGTTGTTTTTTTTATTATGTAATAGCTTTCTACATTATATTGCAAATAAATGATTTAAATAATTTTAGAAAATATTTAGGCTATATAATATACACTAGTGGAAAAAGTGTTTTGCCACACAATTAAAACATTACACAGTTACCAATATTATCATGAAATATTTACAGGAAAAAAAATGTTTTTGTTTGTTTTTTTTTAGTTTATTGTGCAGAAGGGAGCATTTGGCTTTGGAGAAGGGAACAATACTTGACATATTTCAGTAATTTAACAATGGTTGATCCTTGATACATTCTAGAAGTTCAAAATACAAGATGTTTTAATCCTTGGAAAAGAAGATCTGCTCTTACAAGACTTTGAAATTACAGTTTAAACTGAAAACTGTATTTACTGTAAATATTTCTGATTACTCCAACTCTGGTTTTGAAAATAGTTTATTAATTGGTTCTGTCCAAATTATTCTTAATCTACAGTGGTGGAAAAAATTATTTAGCCATCAAAGGTCATTAAAAACAATGGTAATAACTCCTGCATGTATCATGTGACTAAAATAGACACAAAAGAAAACATGGAATAAATAGAAGTAATGTTTTTGTCACTATTATATGATATTGATATAGGAACTGAAGCTCTGATCAGCTCTGAAATTAAACTACTATGAGCTATGTTTGTTGTTTCATCATATTAGTCTAAAGAAATGTACCTTTAGTTGTACCAGGACATTGAAATGAACAAGGAATTGAAGAAAACAAGGGTGGTCTAATAATTTTTTCTTCTGCTACTGTATTTCCAGATGTATTTATGGGTCTTTTCAGAGTGAATTCTGTTTCCATTCTGTTTTAATGTACAAACACATACAGATAGTGAGTCTGAACGTTCCCACTGATGCTGAATGATTTTCCTTTTTGTGGATGTGAAGGCACAAAATAGGTCAACCTTTGTCAACAGTGACATGTACTGTAACTGAAACCAGAAAACCAGGACGCAGCAAGACAATGACTGTGATTTTGCCTTTATTTATTTATTTGACTTCTGTATATTTAACCAGGAAGTCCTGTGACAATAAAATCTGCTGACTAACATGGCACAGTAAGAAAACATGATGTTAAAATAGAGAGGGTGATGAGTGCATGAGAGAAAACACAGCTTAAAAAATAACATATACATGGATTTGTTTCAGTTGGGCATTTATTCTCGTGTATTCTACGGCCCCTAGAATATTGCTACAGCTCCCATTCATTTTGAATGGACGTTCCCAGCGTTTTGCGGGTGGATTTTTTTTTCGATAACCGCCCGCTGCCAATGCCAATGAGTTTGGTCACTTCATAGTCACGGTACCATATCACTCCGCAGGTAGTTCGGCCACTTTGAAAGTAAATATTCACCTGTTAGATCTAATGTTAAATATGAAGAACTAGATATTGTCGGATTTAACAAAATACGTTAATAACCCCGCACTAAGGTAAAAGTCATACATTTTGAAAATATACCATTTGCTTGACGTCATCGATCGGTGTTATCTCATCTGATGTCCGAAGGTAAGACAAAGTGAATGAAAAAAACTTCTGTCTTGTCTTCTTCTTCTGACATATCACCACTACTATGACCTTGACCTTTGACCTCTATAGCTCAAAATTCAATGGTTTCCTTCTTTGATGCATTATCAATCATCTCTGAACGTTTCATCAAAATCTACCCATAACTTTTTGCGTTATCTTGCTGAAAAACAAACAGACAGATGAGGTAAAACATAACCTCCATCGTGGAGGTAATAACACAAGGGACGACAGATAAAGAATAAAATCTGACGTATAAATAAACAGAGATCAGTAAAAGGTAACAAAATGTGTTTAACATGAACTTTTTGTACTGTAGATGCTTCTATTTTTTTTAAATAGCATTATTACTTTATTATTCTTCTCAATGTAAATCTTTTTGTACGAGTTTATTATAATTGATGATATTCAAAGTGAGACATGAACAACTTCACTAATATCTATAAATAAGTCTTAAAATCTCCCTCTGCTTTGAAATTTGTGACATTTTCTTAAATCATTTTAATCCCAGATACTGGAGGGTCTTCTCTAAGAGGCAGTTTTTTTTCTGGGAAAACACTCCCCACACTAAAGTCCATCCCAGAATAGTTCAATGTGTGTTTGTGTAAGGCAGAACCAGACTCCAGCTGTGTTACAAACCCAGTGGGCATAAAGATCCCCATAAAAAAGGCGATTCACGGGAAGAAAAACAGCGCTACAGCTGCCTCATCGACATTAATGAAGCATCTCGCCATCAGACACGATTTAGGGAGGCTTTCATTGGCTGAAACACCGACTGTTTCCACACAGAAATGAAAAGAAGGTGGTGTTTTGATCATTAGTTTCATTATCAGAGACTCTTTGGTTCTCATTCATCTTTCACTGTCAGATTTAATGAGTCAAACTAAGACATTAATGTTAGTAGTATTAGTCCAAACATATGTTCTTAATAAAATGAATCACATATATGCATATAGTAGAGGATTTATCTATGTTTAATTAGAGGTAATACATCTGAGACTGAAAACAATAGAAGTGATGTATACCAAATTTGCAGTAAAAATGTATATATATATATATATATGCATCAATTATTTCAACACTATATCGAGTAGTGTTAACCACAAATGCATTAAATAAGGTTCATTAAATGAATAAATAAAATAAATACACATACCTCCCTCTTATACAGTGTAGTGTGAAAGTAATTATATTCTGCTTTTTTTAAAAACAGAGTTATACAAGTTTAAAACATTTCCCTGTGGTTTACATGAACTGATTGGCTTTGAATGAATGATAGAGTTAAATATCAGCCAGTTGATATATCAGGCTGATATTTCCTTTTATTAAATTCTTTTTCCAGTATCTGCCTGTTGCATTGGCTGATATGCTCTTTTTTCCTTGCCATGATTTCTTGACAGGCGAGGTTCACGGTATCCCCGAGTTCTCAGAAATACCACTGTGGTGCAGTAATATTTATTAGGTTAACTATCATCATTTTTATTTTCTAATTTTAAGTAAAGAAGATTTTCTCACATGTCCAAATATGACCTAAATATCAGCGGCGTGTGTCTGTTGTCGGCTCAGGCTGATGTAAAAAAAAAAATAAAAAAATAAAAATCTGTATTGGTATGTATTATTAGTCAGATGTTCTTTAGATTCATGTGACTCCATTGTCTCTTTGTTTGGGTCGTTCTGTCCTATAAGAAAGTAGGAAACATATGTTTGTTGTGTGGTGAAGTCAGCACAAAGATGAGGATTTATGAGCTCTGTCAAAAGTCGGTTTGATGAAGGAGATGTAGCCAGGTCAGATAGGATGAGCTGTAATGTAGAACGTCCTGCCAGAGGGTGGAAAAAAGGTCAAATAAAATATTTTTAAAGAAAGAAAGAAAGAAAAACCAGAATGTAAATCATATGGATGAAAGTGTAATTCAGTTAAATCAAAATACAAGTATATATATATTATTCTTATCATCACCATCCAGCTTCAATATGAACCTTTAATGACTATTCTGTTCACTATCTCTGCCTATTTTCCACTGTTTTTAGAAATGGCCACAGTAAATGGTACTGAATTCTGCACTGGGTCTAGTACCTGAGGTAACCCACAAATACATTCTTAGAATTTTCACAGGGACAAGCATGGGTAACATTGAACAAATTGTGGGTGGGTACTTCAGGTTTGCATGTGCAGCTGGAAAATATTAGTAAAAGATGACGTGCAGGACTTGGTATTAACCCTGTGAAACTCTGGTACTAACCCTGTGCAGGACTCTGGTACCAGCCTTATGTGGGATTCTGGTACTAACTAACTAACTAATTATTGTCACATCTTGTTTGGTTTGAAAATGTGAGTAAAAGTAAACACTTAAAATAAATACTCAGGTAAAAAGTACAGATATCGAATAAAAAATCTACTTAAGTACAGTAAGTGAGTATTTCCACTTTGTTACTTCCCACCTGTGCTGTTTGGTGTTGGAGGTAAATCCACAACGTGACTTTGGCTCAGTGCCTCAGAACAGCTTCCATTCACATTCATCTAAACCAATTCACATCAGTACGTCTGACAAACATGTTTTTATACACTGCTCATCTCTCAGATAAAAATGAAGGTTTCCTTTGTTGAGCCTGAGTGTGTTGTTGTTTCGTGGTTGTCTTCCCACATGTACATTTACTTATGTGTGTCTTACATAATCTGCTGGAAATGGTGCGTTCAGGTACTTTGCAAAGCTGATCAGGAGGATGTGTTGAGTGGCCGATCATACACACGGCATTAACATCTAATCCTGTTAACTACTGAAGGGAAGAGTCCTTGAGTGCTCTCCTCTGCACTTTTACCCTAATACTCAACACTAAACCCACCCTTTACTTCTGTTTGTGTACGGTTTCACTCTCATTATTATGGAGCTGATATTTGGACTCAAGAAAATGAAGGGTTTCACTTACTTTACATTAAACCTTTAACCCCTGATGTGTCGGCACTGACGCGTTCTGAATGGATGGTTTAGTTAGAAAATTCAGAAAAATTAAAGTGTTTTTTTGTGATATTTTAGTGAGAATTTTGTTCATGGAACTGAATTAAAAGCAAGTGATTTAGTAAAAGAAAAAGCCCAAACTAAAACTACTGGAACCAAATTACAACACTAGTCATTTATTCCTTTTTTTTTTTTTTTTTTACTTAATTTTTGTTTTTGTTTTTGGGTTTTTTTGAGGGGGGGGGGGGCATTTTTTATGTTATTTATTATTTGGTGAATATTTATTAGTGGTTGCTTATTTTTCTTTATTTTGTCTACGTTTTGTTAATTTATTTTTTAGTTTTCTTCAATTGTGTTCTTACCTTGTTCATGTTACACATTATTTTGTTACTTTATTATTCATTTTTGTTAATTTTACTGATCACTTTGGCAGTTTTTGTTCATTTCATTGGATATTTTATCTTATTTTATTTATTTATTTATTTTTACCGTGGAATTGCTTAAGTCTCAGGAGTTAAAGGGTTAATGAATTATCTTGATTGGAAAGTGCATAATACAACAGTTTTTATATACATTTTAAAAAATATTTAAATTTATTAAGAATTTATTTTTTAATGGAGTGTCAATTTACAATGGACAGACTTAAAACTGTGAACATTTTGTCCCCTACAGAGTATAAAAGTACATTACTAGGTCTCAGGAGGTTATCAGGTTTTTATTCTCTGTCTCATCACTGTTGTCATTTATAGTTTTAATGCCCTAGAAATACACTTCTGTCATTTACCTTCATTGTAATTTGTTCCTTTATTGTAATATTTCATGTGTGACTTTTTTTTCAGATGGGCAGTGTATTATATTATATTGTTGTTGTTGTTGTTTTTAAAGGTTTGTCCATCTGTTGTTACCCATTACGTATAAACCTCAATATATGTAAAACGTGGCTAATATTTGACTGAATCTGATGTTGTGTTTTTTCCACAGTGGGAGTGTACATGGTTCGTCATCCTGTGCAGTTCGTTCTTCCTCCTTCTCTTCTGGGCCTATTTCTGGTTGGTGGCACGAAATGACTTCAATGAGTTCAACTGGTGAGTCGTCACATCATTTGTAAACCACAGGTGGAAAATAATTCAGTAAAAGTACTTTGTTACTGTACTTAAGTAATTTTTTTTAGGTATCTGTACTTTATTTAAGTATTTATTTTTCTGGCAACTTTTTACTTTTACTTCCTATATTTTTGCATAAATTTCGGTACTTTATACTCTTTACATTCTCGGAATAGACTAATTATTTATTCAAATGAAACAGATGTGACAATATGAAAAATTAGTGGCTTCAGAAGAAAAATCAGTGGAGGAGAGAAACACTGAGTATATAGCCTATATTATAGTTATATGACTAGTATCTCACAATTTGGACTTTTTATCTTATGATTTGGACTTTTTAATCTCATCATTTTGACTTTTTATCTCACAATTTTGACTTTTTCTCTTAAAAATATGCATCTTTTAATCTCATATTTATAACTTTGTAAAAAAAAATAAAAAAAAAATCTCATGATAAATTTTTATCTCAATTGTGACTTTCCTTTTTTTTTTTCTCTCAATTTCCTGCCCATACCCCCAAAACTGAGTAACTGTGAATGGATCAAACACATTATATATAACTCACTTTTAAAGTCTTTATTTTCAATACGTTTTAAATGTTTTAGATTTTTCCCTGTTAAAGAAGTATTATTGCATTCATGGCAAAAAAATAAATAAAAAAATCGTTTTAATTTTTACTTCATTACAATTGAGAAGTTGTACTTTTTTACTTTTACTTCAGTAAAGGAGTTCAATAAGTACTTCTACTTTTACCAGAGTAGTTTTCCACACGAGTAGCTGTACTTCTACTTAAGTACAGAATGTGAGTACTTTGAACACCTCTGTTGTAAACTAGTAATGTGTGATTTACAGTCCTGTGTAAATGTCCAACATTAGATTTATTGTGTGATAAAGGTAAATTGGTAACAATTTACATTATGAATCACTAATAAAGTAGTAATTCTATGGGAATCTTACTGTAATTTGTGACAAGATACTGAAATTGTATGAAATGTGCCTGTTGTACTACACATCTTTAACACGCTAGCTTACTGCTACTGCTAGCTAAGGCTGCTAGGTTGATATAGTATAATAGCTAACTTGAACAGGTTGGCTAACTATTATTGGTTACCATGGTAATGTCTGCTTTTCTGTAGTTTAAGCATAAACTGTGTATTTTACAAGACATGTTTCCATGGGTTTTAGATACTTAAGTGTTTTAAGGCAGAATATAAACACAATTATTAAGCAGAATTAGGAATGTAGCTTCATAGCATCTATACTTTATACAAACCTTTCATCCTTACCTTTTCAGAGTTTCACTGAAGAATTACCACTAAGAATGAACACCTTATTAATCATCCGTTACTTGTAATAAGTGGTTACAAAGGTATTATTACCATGAAATTACATCAAAATTACCAAAAAATTACCACTTTATTATCGATCTGTAATGTAAAGTGTTACCAGTAAATTTAACAAAAATGAACAAAATAATGTTTCATTCAACATGTTAGATGTTTGTAATCATTTCTGATGCTTCTTGTCAAAGAGTTAGAGGTACCAGGAAATTGTGAATTTAACCTTTACAACACATTTAGTAAAAATAAAAAGTAAAAAGTGTCTATTAAGGCTGTGGCTGTACAGCAGTTAAAACAAAAGTTACAGGGAATAAAACAGCTACTATAAACCACTGTCATTAATACTAATACAAGATGTATGACATTCATTTTCTGATGTTTTATACCAGGTTATAAGAAATAAATATGTAAGATCATTTTTAACCTTGAAAAAATAACATAGATAAAGGAAAGGAAATAAGACGTTTTCACAGCACTGTAGGTTTTGACATATAATTCTTAGGGCTGTCAAATGATTAAAATGTTTAATCAGAGTAATTACAAGTTTGCTTTGGGTTCATTTGGATTAATCATGATTAATTAAATGTCAATTTTTAATCTATATTAACTGCGTTTCTTTTTGCATGAGCAAACAGATGGAAGATGCATAGTATGTTTATCATAAGCCAGACATCACATTACCCTAGTGCTAGCAGAATCTATGACTACTGTATGGTTTGCATTAATGTGGTATATTCAGCTGGAAAATCTCCATCAAAACATTTTATGTTGGTTGACTGTTTTCTGTCGACTTTTTTTTGTGCTCAAATTTCCCACAAAATACACTAATAAACAAAAAATGCACAGAAAAACATATACAAAATATGCTAAAATTCACTAAAATTCTTTAAAAAAAAAAAGAAAAGAAAAGAAAAAAGTGCTGAAAAATCCAACACGTACTGTATTGAAAAACTCTTGTAAAATTCAGAAAAATAATAAACATAAGTAATAAAATAAATAATAAATATATTAATGGTCAAAACATCTGTCAACAACTGTTCCATTAAATTGTGTTAAAACATTTACTCATGATGATGGATTAATCCGTGTTAATGCATTAATTCTGACAGCCCCAGTTTTATTATTTCAGGTCTGTGTACAATCGAACTGGTGAATGGAGGGATGAGACGATCCCCATCCTGGCATCCACCACCGTGGGATTCAGCTACATCACCTTTTTAATGGTAACACAGATAGAAGACCCTCCAAACATATGCATTAATTACCTCTTGTCCAGATCTGTCTGATCTCTCTGGGACTTTTTTATTTTTCCAGATTTTAGCACTTTTCCACATATCTCTGGGGCAGCAGCTGAATCTCTACTGGGTTCACAAGGTACGGTGGATTCAACATGACCTGCTGCCATTCATGTCACTCTGTTGCATGTCATTTTGGTGTGATAATGTATTTTTCTTCTTCATAGATTGGAGTTTTAGCCACGTTGCTCACTACTATTTCTGGTGTGGTGTCTGTTGACGATATTTGGGCAGATGAGTGGGACATCGTCCTGGTGTCGCTGCAGGTACAACACAAGTGGTCACATTTAGAGAATGTGAGGGAGTTTAATCGAAAAATTCATTTGGACATAACCTGTCAAAATCCACTGGTAACCAATAAAATTTACTGATAAGAAATAAAAGTTAAATAATCCTACCAGCACATGTCAATAATTATTGTAAAGTACAGTTCTTCATCTTTTCATAGTCACCAGATATGACCATATTTGGATGTTTAGAGGCTCTGTAGTTACCATGGAAACGCCATCGTCTTCTACAACATTAATTCATCAGTAAAACCCATTAAGTTGGATAAATGACAGCGGGTGAACACACTGTTAATGATACATTTGCTGAAAAAGTCACTTTGGTTTCAGTTTTTGACATAATATCCCCTACTTTACTTTAAGCTTTTATAAACATCAACATGATTAATGAATTTAATGTAGGAAAATAACCAATTCTAACAAAAAAAAACACAAAATACAGAAGTCAATATTACAATAAATGGTGATAAATAACTAAAAGTAATGCTGGGTCTTCATGGGTTAATAAAGAAGTTACAATATATGACGTTATGGCTGATGTGACCTTGTGCCATGTGTAATGAAACTTTTCACCATTTGAACACTGATAAGTTTGGATAAAGAGCCTAGGAACTGTTAAACATAAATTATATGGAGTGTCAGGCACATGTGCCTCATGAGTCTTTGGCTCATTATAAATAAATGGGGAGATTTGTAGAATTCTTTAAAAAAAGTTTGACTTACCTTTCACAAAATATAATGATATCTATTCTGGATCAGTGAGGATCTATAAACTCAATTTGATAAGAATTCAACCAATAGTTTGGCTGTAAGAGTATTACAAAAACAAACAAAGAAAAGGTGGTTCCAGGCACAACAAAATATTGTATCTTATTTTGGCATTGATCCAGCTGATGTCATCATATCTGTGCATGCGCTGACGTCAGCATGTCATCTGCCTTTATATATGTGCCAAGTTTGAAGTAAATTGAAACAAAAATTATGTTTTTATAGACATTTGAATTGTTGCCATTTATAAGTAAATAGGAGAAGAAAAAATATTTGACAAATGTCAAGAAAAACAATAAATCTTTGACCTACTTTTCCCAGAATGTAATGAAATTTGGGATGAATTCAGCCACTTGATTTGTGGCTACATACATGTGAATTGAATTAATGGAAAAAATGGAAAATTAAATGAAATTTTTGTATTTTTTTTAATTCATTAAAAAACTGTAAACTTTGACCTATTTTTCCCAAAATGTAATGAGGTCTATTGAAAGTCACACTGGCAATAGGTAAACCAAATTCGATACTTTAACTGCTAGAGTGTTAAACAAACCAAACCAAACTAAAAACAATACCCATTACCTCTTCTTTTGGTGCTGGGAAAATAAAACTGTATAAATATGTAAAACTCTTCCAATTCCAACAATTGACTTCATTAAAGGAGGCCAGTGTAAGTCAAGGTCAAGGTCAGGTTTATTTATATAGTAGATTTAAAACAATGCAAGCTGTGCTGCATAAAGACATAAGCACGACACATGATATTGTATAATGAACTTGTAAGAACATAAATAACATACCCTGACACAGATAAGAGGCAGACAGGAGACAAACAGTCATGCAGTGACACTGGAGACAGGGTGGGTAAAGGGTCTTATACAAGGACACAGCAGCACATCACGAGGACAGAGCTAAATTCAAACCACCAACTCTGTTTATGGGATGACCTGCTCCTCCTGAGCCACAGCTGCCTCTGGTTTACATTAGAAACCAGGGGAAATAAGTGTGTCTTTAAAAGAGTTTAAAGATGTTCACTGAAGCAAAAAGAGTATGGAGAAAATTATTTAGTCAAAAGACTGAGCTGGACCAGGTTAAAATAATCACACAAACCGCAGTAAAACCATTCCACTCATGTGTCAAAGATCAACTCTACAGGTGCACCTTGGGTAAAATACTAAGGCAATAATATACAAGTACTACACTGCAAATATCTAAATCTTACCAAGTGTATTTTTGTCATTAGTCAAAATATCTCATCACTTACTAAAACAGAATCACCAGAAGAGTAAAGAACTCTGTTTGTAATAGAGCGGTGGGAGTTTTGTTGAACGTGTTGATTGATGTTTTGATGATTTTGTGTGCTCAAAATAGAATTGAATTAAATTTAACTTATTTTTAGAGAACAGATCTACCAAGATCATTTTCATTTATTCCACTCGCACTTTTTTTTTTTTGCTTCATTTAAAAAAAAAAGTGTTTTGCTTAATTCAACCAAAAAAAAAGAAAAAAAGAATCTGCCAATAAACAAGTGAAAATGATCTTGGTAAGATTTCCTAAATAACCCTAACCCAGTTTTTTCATGTTTGGAACCTAAGATCTGAACACATACATGTTTTCACAACCCTTTGGTCAATAAAACACTGGGTTTTTCCTCATTTTTCACTGTGAAAAAGCATTTTATACTCCATTGATTTCCTATGTGATTGACAGCCAATCACAGATCAGTACATACATACAATATCTTCATCTTTTACTGTATAGATTGATGTATGGAATTAGATCAATCCTTTGTTCGGCTTTGTTAGGCTTTTAACTGTTAATATTTATGTTTTTCTGACGGCATCTGTCCTCTTTCTTTTGCAGCTGTCTGAGATTTAGTGAAGGAAAACTGTCCTATGAATACAATTATTATTATTACATTTTATTATTATTATTATTATTATTATTATTATTATTATTATTATTATTATTATTATTATTATTATTATTATTATTATTATTATTATTATTATTAATAATAATAAACTAAACATACATGGGTGCCATTTTATATAAAGCTGTGATTATCCTGTGTTGTAATATTTTCCTTAGATGCTGTTGAATTGTTGAATAAATAATCACAGTTCGGTTTTATTTATTTTATTTTATTTTTTTTTTTTAACCAGGCCACAGCTCCTTTCCTGCACATTGGAGCCCTGGCGTCCCTCACCGCCCTCAGCTGGTTGGTGGCAGGTTACGTGGTCCGTAGAGAGAGATCCAGTAAGTCTTCTCCTCCTTTAAGTCACAGAGTCAATTATTGTTTAAGTAAAATTCTAAATGTTTCGTATTTTAGACTGATTATGAGTGTGAGGAACTGCTGGGTCATGATGATGGTGTTCACCTCAGGTTTCCAGGTGATGGTTTTGGTGGTCTACATCATCATCCTCCTTGCTCTCTACCTTCTGCCGCTGATGTTCACCTGCCCCTGCATCATGGACCGCCACAGCCTCAAACCTCGGCCTGATGTTATTGGTCGACGCGGAGCTCCTATGGTGAGTCATGTGACCTCGCTATGTGATCTGCTTCATTGTTGGGTTTCATTCTCTGTTGGTTCGCAGCTGGACAAGCAAACACTGACCCACATGATGTAAACTAATGTACAGTGATGTTTGGAGAAAGAGACAGTCATATAAACAGCTGTTTGAACTAAAGCGTCTTTTAAATCTGGGCACAGATTGCCTGGATTTTCCTTTTGCTTCTGAAGAAAAGAAATTGAGAAATAAATATATGCTCTATCTATCTATCTATCTATCTATCTATCTATCTATCTATCTATCTATCTATCTATCTATCTATCTATCTATCTATCTATCTATCTATCTATCTATCTATCTATCTATCTATCTATCTATCTATCTATCTATCTATCTATCTATCTATCTATCTATCTATCTATCTATCTATCTATCTATCTATCTATCTATCTATCTATCTATCTATCTATCTATCTATCTATCTTTCTAATTATTGGGAGAATTAATTGAAAAAAAGAACATGGCCATATTCTCCTGGTGGTAGAAACTAAAGGTTACAGGCAACAAAACAATGTATCTTTATAAAGCCAGTGTTTGTTATATATCAAGCTTTTGATTTGCCCAAAAAAGTGTAATGAATTGAAATAAAAAATACCTTAATGTGTGGACTTTTACGTATCTTCAATTTTTGGTGAGTTTAAAAAAGAGACTAATTAGATCAGTTATTTACAGATCATAATTAATTAATGTTATTCTTGTAATCTGTTGACAGCACTAACATAAACAGAACTATGAGTGTTTAAATGAGTAAAAAAACATACTTATTTGCAATATAATATACAGTCTTTTACTTCAGTGTAATTCTACTGTTACTCTGTGTGCTTATGGATGATGTGTACATAATCAACAGTGATTGACTTTCCTCCTGGACTCTATTTTCCGGCTCTAGCTGGCTCCAGAAAACACCATGGTGTCCTTTAACAGAGCCCTACAGCAGGGAGCCACTTCACTGGAAGCCGACGTCACCATCAGGTCATTAAACACATCATTACATGCTATTCTGGCATTATTTATTTTTAATGAATTCACTTCCAGATATAGATCACACTGTAGATTTATGGTTGGCTTGGTGGAGTAGAAATGATGAGTTTTATGGAATATATGTTCTTGGGAAGACTATTATTATATTAATATTATTATATCATTGTCACTTGCATTGTTTTGTTTGTATCTACTACAGACCAAAGGAAAAAAACAAGATAAATAAGTGTAAAAACATAGTCATGATCTGTTTGGTATGAGAGAACAGCTCCCTTCTTATTCTGTTAGATGTATTAAAATGCTGAGCATGCCCAGTTGATTCCTATTGTGGATCAAGACGACAAGAGGAAATGACTTCAGTGACTTTGAAGGACGGTTCATTGTTGAAGCATAAATAGCAGGAACTTCAGTCACAAAAGCTGCTTTTCCATCTAATGGATGCAGAACATCTAGTGCTTTTAACTAAAAGGTTGTTTGAGGACAATGGTTGTCTTTTTTTCGATATTCAGGAAGATTATTGAAATTAATCTGTTGCAGAGTCAGCATTTACACATAAGTTTTGCACAAAACTATAAAACACCTTATTGTAGATCCTGGCCTTTGTTTATGTTCTGTTTTCCCTTCTAATTCTGCAATTTTCCATAAAACACAGTATCCAGATATAAGTAAACAGTCAAAAAGGACCATGGACAAGACTGAAAAAGTCAACTTTAAGATACAAGTTAAATGAGGAAATAAATCCATCTTTATTGGTTTTCTTTTATTTTTTTAGACTAAGCTTTGGATACTAGTAGAACAGCATTTGAGGAATTCAGGATTACATGGTGGAAAATAAAGAGTTAAAAGTTGAGAGATGACTCTGTGTACGATGTCAGTACATACGGTTGTGCTCATAAGTTTATGTACCCTAGCAGAATTTGTTCTTTGGCTACATTTAGAGAATATGAATGATAAGGGAAAAACTTTTCTTTCACTCGTGGCTAGTGGTTTGATGGAGCCATTTATCATCTGATAAATATGTTTGTAAATAGAAACTATGACCCTGATCATAAGTTACATAACTTTAAAAAATCCTCAGGGCAAGACGCAAGAGATAGAGCGCTCATAAGTATCACCATGGTAGAAAATAAACTCACACCCAACTGTGAGAAAGACAAAGTATATATACTCCCATTAACGGGTGGAACACATTGGGAGAGAAAATTAATGGGGCGGAGAAACACCAGTGACAAGAAGTAAAACAAGAAAAAGTTAAGATGAACCCACATAACAAAATAAAAGCCAAAGACACCAACAACGACAGAAAAAACAGGAAGACTTACAAAAATAAGTAAAAAAAAAAAAAAACACCAGAAAGTAGTCTCATAATATTGGCCTGTTACTGTACTTTTTAAAGTGAATAGGCTGTTATTTTAACATTGTGCTCTTGCAATTTAAACAGCACCACATTGTTTTTCAATTTACAATTTTATTTTCTCAAATATATACAAATATATCACGTCTACATACAAATCTGGTTTTGTTCACAAACTCTTCCTGTAAAAACTACAGCTATATTTGATTGGATAATGACAAAAATATTTTCCAATAAACAACTTTGTATTGTATTTTCACTTACTTTTTTCCATGTTGCAATGTTTACAACGTTTTAGTGTTAATTCTACAGTCATTTTTGACAGTGTACATTGGTTATATACATACCCTCTATTGATCCCTTTAACATCAATGACAGATGGAAGTTTTTTGTGGTAGTTGTAGATCAGACACTTTATTTTCTCAGATGGTAAAGCTGCCCATTGCTCTTGATAAAACATATTTAGTTGCTTTCAGATTTTAGGTTTTCTTGCATGAACTGCATGTTTGATACCTCCCCAACGTGGCTCAATGGTACTGAGGTCAGGAGACTGAGATGGACACTCCTTCAGCTTCACTGATTTTCTACTGTAGCCAATGACAGGTCGACTTGGCCTTTTGGGTCATTGTTATGTTGGACCATTCAAGATGTGCATGCAGTCAGGATATGTAAACTTATGAGGACAGATGTAGATGCATGAGTAGGTTGTTGAAATTCTACTTTAATCCATGACCGACCTATCCAGGTATCTGTGTACTGTGCACAAAGTCTGTTTGCAAACCTTCAGCTGCAGGTCTTTAGTCAAAGGTTTGCAAATAATCTGCCACTAAATTGTGTCCTTGTCTTCACTATAGGAATGTGCTCTAAAACCTGAGCTGATAAGTTGGTTCATATAACATCAGTACAATGGGCACAGGTGTCACCCGCCAAAGAGTCCAGTCTGGCCCCAGGGATGAATGTGTGAAATACAAATACAATTACACTGAGGATATTAACAGTCAAGGAAGTTAACATCAGTTGAGGTCAATTCAATCTAAAGTGGATGAGACTAGTAAAATACCATCAAAATAATGGAAACCAAAAACAAATATAAATATAATGTTAATGTAAAATAATGTACAAAAAGACTAGCCTTTTACACAAAAAAAAGGAACAACTTCAAATATATGTGGAATTTTACCAATATTCAACCTGTCACTAAATGTTGTGTTTATTTGTAGGTCCACTGTGATCTGTAAGTTGTGATGCACATGCATTAAAGATCAACTAAAACATAATTTTAGAGATTGTTCATATTTGTTCATGTTTTGTTCAAGTACAATTTATAGATTTAAACATTTTCATTGTGAAATCTTGCTTTTTTTTTTTTTACTCAATAACACAGAGATAACTTTGGTGTTGACATTATTTTATAAATTTTTATTCTATTATTTATATAATTCTTTCTGGTGCGACCCACTTTATATCGTATTAGGCTGTATGTGGCCCCTGAACTAAAATGAGATTGACACCCCTGTTCTAGGGCATCTGTTTTATCAGTGTCTCATGAAATATTAACCATCATAGGTATCTGTTAAGATTGGATCACACTGATTGAACACATTATTTGAAATGTAAATGCTTTGAGTTCTGACCTGATCACTATCACATTTCCAAATTATCATGTTAAATAAACCCAAGCAGGAACCTCTGGAAGGTGAAATCTAGTCTAGATATTCTAGTTAAATGTAGACTCTGGTTCTGCAGTAAAACACATGGAATTTGACCAAAGGTTCCAGGAGAAAGTTCCTGTGGTTATATGGGCCTCAAATGGACACAAATTAATGGGGCACGACGGTGATAAATATGGTCAAAAACTACAGTCGACACATTAGATCGGGGTCATGTTTGTAGACCAACGTGAAGAAGAACTACTGTATAGACGAATGTTTCCTCAGGTGGCAGAGGTCAGGTCGTCTCAGGGTTTTTATTGTAGGTTTGTGGTGTTTAAAACCTTTCATTATAAAGATGAATGCACTTTGGAAACCACAAAAATATGGGAAAAAAATATGAGTCATCCCTTATTATATTTGGCAGAGGTGTTTGAGTGCATGTGTGGTATACATTCCCAACTCTGAGGGAAGGCGGGGGGGGGGGGGTTGGCTATGGGAGGGGGCATTTTAGTGACATGGTGTCGTCCTTTATCTAGTAATAGTTTTTTTGTCCTGTTAGGAGTGGTGTCTTCCAGAGTGATGAGATTGTAGACAGTGTTCTCTACCGCCATCATTAAAACACAAAATGAGTGAATGTCTCATGTCCTTTTCTTCTGTAGAGTTCACAGACGTCTTTTGTCCAGTCAAACCATGTTGTTTGTACTTTTAATCCTTCAGTATTAGGGCAGTGTAGAATATTGGCAAGAATTTGGCCATGTAATAAAAGTCACAAGAAGTCACAGAATTAGGATTTTTTTGTATCGCAAATATGGCGTGATTTGACGTCAAAATGTTATGTGATGGAAACATAGGTGTTGACCCATCTGATGTCTGAAGGTGAGAGGATGTGAATGCAAAAAAATGGGAGATTCTCCTGAGATATTACCACTGATGTGTTTTAGCTGTTGACCTTTAGTGTGACCTTGACCTTTGACCTTCATTGCTCAAAATCTAAAATCTTCCTTGACCCATTATCTATAATTCCTGAAAGTTTCCTCAAAATCCGATCAGAACAGACAGACAAAAGGGGCCGAATTTAATTTAATGGTGGAGGTCATTTTTTTGTTTGTTTTGTTTCCTTTTTTGGTAAAGATTATCTCTTGAAAAACATTTCTGTACCACAAATACTACACACATTTTTATTTTGTCAGAACAGGATTCAATGCTTTATCACGAAATTTCTTTCTGTAAAAATTTAAAGTGCAGAATTTAGATAAAGATATAACATTTGGCTTTACCAGTACAAAAAAACTAATAAATAAATAAAATTGTTTTACAGAGATTACAGTTTAAAATCCTGCTCTATAAATAAAAGAGCTTAATAATGGGGGAAAAAAAAGTAAAAAACAAAGCTGAACCTCCACCATGTCTAAATTTGAATGAATACCTTCAAATATTGATAGAGTAATTTTTAGTATTGATACAGTATTGTGAAATGAAATATTGCACATCCTTAGTGAGTATTGAATCCCTGAATTGTTCCTCATGTTTTTCCCTTCAGTGTGGATGGCGTCCCCTTCCTCATGCGAGACAGAACCCTGAGGCGAACCACAGACATTATGAAGGTTTTTCCTTCTAGAAAATATGAAGACGCATCGTTCTTCAACTGGACAGAGTTACGCTCTCTAAATGCAGGCCAGTGGTTCCTGGAGGTAATAGAAGTCATCAAATGCATTTATCAATTTACTACAAACTTGTTTTTAGTTCCCTTTTCTTTTATTGTTTTATTTTCCTAAATTTTTTCATCTCTTTTTAATCTCCTTTCACTGTATTGTGTCTGTTTCTATTTTGTTATTTGTTTAATTTTTTTTTCATTTTACACATTGCTTTCACTCTTCCATCCTTTTTAAACACCGTGGTTTATCTCTTGTTGTTCAGATTTTTCTTTATTTACACCTTAAACTTAATTTACACCATTAAGTCTTGTTATTCTTTGACCTTATAGTAATGCAGTTTCACTTCTACTATGGCATTTATTCCAAGTTTTCTGTTTAAGCTTAGTCCAAAAACTACAATCCATATAAGTATAAATATATCTTTACATCTCAGCTATGCACAAAAAAATAGATATATTCTAGAAGGTATTTCTGAATAATCCTTATACTTTTAGTTATTTACTATTGGAACTTTAGAACATACAATATAATATAAAAACTCTTAAAGAGGACATTTCAATAATTGCAAAAAACACATTCAAGAATATTTTCAAAGAAAATGAGGAGTAATAATAATAAAAAAAAAGGAGCTGTAAAAGAATTACATTTTAACTAGTGGAACAAATTAAAATCCAAACAACAAATATCGCTTTTCACTGTGTAATTTTTTCACTTTTTTTTTTAGACTTATTTTTATTAAGTGATGAAAAGAACAGTTTAAAGTCATAAATAAAACAACTAAATGAGGGCTTAGAATTTTTCCATTTACTAAAGTGGATATGGTGTTTACAAATAATCCTTAAACTTAACTCCATTAACCTCCCTCCTTGTGTCTCCTGTGTCTCCAGACTGACCCCTACTGGACAGTCGACTCCCTGACCTCCAGGGACCGGAGCCGCATTGGAAACCAGACCGTCTGCAGTCTGGTGGAGATGCTGCGTCTGGCAGTGAGGGCCAATAGTTCTGCGGTTCTCAACATCCGTAAACCTCCACCAGATCATCCGCGGTCCCGGAGCTGGTTCATGGACACGCTGTGGGCCGTGCAGAAATCTGGGATGTCCCAGAAGAGGGTGAGGACTGTAGGTCCCTCTTTAATAATACTAAGTATTATT
Organism: Siphamia tubifer; assembly: GCA_020466265.1. NCBI lineage: Eukaryota > Metazoa > Chordata > Actinopteri > Kurtiformes > Apogonidae > Siphamia > Siphamia tubifer. Next base: position 26,760,773 of record CM035796.1, read on the forward strand.
AAAGGTGCTACATGTAGTCACTGATCAGGGGTGTCAAACTCATTTTTAGTTGTTTTTTTTAGCTGTGATAGTATTTTATTGATCTACTTGAGTTGGTCTATGTGGATCCTGAACTAAAATGATCTTGACAACCATGATTGTTGTTTAATTTTTACATTTCATCAATTCATCCTACCCTTTGGCAGACTGCTTTTTGGCCCACGTGCAACATGTTAGTATAAGTTACAAGTATAAGTTAAGTACATTACTGTACTTAAGTAGATTTTTTTTTTAGGTATCTGTACATTACGTGAATATTTATTTTTCTGGTATCTTTTTACTTTTACTCCCTATATTTATGCTTAAATATATTTTCTTTATACTCAGAATAGGCTTGTTACTTTTTCGAACTAAATGAATGTGATAGTGTGAAAAATACATACTATAATAATTATAATAATTAATTGGATTTATATAGTGCTTTTTTGGCCACTCAAAGCGCTTCACATTACTGACCCTTTATTCATTCACTCTCACGTGCACACTCTGGTGGTGGTAAACTACATATGTAGCCACAGCTGCCCTGGGGCAGACTGAGAGAAGCGTGGCAGCCATTTTGCGCCTGCGGCCCCTCTGACCACCCCCAAACATTCACACACATTCATACACCAGTGTGAGTGGCACTGGAGGCAAGGAGGGTGATGTGTCTTGCCCAAGGACAGAGCGGGATTCAAACCACCAACCCATCAGTTACTTATGTTTTTTTTTTTTTTTACCTGTCCCCACATGCTTTTATGGTTTACCTCTCAAGTATTAGACCTGGTGCAGAACCGTGGTCAGTACCATTCAGTGTATAATTAGAAAAGTATTGTGTCTGATTAAATAAGTATTGTTTCATTAATGTACTTTATTAAAATTGGAACGTTGTACTTATTTTACTTTTGTTGAAGTAAAGGAGTTGAATCAGTACTTTTATGAGAGTATCTGTTCTTCTACTTAAGTACAGAATATCAGTACTTTTACCATCTCTGTTGAAACCCCTGATTTAGACGAATTTCAAAACCATCTTAAATCACACTCTACAAGTTGCACCTTTGCTTCGCATTATTAGACAGTAGCATTCTGTAGATGTGGGCGACATCTTGTCTGATCGTGTCCTTCTTCCGTCCCATGCGACTCGGCCAGGTGACGTGGACCCCCGACACCGACAGGGGGAGGGTCCGGGGGTTTCAGCAGAGCTCCAGTGAAAAGCTGTCAGTGGAAGAGATGAGGCAGAGGGGGATCACCAGCCTGACCCTCCACTACAGCCAGGCCAGCCACACAGACATAAAGTAAGACCCTGAGGACGCCATCCCAGAGTTGTAACAAAGCCACCACATTTATTATTTAATAAAACAATAGTCAGAGAACATACACCCCTAGTAAGCCATTTTATCACATTATAACTGTGTTTTCTTCTGCTCATACCACAGTTTACATTTTTAAAATTTATCAATTGTTGTCAATTCTAAGTTGCTGCTTTACCTGCTGTTTACTTTCGAAACTCACACTGTTAAAAATGACCATAGAATGAATAGGGAAATATTTTTGTGTTTATGATTAAATCAAATATAATTATAGTTTTGGGTGAATAAAAGCAGATTTGTATGTAGAAAATATGTAATTCCAGGCTTTCCCCTCTGTCTAAGCCTGTTGGTACAGTAGGGTCACTAGTGAAGCCCATCAGTGGCCCACCATGTTTCTGTAAAAAAAAAAAAAAAAAAAATATATATATATATATATATATATATATATATATATATGTGTGTGTGTGTATATAATTAAATAAAGAAAAATTTAAAGTTGTCAAGATATATGAGATTATATCCATAATGTGTTATTGTACAGCATTTATGAACAATACTTACACCAACTGCTAACAAAAATTAATGAATGAATAAGTAAGTAAATAAGTAAATAAATAAATAAAAATAAATAAATAGGGTCGCTCGGTGGTGCAGTGATTAACACTGGTACAGCAAGAAGGTCCCTGGTTCAATTCCCACGCCAGACCTTTCTGTGTGGAGTTTGCATGTTCTCCATGTGTCTGCATGGGTTTTTTCTAGGTACTCTGGTTTCCTCCCAGCATCCAAACACACGCACTGATAAGTAAATTGTTTAATCTAAATTGCAGAGTGCAGATCAGGTTTTAAGAACAGACCAGTTACAGTAATGATATGAACTGACTGATATGGAGCTAAAACAACAAAATCCATGAATATACAAGAGAACAACTGTAGAATAACTGTCCACTGTAGTGAGCTGTATGTGTCAAAGGGTTAAGACCATTGTAGGATCAAATCTATCAGTATGGATGAAGCCCTAGGGTTGAAGTATCAGCATCTGCCTCTTCTCTAACATTTAAGTATTTTGTCCTCAAATCTTTCTTTCAACCTTCATAAGTTTTTAAAAAATCGATACCGGCGTTTGTGTTTCTGAAAGAGTGGAGTCACATAACCTCCTCACTGGAGGTAAGTGCATTATTTTAGATTTATTGCATCTGACTCATAGAACAAACTATAGCACCTTGTTAAAATTCATGCGCTTGTACCTCTTATCCATTTGAGAATTTTGCTCTTAAATCTCCAATCTCTTAATGTACTTGTATTTTATTTTATACTTCAATGATTTTAAATTATATCTGTAATCAAATAGTTCTTAGATGTCTTTTATTGGTTCTGCAGAGGAAGATCTTTCAGTTTGTTTTCCAGCCGAATTTGACAAAAACTACTGCATCGACATTTGTCATTACAAAACCATGGATGTGAAAGTGCTTCAGAGACCATCACACGGGCTAAAAAAGAACAGAAATAACAAAATAAGAAGCTGTTACATAGGAATAGAATGTTTGAGACCAGTGGTTCTTAACTAAGGGGTACCAGAGGTGTTCTTCTGTCTACACTGGGAAAAATGCCCCTCTAAAAACAACTTTTTTAAAATGTTAATGCAAGATATTTTTGCTTGAATTAAGTAAAAAACAAACAAAAACAAGTGTTGACAGGCACAACAAACACCACCCCTTCACAAACATTTGACCTGTTTTGCTCCATCAATTATCATTTCAAAAACCCATTTTTGATGACTGTGACCTTGACCTTTGACCTATGGTCACCAACATTTTATTGCATATATTGCACCATTATTGAAGAGTTCATGGAAATTTGTCCAGTAGTTTTTGCATAAAGTCACTGACCAAAAAAAAAGACAAACAAAAAAATTTGAAGATAGAATTATTATTATTATTATTATTATTATTATTATTATTATTATTATTAGTATTATTATTATTAGTATTATTATTATTAGTATTATTATTATTAGTATTAATAATAATAAAAATAATAATAATAATAATAATAATGCATTTTATTTATATTTCCCTTTACATCACAGGATCTCAAAGGGCTACAGGTTAAGAGAGAGACTAAAAAGAGGAATTAGAAGATTAAAAGGATGTGACACCTTCATCATTTCTTTATTCTTATTTAAGTATATAAGATTTTGCACATTTAATTCCTGAAGAAGATACTTCCTAAAAACAAAATTATACAGCAGTGTTATAGTCCTTATTGGGAGAATGTGAGTGTGAATGAATAATGTGTCACTAATGTAAAGCACTTTGGGTGCCCAGAAAAGTGTGACAAATCTAATCCATTATTCTGATTAAAAAGGTAGAAGATAGAAAGTAAGCTTTGTAATCTTACTTTTGACTGCTGAGTATTTGTACATGTATCAATCATCAATGTGTTCACTTGTGATTTTCTGGTTCTTCAGGGAATATCTGGCCAATAACGTGAGCGTGACCGTGTACCCAGTGAACCAACCCTGGCTCTACTCCATCCTGTGGTGTAGCGGGGTGCCTTCTGTGTCCTCCGATGCCCCCCAAGTCCTCCGAAAGGTGCCTTACCCCATCTGGCTCATGGTAAACAGCCCCACTCACTCATCTGGCCACACAAACACACACACAAACACACACAAACACATACAAACACGCACACATTGAGATCCGACAAGGTCACGCAGTGAGACGGGAGGACAGAGACTGACGACGGCCCAGCAAGACTGGAGGGTGAGGATGTGGAGAAATGTGAGGCAGCTCAGCATGGTGTCAGGGAACAACAGGACCCTGGGAAATAGTCTGAGATGAGCAGCAGGTTTAGACAAAGGGCACTGATGAAGCAAAGGCAGCTGTCCAGTACTCACACACACACACACACACACACACACACACACACACACACACACACACACACACACATCCTCTGTTACTGGATGTAAGAACATTCTTCATGTATCTGATTAATTTTTACTTCTAATTTCTGACTTATAACATAAATATTGTGTCACCTTCCTAAAATAACAGTACTCACCCCCCACCCCCAGAAATTGATTATTTGATGAATTAGTAAAAGGGAAAAAAAAAGTTATTTTAGCAATTATGTTAGGAAAGTGATCATTAGTCATTTATACTGTAAAACATAATTGCTATTGTGTCTTTATTGCATCCAAGGGAGATTCTAAGTATAAGGCCTGATTTAACACCTGACATAATGAAGGTGAAGTGAACCTTTATTTTAAAGATAATAATTAAAGATAATAATATTACAGTCAATGATAAAAGACAAGTCATTTTTACCACCTGGTTGAGGTCTGTCTAACTATCTGTCTGTCTGTCTATCTATCTGTCTGTCCATTCAACAACATAAACACATTTATTACATGTTTATTATTATGTCTATTATAGCTATGGTTAAAGTTAGGGTTAGGGTTAGGGTTAGGTTTAGGTTTAGGGTTAGGGTTAGGGTTGGGGCTAAGGCTATAATTCAGGGAAACTTGAATTGATGGAAGTGAAACCTATTTTCCCAAACACAATTTCTTAGTTCTTTTGTAGATTGTTCTGGACACCTCATAGGTATAATCTGTGGTTAAAAAAAACAAAATTTTTCCTGGATTATGTTGACTGTGTCGTCTTGAATCTGATCTCAGAGCCTGTGTCGATGGCACCCTCTGCTGGTTTTTTTTTTAACTGACTCTGTTTCCACTTGTTTGTCACAGAGTCAGAATGCTTATGACTTCATCTGGATCGCATCAGATCTGGTCTCCCTTGCCATTGTCATCGTGATTTTCTCTTTTCAGAAGTAAGTGAAGTTTACACCAGAAACTCAAATCTAACAGAAATATATTCAGGTCTAAATTGATAATGTAGCCATGAAACCCGTTGTTTGCAATATTAGTAAAACATAATTATCAAAGGTATGGAAACAATATTAAAGCTGTTAAATCTGGTCTGTTTTTTTCTTTTTACTACATTTAAAAAAAATTTCATGATTTTGTTTTTGCAAAGTTAAGCAAACTATGTTTTTAACCGTTATTTGACTATTTTATTAAGAATAAACCATCATTGATTGGTTACCAAAAACAATGCAAACACAAAAAAGAAACAAGGAACATATGACACCCTTCTGTGTTTTTCTACTCTTCTGTTGATACTTTGGTTGGTTTGGTACAAGTGTTATGTATGTATTAAGTCTGTGAAAAGTCATGCATTAATTTGGATTAATCCATCATCATGATTAATCTGACAGCAAACTAATAATACTCATATTTTTTATTATATGTTAAATATATATTATATAATATCTCTACAGTATCTATCTATCTATCTATCTATCTATCTATCTATCTATCTATCTATCTATCTATCTATCTATCTATCTATCTATCTATCTATCTATCTATCTATCTATCTATCTATCTATCTATCTATCTATCTATCTATCTATCTATCTATCTATCTATCTATCTATCTATCTGTCCGTCCGTCTGTCCGTCCGTACATATATAATACTAAATGAAGTCAAATAGATTCAATTGCAGAACGAATCCCTCTATGATTATTTCTCTAATGAATCTTATTAAAGTTAAACACCCACTACATTTGATCTTCTGGGGTTTTTTTATGTGTCATCCAAAAGGAAAATACAGGATATTCTATAGACCTGTATGTCTGTGTCTTCTTTATGCTAAACTGAAGGGTTGTTTTTTTTTTACCAGAATGCTTAGGGTTAGGGTTGGCCTCATCTTATTGCTGCATTACTGTTTCATTCTGCTTCTTCTTAATGTGTCCATTTTTCTCGTCCATGCCTCCTTCTCTTTTCTGTTTTCTTTTTGTCCTGTGCTCTGCCTGATCTGCATGCATCCTTCCTCCACCGGCATCTGTCAGTTATCATGTGATCAGGTAAATGCTGCCTCAGCTTTTGTTTCCATCTCCTTGTGCTTTTGTCTATTTCACTCCTCCCTCCTTACATTTCTCCACCTCTCACATTTATTTTCTATTTATCGGCATTTACTGTGTGGCATCAGAACGCAGATCTACAGCAGGAATGAGTGTGTTATGTTTTATGTTTCTAACAGATGGAGGATGAGTGGGATTCAGAACTACAACCCAGAGCAGATCATGCTGAGCGCTGTGGTTCCTCGACCCAATCGAGATGTTAACACCATGAAGGAGAAACTCATTTTTTCAGGTGAAAATACAGTTTAAATGTTGATGATGTAGGATTAGGGATTTTAGTTGTACAGTAAAGCCAGTATGGTACGCATCTCGATACAGCATCTACAATTATAGATATACATATATATGCGAGTGGAACGTCAAGATATGATACGATTCACCAGGGGCGTCTGTAGCCTGAGTAAAGATCCGGGGCTTTTTAACAGGGTTCTGGGGGTTTCTCCCCCGGGATATTTTTAGAAAAAAGGGTTATTAAAATGCAATTTTATGGTTCCAATTTCTGTGCAAATAATTAACCTGTATGATGTTCCACTGGACAACAGATCACTTTCTTTCTTTTGATCTACTTTACAGGTTTAAATATAGAGTATGTAAGTGTTTTCAAAGTGTTTTCTGTACATTTACAAATTTGATTGATAGTTACTTGAATATTTTCATTAATATTTGAACTAATAATTCAGTTTTCCAAAGTTTTCCAGCCAAAGATGTGACTACAAACACAAGTACATTTAGTTTACAGTCATACACCAGTAGATGGCTGCTGCCGATACACTATTAAAATAAATATTTGGTGTGATAATTGAGGCTAAACTAGGGTAAAATTTGTTAAAGAGACAAAACAAAACTATAAAACCAATAGATGTGATTTCATATAGATAAATGTGAGTTCAAGTCTCATGCATGTCACCAAATAGTAGACGTAAAAACGTAAAAAAACAACTGGGTCATTAACCCAGCTTCAGTCAGTTAGGCGAATGGAAATCTTGGGAGGTATTAGATAGATATGGGTTCAAGTCCAGTGTCTGTAACAGTAATGTAAAGGCAAATATTAAAAAAAAAGTTTATATATATATATATATATATATATTGCTACTGTACAAGCATTCAGTAACCAATGCATCGCAATATCATTCCAATGCTACCAATGCACTTTTATTGTGCACGCGTGTGTCAGTGTAATGGATAATCTTCCCATTCCTAGTGTTCTATCTTCTATGACCACATGTTTCCCATGCGTCCTGGAAAATCTGGAAAATGACTGACCAATTTTCCAGTCATGGAAAACATATGGAAAATGAGAACAAAAGGCCAAATGTCCTGGAAATGGTTCCATTATTCTGGAAAATGATGTATCCTCCACTCGTCTTGTGACAAACTGAGATGAAACAACCGAAAAATGTTTTAAGTGATTTGATAAAATACAAAATTTTTTATCAGGGCTGTGAAAATTAACACATTAACGCAGATTAAATGGATCAGTTATTTACAGTTGTTTTGTTGAAACCATCAAAGGTGTTGAATAAACATGTTAATTGCATATATATATTCATATTTTTGCATTTGTTTTGGATATTTTTTCACATTTTTCTGGTGAATTTTTCATTGCTTTTTTGTGTGTTGAGTTTTTCTGAATTTTCATGGATTTTATTTTGTTTTGTATTTTTTTTTTCTCCACATTTATTTTTGTTTCTTAGTGTATTTTTGTGTATTTTTGGTTAAAAGTTATTTTGTGAAATATATCTTCATCATTTTAACTTACCTCCATATAAGAAATGCTGTCATTTCAACACCCAACTCCATTCTTTTCCTTTAAAGCTGTGTCCAGTAGAGAAAACAACAGCTTCTATTTTTATCACCTCTTTGTTTTTTTACTAACAGTTGTTTCTTCATTGTTGTTATCATCTCATCTGGTCACTTTCTGATGCTTTGGTCAAAGGCTCAGAGCTGTTACTGTAGTTTTCTTCACCATGGCAGACCTGCAGTGAATCATGGATCCCTAGTGGTCTCATAAATCCCCCGACCCAGTATGTTTCATTGAAATAACTACAGTTCACAGTCAGTTGATGAGTTTAGGTCATTTTAAAAATATTTAAAAATAGAAATACTACATACAGACCCTTCAAAGTACATAGATTTATTTTTTCTTCCCTCTGGATTTTTAAAGTTCTACCACACAGGGGCGCCAAAGGCATGTTAGTATTTAACACAGTTGATTAATGTACATAATGTGGTTTTTTTTAATATAATATTTATATGTATATATGAATATGTATTTCTTGAATGTTGTGTATATTCTTGGTTTAAATATTGTCGATAAACTTACAAAAGGAGATATTAAAGATGCACATTCACTTGTTTTAGAAACATTTTATGCATATTTACGTCACAGATTATAAGAATATCAAAAGAAATTAACAGACTTTTATACTTTTTATACTTTTTCTTTTGCAGAATGCTGTTTTAAATTAGCTATTAACCCTTTGTTGTTTACACTACAAAAATCACAATGATTTTTTTTCTACCTCACAGGGACTATTATAACATAAAACTTGTTTTTTTTTTTTTTACTGACCATAAATTTAACTAAAGTATTAAAACTCAAACATTACTATTTCACCAATCTTACCAACATAATTTGTGAGTTGGTTCAAATTAGATGTATTAACTTTTTGTGTTTGTATCATTAGTGATTAGCATTAGCATTTCATGGCCCTTTATTATCATCTCTACCGTTTGGTTGAGCATGTTTTCAAAAAATTATTACATGAACACCAACACATTTTTCAAACATGATGAATAAAATTATTATTATTTTTTACTTGCCTGCAATTTTGTGTCCAAAAAAAAAAAAGATCATAGCAGAGGTGTTGTCATGGTTATGATCTTCTTCCTTGGTGGTATATGTATATATATATATATATATATATATATATATATATATATATATATATATATATATATATATATATATATATATATATATACTAGCATGACCTGAACATATCATTGACTGTCCAAGACGTTTGGTGTTAAAGGACATATTTATATTAGATATCAGAGTCTGTGCTGTCATTTTATTGATATCAACTCTGGTTCACATTCAGATGTTTTAAGGGATGGTTTAAAGGAGAGGATATGTTCTGAATAAATGTAAAAACATGGTGGAAATACAACTAATCATATTTTCAGCTGATTAAATGCTAATAAAACATATTTATGATCCTTATTTTTCATTTCTGTGATAAGATTGAAAATCTTACACACTGTTAAAATTGTATAAATGCCAAAAACAGTTTTTATACAGGAAAGCCACAGCTGAACCAATTTCTCAGACAAATAAACTGTGTTGTTTTCTGATACTGTACTTCTGTATAAATAACCAGTAGTGAGTTTGGAACTGTAACGCTGAATAACTAATTATTATTGTGTCTTTTTCAGAATTAAATAATGGACTCGGAAGTTCAGAAGAGATTTCACTTTACCCTGAAAATGGTTACGCCAGATATTCCCACACGGACTTCAGCCATTGAACACATCGCAAAGATTCAACAGGACGACACTTAACATTTTACTTTTCTATATTAACAGATACCACATCTGTTTAGTCACATGTCTATCTGTATGTTCTTGAAATGAAGTAAATAACTAAGAAATGAATTAAAATACAACACAAAAGTAATGAAAAATAATTGAAAAGAAAATATGTCATTAAGTTAGTTTTAATCAAAATGTTAGTGATTATGGAGGGATTACATCTGGAGATATTCTCAGTTAAAAAAAAAAGTCTATAATATCTTTAGAATAATATTAAACCCTCAAACATAACTCAACTGTTTTGGAGAATTTTTCATGTTATTGGCCATTTTTATGACCAATGTCCTTTCACATCATCGTTTGAAAGAAATATTCTCTGTGGATAAAGTGATGAAAAATGAAGAACTAAATATACATTTCTCTGCTTTTTCTTAAGATTTATTTAAATAAATGGTTTGACATGTATGGATATTAAGGCCACTTTAGGTGACATTAAACTGTGAAAGTCTGAAAAGGAGCAATATTAAGAAAAAAATAAGTTTATTGTCATATGTTACATTTCATGTATTATATCAATTTGATCAAATTAATCCAGTTTTTCTATCATGTAAGAAAGTATGAGGACAAACTAAATATTTCAACATCAAACTATGAATAATACTTGACTGCACATACATGATTCAGTCTTTGAGTCTCTTAAGTAGGGATAGAAAACTCTATTCCAGTAACATTTTGGTTAATATCAATATGAATTTGTTTACTTTTTATTATTTTGTTTTGCTGTATTTATCACCCTTAGCAAACAAATGTTTTAAATATAAAAATAAATCTGAAATAGATAATATTTGAATATGTTTCAGCTCTTCATCACATTGTCTTTGAATTAAAACAGATTAACTCCTTAATGCCGACTGTTGCAAATATGAAACATACCCCCCAAAAAATCTATCTATTGTATGTGCTATAGTCAAATTAATTACCTCCAATTAATTTAGGATTGAATTTTTTAGATATTTATACCTAAATTCAGGCATTAAGGTCTTAAAACCTATATATTCATGACAAAATAATCCTAAATATAAATATTTGATGCTGTCATCTGTGAAAAGACATCTTGTAAGATGATAATAAAGTCCATATAATCTTTATTTATTCAGACCTTTATCCATAAAAAGTGGCCCTAATATGTCACTGTGCATTTGAACCCATTTGCTTAAAGTGTAAAAATGTCCTCCCTTCTATAACTTTAAATGACATTTCTAACAGGTTTAACTAGTTTTTTGAAACCTCTTATTATATATAAACTCTCCAACAACTACTGATATATATATTTAAAAATAAATAAATCCATGTGGCCGGTAAGCGCTGTCCGTTTGCCATCTATGTTTTATGTATTGAATGTGTTCAGTGTTTAGTCACTGTATTAATGGATTAAACACAACAACTCATCAGCTGGTGTTTCAGTTTCATAGAGCAACAATAACATGATATTAGTTTCTTAGTGTCTAAAAGTGAATTCATGTGACAACCACGAGACACGAGGAGGAAAACCGATGTGCTCCAGTGACCTTCGTATGTTTTCTTCACTGTTTTATAACACACTGGGCTGTGTATTATTCTGTACATACATTATTTTTATGTTTCCCTCTGAGAGGATTGGATGTTTGAATGATATATTTGTTGTTTTCATTTATTAATATGTACCCAAGGTTTTCTTGTGGCTGCATTAAACTCCTGCAAATTCATAGTGTGGTTTTTGGGAAGGGGGGGGGGGGTCTTTATAAATGGGGTGTGTTGCCTCCTTTCTGTCATGCCATGTTTGACTGAACTTACATACATGTTAGTTTTTTCACATGACTGCCTTTTTCTTATGTACTGGTAGTTTACTGTAGGATATCTGTGTCTTATAGTTTAGATACGTTCAGAATATTCAAGCTACAACACTTTACTGCAGCCACGTTGAGTTTAATAAAAAGTTGTTTTATCTTGGAAAATCGGACTCATTATTTTTGTTGAAATATTTTTAGATTTCCATATATGACAATACAGTGGAACAAATCTAAATGTTGTTATTTTTTTTCCTCATTTGTCAATAAAATCTCATTCCACTTACAATAAGATATAATCACCTAAAGAGAAACTTTTCAGGGAGATATAAGATTTTTTTTTTTCTTGAATTAAGTGAAAAAATATTGACTTAAGCACACAAAAAAAAGACAATGAAATAAGTGAAAATTCTAGATAAATTTATTGTCTGTTTCAAGTAAAAACAGAAATTCCTCTTTTGTCAAACCACACTCAGACATTACAGTAAAAACACCTCATCACACTCAAAAGCACAATACAATGGATGAAAAGTAAAACACATGAATAAACCCATTAAAACCACAGTACAGTATATTTAATATTATTAAGAGCAGCTATTGCAGAAGGGGATAAAAGATGTTTTGTATATGTTGCTTGGTAAGATTTCTTGAAATAAGATTTTCAAGCCCTATTGCCACAAAATTAATTGCTATATCTGACTGATTATTATGTCTTATTTTAAATGTGAAGAGATATTTAGATGAGAAGTGAGAGAAATACACTTGGTAAGATTTATATTTTTGCAGTGTGGATGTCTAATTGTATCAAATTGCATTTAATCTAACATCTTATACCTTTTTTTTTTATTATATTGTTCCAGTTATTATGGCACATTTATTCTGTAATACCATACTGTAAACTATTCCACCATTAAACTACAAGATGTCAATTTAAGAAATGTGTGCTGCTTTTAACTCAAGGTTCTTACAGGTTTTTACAAGTTAAATTTAAGACTTTTTAAGACCTTTTTAAGACCATTTAGAACAGAATCGCCTATTTCCTATCACCTACAACTTAAAAAAAAAAGCATTTATTTATTCCAACATGTTACTCTTCCAAGTAATTCCTCACTGGCTGCTTCAAAGTTAGTGATATTTACTTCCTAATTTCAACATAATATTGGAACAGGTGGAATGGAGTAGACTATAGTTTTCTTTTCTTTCTTTCTTTGGACATTTAACAGGCACATTTAAACACAATACAATGAACAAGTTTATGGCAACATAACTTAAAGGAGTAACGTTTTGCTTTCTTAAAAAAATGTAATTGTGCATTTTAAAACACTTCCCTGTGGTCTACATAAATGGCAAATGCTATACTCGGGTATGAATATTTCATTAATTCAACTCCACAGGTCTATATTCAACACTATTTCTGAGTAATGACACCAGAAAGGTGGTTTTGAGAGCTGTAACTTTAAATAAATGCACATGACCCCACTCCCTCCAGGCTGTTGAATGTGCTGCTCTGTTAATACAACCAACAACTGAACATTTTAGTTAAGTTCCTGGAAGTTGGGACATATTTTCAGCTTTTCTTATAAATGTTGCTGCTGACAATTATGTCATACTCTGAGAGATGTTCGTTTGAAGTGCAAATGTTGCGACGTAACAAGTTATACTGTAAATGTTAGAAATTAAAAACACATTGAAATCCACTCGATTTTTGCCAGAATGAACATTAAAATAGCTTTGCAGCATCTGGAGGGTTAAAATGAAAACTTTCTGAACTAATATATACAAATAAATGAACCAAATACTGATAATAAAAGTGGGTTTAGCTAAATATGACCCCTTTAAGACATACCATATCAAATGTAAAGATTTTTTTAAAGGTATAAAATGCACATTTGAAAATTAAAAACTTTTTAAGACCTTATGGAAGCGCTGTAAATATTTCACTGGATTCTGCACAGTTTACATGTATTAGTCTTTCAAAAATGTTCAGAAAATGTCATTTATTTATTATTTATCATCTATTAAGAAAAATATTCTAAAATATATAGACAGGTCCAGAAATATAAACACAAAGCTGTATATTAGAAAAAAAACATGCGCATAAGTATGTTTAAAAAAACAAATCTGATATATATTACAGCAAAATAAGAACTAAAATCTTTACAGTTCCTTGTTTTCATGAAGCTGTGACGTCAGTGAACAGATGTAGTTCAGACTGAAGGTGAAGTCCGTCGTCTTCTGAGCTGCCATAGGGGTTTTCAGGTGCCATGATGCAGCCGGAGTCTCTGGGACGTGTTTTAAGATCTGGATCCTTCTTTTCACTGTGGATCTCATCGTTCTCCAGATGACTGTCAGCTTTGGAGAAGAGAAGGACGTTTGAAAAGTGGTGGAAAGAGAATTCAAGATCCTAAACCAGAGTGAGAATGTGAGTGGATAAATAATGGATCCATTGTATTCGCTTTAAGTATGCCTTAATAGAAAAATGATATATAAATGTAATCTGTTATTATTAGTAGTAATATTATTATTATTATTATTATTATTATTATTATTAGTAGTAGTAGTATTATTACTATTATTAGTAGTATTATTAGTATTATTATTATTAATAAACCTACTGAAAATACTCCACTAGAAGTAGAAGACCTGCTTTGAAAACTAATTAAAACTATGTGAGTATTAGCAGTAAAAGTTAAGGGATGGAAGTAGAAGTGTTTGTAAAAGGCAGTAAAAGGAATAAAAGTCATAAACATACTGCTCACAGACCCTTACCCTTAAAAGAAACAACCAGCATTGGATTAAGATTCATTTAGGTATTTTTAGTCTTAGTTTAGACTTTTGTGTTTTTTATTTGTCCTTTTGATATTTTTAATGGATGGTGAGGGTTTCTACACAAAACACCTTTTAGGACCATATTTGCACAATGTTTTTGTTTCTTCACTTAATATACAAGAAACGTAACACAATACAATAATAAAAATTAATATACAGCATAAAGGCTGAAACTACAATGAAAAGCATCTACTGCTCTAGGTTAAATGTAAAAGAAGTGACCACGTAGTGTATATTGTTGTAGGATTTTAAGGGTTATTAAAGCATCATATTCTATGAGATCACAACCAGCTTCATTTGTGTGATGACACATGATGGGTGATGATTAGAAAACGGCAGCTGCCATGATTATGGTTCAAAGGCAGAGGCTGTGAAATCTAAAATACTAAAAATACAAGGTGGATTCTGAAGTCCTTTAACCAGAAAACTTAACATTATTCCAATAAATCAATGTCACATCACAAAAGTTTAGATGTAGATGATTATTATTATTATTATTAGTAGTAGTAGTAGTAGTAGTAGTCGTAGTAGTAGTAGTAGTAGTAGTAGTAGTCGTAGTAGTAGTAGTAGTAGTAGTAGTAGTAGTAGTAGTAGTAGTAGTCGTAGTAGTAGTAGTAGTAGTAGTCGTAGTAGTAGTAGTAGTAGTAGTAGTAGTAGAAGTAGTAGTAGTAGTAGTAGTAGTAGTAGTAGTAGTAGTAGTAGTAGAAGTAGTAGTCGTAGTAGTAGTAGTAGTAGTCGTAGTAGTAGTAGTAGTAGTAGTAGTAGTAGTAGTAGTAGTAGTAGTCGTAGTAGTAGTAGTAGTAGTAGTAGTAGTAGTAGTAGTAGTAGTAGTAGAAGTAGTAGTAGTAGTAGTAGTAGTAGTAGTCGTAGTAGTAGTAGTAGTAGTAGTAGTAGTAGTAGTAGTAGTAGTAGTAGTAGAAGTAGTAGTAGTAGTAGTAGTAGTAGTAGAAGTAGTAGTAGTAGTAGTAGTAGTAGTAGTAGTAGTAGTAGTAGTAGTAGTAGTAGTAGTAGTAGTAGTAGTAGTATTTAACTTTACTACCATATCTGTGCACAAAACGTCAGATCAGGTCCAACAGATAATTGAAAATGTGTAAGAATTAACTATCAAGTTAGTTTTTTTTGTTGTACATTCATTTGTGTTCAGTGGCTAATAATGGGATGCAAAAGTAGAATCTGAAAAATATCTAAAAAAATAACTAGAATACACCTGGGGCAGAGTAAAGGAACACAGAGGCACTCATTAGTGCTTGTTGTTAGTAGATAGGCAGTAGTTAACCTTTTGTTCTGTGATTCCTATTTATTACACTGTGTCTTCCTGCAGCTCCTGTACATACACCCACCCCCTGTTCTATTCTAAGACTGAGATGCTCTTCGGCGTTATCTTGTTAACTTTACCCTTTTCCAGCCGTGGCCTGGATTCTACAAACCCTCCCGGTCTTATCTACTCAAGGTGTAATGTCACTTGTCTCTCCTCCTCTGTGAATCCAAATGTCTCAGTGTATCTTTTCCCCATTTTGTAAAAAAGGAGAAAAAAAAAAGAAAAAAAAAAAAAAACACGGTGGTGTGATGCTGCTGTCCTTACGTGCCCCTTCACGTGCTTCTTGTTACTCACAGTCCAGTTGCTGCAGGGAGTTGACGGCGGCGAGGAGACGATGCCTGTGCTCTGGGTCGGTCACATTCAGCTCAATCAGGTGGCGTTCCCTCAGCTTCATCAAGTCGTCTACGGTTTGGTAACCGCTCAGCCGTAGAGACAACGAGTATTCCTGGAGAAGCAGGTGGAGGAAAAAAAAAGCACAAACTGTCAGAGACAAGGCGTTTCTGACACTCCTGTCGATGCAAAACCAGACACATGACAATAAAATACCTCCAGATTGAGGTGCTTTAACACTTCGTGGACTGGAGACTTCTGTCTCATCACGTATGTTTCTTCCGGTCCCTCATCCGTAAGCAGGTCTACGTAGATGAATTTGAAACGTCCTATTTTGTTGTTGAGCATGCCTGTCCAGATTCCCATTGGAGGCTTGGAAACAATGTCGATCACATCTCCAACCTGAGAAGAGATTTTACCCACTCCTGTTGTCACACACTACAAACATGTGATGTGATTTCATTTCTGTTTATAATACTATACAACATATTACTGTTTAATATTCTGGATCAGGCCATTTTATGAAGAGAGAGAATAGAATAGAATAGAATAGAATAGAATAGAATAGAATAGAATAGAATAGAATAGAATAGAATACGATACAATACAATAGAAAACAATACAATATAATATAATGAATCAGATGTAGGAGATGGACATTCTCTCTTCTTAGCTCAGCAACCTCAAAAATTCTACCTGCTCAAACCTACCTAGGCTTTTTCAAATAATGTAGGAGCACAGAACATTTTCAATGCTAAATACAGAAATTGAGATCTGAAAAGACAATTATTTTTAACAAATGGTCCCGTAAAGTTTGATGTTGTTAACAAAGTCTGAGCGTTAAACTTGGGACATTATCAGGAGGATTTGAGGTCACTGTGGAGACAGATTATACTCCAACTGAACATTTTTTTTCTGTTAAAAATGATCTGAGAATGTTACAATGCAATTTTAGACTTTAGGCTTTGGGGAGAGCTTGTCCTCTACTGTTATGTCCTTCTGTATATATGTGTGTGTTGGTATATGTGGAAAATGTATGAATTTTGTTGTGGTAAAAAAAAATAATATAAGTAAGATGTCTTTGTATGTATTCTGCTGTGGTCCTGCACCAGTACATTTGTTTTGTCTGATTTCCTTCCAGACTTTGTTACCTTGAGTTTGAGAGATTCAGTGTCATAAGGACTTGGAACAAAGTTGGTGTGGACTCTGGCTCTGCCGCAGAACTGTCTGGTACACAATAGATCGTCGTCCAGCCTCAGGCTTCCTCTGTTACTGGAGCAGTCTGACCCACTGGTGACTCCACCTGGGAACCGAATGAACAATAGGGTTCAGTTAAGGCCAGTCTAATTAATTCGACTATTTTCTGCTTCAGCTGTCCACATGTCAATACCACTCCAGGACTTAGTTTACAATGTGTCATTGGTAAGTATTGCTTTGGAAATAAATTCATCTCAAGTGGAGTAACAGGATAGTTAATCTTGCAGGCAGGGGTTGCATAATTCATTAAGTTGGAGTGTGAAGAGTACATTAGGTTCTGTGTCAGACGATGCTTACTTGATGAGCTTTGCCCACTGTTGAAGCTGTAAAGGCTTTCCAGCGAGTTACTGGACGGCCTGTGTCCTTTGGCAAATCCACCACCCGCCTCCTTCATCTGCAAATCATCATCAGTAAAAACATCACATTTTTATTCTGCCTCATATGGCCCCGGCTCGTCTTTCACTGCACGCGTTGGAGACGAACACAAGGGAGAGTTAACGAAGCAGAAAGCTGACTCAGGGCCCTGGGCTTCAGCGTTTGATTCCTCATGTGACAGAGCGGCTCACTATCCCAGTTTGTGCTGTGACATGCAACTCCTCTGGCGAGAAAAATACTTAATCCTGCAAGAGTTGCTTTTGCTTTTTATAGATGAGGCCGCGTCGGTGTGTGAGGAGTGTAATCCCCGACTACCTGTGCTCTGCTTTTAACTTCCTGTGCAGACTTGGACATCACAGAAAATATTGGAGTGTGTTCTGAAGCGACTGTCTGAAGAGGATACGGGGAAATAAGTGGCTTGTATTGTTTAACAAGAGGAAATAGGATTCACAATTAATTTACATTAAACGTATAAATAAAAGCCTAGCAACTTGCATGAAATCAGATATTTGTATTAAATATGTATTATGTTTAATGTGAGTTTCTGTTCTTTTTTAATTAAAGTATTCAGGGGTGCAGAGTAATGGCAGCTTTTTATTAGGATGGAAACAGCGCTGCTATTAAAGATTCAAAGAGTAACATGTGGAAATGCACAGAATAAATGAAATACATTTAGAATTCATCATGATTACTTTTCCATTAATGTGTAATTACCTTAAAATGAGAATCGTGTTTTTGGTATTTTAAAGTGAGCTAATAATAACGACAGGTGGAGTGATATCGCTACAGGAGCCCCCGAGGGGTCAAGAAATAACTGAGACCAGAGTGCATAAAGACAAAGTAAGTTAAGGCTGAGACCTAAGCATTATGGGAGTTCTCCAAATATTATACACTCTTATGGTTTAAATGGTGAGATGACTCCTATTCCTCTGTGTGAAATGATGCAGACTGTAGAAAAAAAGAGTCTTGAACTGGCAACGATATTACACCTAAACGAAATGGACGTTTTTTCAAACTACATGAGTGAGGACGAAAAAAATTAATGAAAAAAATTAACCAGAAATATGACATTTGTACAATCCAGTCCTTTGACTGAGAAAACAAGCAAACAAAAATGCACCAAGACCTTGAAAAGATGAACCTTTGAAAGACCGACTTGAATAAAGCACTGCCAGCGACGGTTCAAAACATTAAATGGAATACATCATAAATGTATGGTGTTACTATAAGACTTAATTCTACAACTGTTTTCATGATGAATTCCAAATGATTCCCCCTCTACATCTAATCTTTCTTAAATAATTTATCACCATCTATATAATTTACATCCTCTCCACTTTGTATTTTTCTGTGTAAATCATATATTTTCCTATATTTAATTTACTGATTACGATGCTCATAAAACAGTAAACTTAAATGTTATTATGTGAGACATATTACTTATATATTATAAATATGAGATTACTTTGTCATTCGTAAAACTACATGGGGATTTTCCTTTAGACAATTTTGTAAGATAAAAAGTCAAAATTCTGAGACATAAAGTCAAAATTATGAAATAAAAAGTCTAAACATGACATAAAGTGAAAAATGTTAGATAAAAAAGTCAAAATTATGAGATAATAAATCACTTTCTAAAATGATTTATCATCATTTACTATAATTTATAGTACTTTATTATTATCCTCTGAATATAGGACTTTTCAGTGAAAAATCTATTATTTTCTTTTTTAAAATTCACTGATCATATAGATTCAAAGCTAAATCACAAAACCAGAAATATTAAGAAAAAAATTGTTTTTCAGAAGATGATGGTGTTTACACATTCACTACTGAGCCTCTCTGAACGTCCAAATGAATCTGATGTGATGACCATCAAAAGTTGACAAACTGCATTTTAAATTAATTCTATACACACACAAACACAAACACACACACACACACACATATATATATATATATATATATATATATATATATATATATATATATATATAGTGAGCTTTATTAGTAAATTTTTTGGGTTAATCCACCACCATCTTATGAGAAATTATCTTAATGTTGCATCAATACAAGATCTGGTACAAAAATGAGTGCAACTGGACAAAAATAACTAAAAATGTTCAGAGTGGGTGTTTTTTTTTTTTAAGACAATCTGCATGTCAACATCAGACACTTTCACATTTTCAGCAGCTCCTCATTTGAAGCACTTACCACTAGAGGCCACTAAATTATACATACTATATGTTGCATTATGGGAAAGGAAGAATCCAGTGTCCGAGGAGGTTAAAGTAGACCAAACAAACTAAAAACAAGGATTTGAGTTAATTTCTAAGTGTCAGATTTCAGAAAGCTTATTTGAATAGCTGACATGTGTCTTAAAAATATAATAGAAAATGTTCTCCTTGTCTGTGTGATGAGCCACAGTGGTAAAAACACTTCTTCTGATATTAAAAATATAATTACATCAGTCTGGGAAAGTGTGCCAATAAGTGACTGAGATTTTGACATTTCAATACCACATTAACCACCTACTGTGGCAAGTGCATTATGGAGCTGCCAGTCCCTGCTGCGTTTTAAGAGCTAATTTCAACAACAGTCTGAAACGCCTTCAGTGTAAAATGGCACATGATGGTTTGAGTGATAGTACGGCGGCTGGTAGAACAGGTGTGAGGCTGACAGCTTTGTCTGTTTGGCAGCAGATGTGATGTTATTATGTGAGCAGCACAGCAAATGCATCGTGGCATGAACCTAAAAGTGGCTGCATTAATACAAGCTTTGGAGGGTGTGCGACATACAGTGATGGCTGTCATCATCTCTTCAGGTGAGGCCTTGACGTGCTTCCTGTCACTCTTCGATGTGGCCTTTGCTTCCTTTTCCTCCAGCTTCGAAATGGTCGAATCGCTGCTTTGCTCCTGTTGTTTCTGTAAAAACACATGTCTATAAATGTAGACATTCGCCCACATCTGCCAAACAAATATGACAAATAGTCTATGTTTTATTTTATTTATTTATTTATTTTTAATGCAGGATTTTTGAGTCACTTTAAAAAAAAAAAAATCGGATTTAAGTGCTCTGGAGGATGTTGAAAAATGCTAAATTCCTAGATGGACGAGTCTTACCCAAGGACTTCCATTATCCAGTGGTTTCATTAGAGGAGAGTGTAGTGTGAAGGCGTCAAATCTCCCAAATCTGGTCAACTGTTTGGGTTAAAGAGAGATTAAAATGTGTGTTTTCTCGTGACAGATGGGCGTATCATCTGCCTACTGCATGTGCATTTTTCTTGCGACGCCATAACTGTCTGTGTTTATCAGTATTTGTGTGTGTGTGTGTGTGTGTGTGTGTGTGTGAAACTGGTTATCCACTGGCAGTAACACACCTCTTACAGATATAGTACATCTTATACTGCTTTGTCACTCCATCTTGTTTTACTTTCATCATCTGTTGATCTATATTCTGTTATTGTCTTGGCATAATAAACCATGTTAGTGCCATAATAGAGGAGGCAGAATGAGATGCAATGAGGCCTTTCTTACCGGTTGGTCATTAGCTTCAGTTTAGCAGTCATTCAGCGTGGCTCTAAGAGCATCTGTTACACTGACTCTTGGATCATTTCCCAACACTGACTGTTAGGAAGCGTATCCTTACCGTTACGCACTAAATGGCTGGATAAGCAAAGATAATGCAGTTGTCCATAATAGCATACAACTGGAGATATATTTAACATTTTGTATTGTAATGTTTTGAATGATGTGGCTATGTAGAGTCAAAATCAGAGCCGTTGAAATATAGTATAAACACTCTGACTTCTCAAAGGTCTTCTATAAAGACAAAATAACAATGCATGTCTGAATTTGACGACACTGTGATAATGCCTGATTTAATGTGTGACTTAATAAAAAAAATGTTCACTTTATACCAGACTGTCCCTTTGTTACTATACTATTCATCTGTTGATTTTTTATTTTTTTAAGACAAATCTGAAATTTGTACTCTATCACCTAAGGTTTTGTGTTAGGTTTTTAATCAATTTGAGATGTATTATCTTTTTTTGTCTCTCTCTTTTGCATCATTGTTTGCCTTTCCAGCATCAAGACTAATTTCTTTTGAGATGGAAAGAATAATATCAGACAGAAAAGACAAAATCCTTAGTGAATAGATCAGAACATATCACACATGAAGGACCATCATTGAAGGTGTATCAACACAAGAAAATAAATGAATGAATAACTGGAAAAAAATCCAAACAAAATTACTTTTTATAGATCTAATAAGGTTTTATTTTTAAGCTTTCCTCAATTACTTGTTTGTAATTTGCTATGGCTTTCCCCAAAATTTCCCATCATATAATAATCATGGTTTAAAACTGTTGAATAAATATATTTCTACGAAAACATACTTTTCTTGCAAGAGGACCAAAGAAGCTACACACCTAAGTCTTGCATAAATAAAAGGAAAATGCAATATTCATGTTATTGTAATATTTTTTTTTCTTAAACATCAGATTTTCATTGTGCCTTTGTTCTTCTGAAACATAAGATCAGAGTCTTGGCTACGGAAACAAAGACTTATTTACTGACATGGATGGATGGGTTCTGGTAGAAATGTACAAATACTGTACATTTTTATTTGTAATCTGAGGACATTTGAGAGCATGTCTTTTTGTAATTCTACTTGAGCAAAAAAATGTTATCAGTATATCTACTTTTATTTTTTTACTTCCATTACAGTAAAGAACGATTGAACTTACCTGACACTGATATGTGATTATTAAAATGAGATTAGGTTTAGTATTGTATTAGGTTAAAAAAAGACCTGTTATAAATACATTCTGAAACAGCAGTTAATAAAGAAATGTGTACCTCTGTAAAATTCTTGGTCCATACTGCACCTAAAACACCTAAAATTACATGTTGGGCAATTATTGATAACGATACCAATGTTGCTTTCAGTGTCTATATTGTATTTTTACTGTCATTTCTCTCCTTAACAAAGAAATCCTCAGCATAAATATATATAAATGGACATATGTCTGACATTGGCATTTGTAAAGACATCTAATATAATGAAACTGATATTGGTCAATATCAGCAAATATCAGCTGATACTGATTTTGCCATCCAGAGCTATAGTAAAATTATCATCAGTTTCTCTTTGTCCTCACTGCTTGAAACATTTTTTAATCCTGTTATTCCTACCCTTATTAGGATGACTAATGGGTAATAAAAAAGCAAACTTTTTAGTTTCTGACTATGGCAAAGTGAAAAAGTGAATTCGCACAATACACTTTGTGTTGGCCTTAGACGTCACTTACTTGACAGCGCCTGATTCAAAACGCTGCTGCTCAACTTTTAAATGGAGTTTAAAAAAACAGAACCATCTCACCCCAATTTTGGCATCAATTTACCGGCTCCCAGTTGATTTCCGAATTGACTTTAAAATTCTTTCATTTGTTTGTGAATGCCTCAACGGCCTTGCTCCCCAGTATCTGTCCAACCCACTCCCTAGCCGTACAGTCCTTCATACTTTCTCAGATCAGCAGATCAGTCACTGTTAGTCGTCCCAAAGACACAGAGGAAGCTGAGAGGTGACAGGGCTTTTTCAGTCCCCGTCCCCAAACTGCAGAATGAACGACCTCTGCACATCAAACAAGTCAACTCAATTTCTATTTATAAATCTTCTGTGAAAACTTTTAAGTCAGTGTGACAGGTTGGCTTTTATTGTCTAAATGTGTGATTATTATACTTGAATTGTTTTTATTCATTCTTTTATGTGTTTTATTTATTTTTATGTCAGTGTACAGCACTTTGGCCAACTGTGTAGTTTTTAAAGTGCTTTATAAATAAAGTTGATTTAACTTGATTTCAGTGCCTCTAATTATTCTTTTTAATCTTGCTCATGAGTTTTCTATGAAACAAACAACTAATACGTTCTTCTAATGTGTTAATATTGAGTAGATGGCTTTAGGACAGTCAGCATGCAGCATTTCCAACACGTTCTCAAATATTATCCTTGCTCTGGTTTTGTTTTAATATGCTTATATAATTATGTTATGATTAAATAGTTTATGAGGCATTAACTTAACTGAAGCTGGAAATGAATCTGTGAAACTAAGCTGTAAAAATCTATGCTTCGAACTATCCCCAAAGCAATAAAAACAAATACTGAAAAATTCAATCACAGTTCAGTTAGCCTAAATGTTCCCTAAAGAGCTCTGTGCTACAATTAGAAAGTCAGGCCCCGCAAAGCACAGTTAAGTGATATTTTAGAGAGCCAGGACAGAGCTTTGTGCACTCTCCAACAACGAAGAACTCCTCTCATAATGCACCCTTAACTTTGTTTCTGCTGTGCTTTGCCACAAAATAACTGCTTAACATGTGAAATTAAAACAATATAAAACTCCTGTGTGTCACTTTATGAAGTCATTTGAGCCATAAGAAGAATGACTATAAACAAACATCGTTATTATCACCGTAGATGATGCTCGGAGACATCAATTTGGTTTCATTTTGGTATGATGGTGCTAAATCAAACTTTCAGGAGTAATCTGATTAAATGGATGTTTGCGGGGCAGCAGCTCTTACTGGGTTTTGCGAGAGGCGAAGCTCAGTGATGGAACGGATCATCTGAGGGGAGTTGGATTGTTTGCTGTCCAGTTCTTGAATCAGACTCTCAAAGCGATCCCATTCTGCGGTTCGAGGCAGTGACAAGGTGGCACCGCAATCCCAGAGTTCATGGCGAGGCTGGTGGCAGGTGTGGTAGAGCGGCGTCCAGGGCCGTGGATACTCCTCTGGACTCTGTGATGGAATCGCAACCCTCAGCTTCCAGACCGGTTCTTCTTCAGAGCCTCCATGGGTGTCTTTTGCTGGATGATGCTGAGGCGATGAAGCAGTTTTAGAAGGACTCCTCTCCACCTTCTTTCCTAAACCGATGCATGTCAGCACTGGATTGTTGCTACTTAACATATCTGCCAAATGATCTGAGCCAAAACACTTAGATTAAACACATGTTTACTAACTGTAACACAAGGTCTTGATGACAGATATTATTCACAATCAACCCACCATAATTTTCAGATGCACTTTTCTCTTTTACAGCTCCACTCTGGCCCTGCCCCTTCTTCGCTGGCACCAGATTCTGCAACTTCTTTAGTCTTCTAGTTTTTATCGATTCTGCTGTGTCAGCTGCAGTTTCTCTACCCTGCAATAAAGAAACAATATATGCAGTGTGCACACATTCAGGTCGAACTGTATCAGATATCACTGGGGAAAGTAGAAGAATAAGCCAGTATCAGATTAAAGACATGGTTTCTCATTAGAACACCTGAATAATTGTTGCTGATTTCACTCTATTTTACTTCATTGTTGCTAAATATAGTTGATATTTAAATGAAAAAGTCTTTGATTACTTCTTGCTCTTTGAAATCACCATCTAAGTTATATGTACTAATGAATATGAGCTTCTGTAATCAGACAATCTGGGTAAGCAGTCTACATTGTCCACTACCTCAATTTCTCAACATAAGAGTGATTTCAAAAGAGACAACCATACATCTTATAGCCAATTTATAAAAAACACAGTATCTTCCTATGGCTTTAACAAAAAGGAAGATATTAGCTCATCAATTTCCAAGATTTAAGACAAAAACAGCATGACATGCCAGCTCTAATTAGATATCTTTCTTGCCCCTGTCAGTTGTTGGCATGAGAAACATCAAAACAGCACAAATCAAGTTCATATCCAGGTGGCCTAAAGAGCACTGAGCAAAAAGACAAGGACCTATAAAGGAGATTAAAGATTTTAAAGGAGATTAAACTGAGCAGTGCATCTGATTTGGCTGACATACAACTGACCGCCCTCACATTCACTCTGCTTTTTTTCATCTCAAACTTCTGCTTTAACCATAAAAACAAATTGAGTTGAAGTATTTACCAAATTCTTTAAACTCAATGTACTCACGCTATACCCTGGTGTACGGTACTGTGCAAAAGTCTTAGTCAATCTTCATCTTTGTTATTTTTGCAGAGTTGAAATGAAAATAAATATTGATTTCTCAATCATTCTCAAGTACAGGTAATACAGTTGCGAAAAAAAAAAAAAAAAATTAGACCACCCTTGTTTTCTTCAATTTCTTGTTCATTTTATCTGGTACAACTAAAAGTACATTTGTTTGGACAAATATAATTAGAACAAAAATAGCTGATAAGAGTTTCATTTCAGAGCTGATATCTATCCATTTTCCAGGTTTTCTTGATGATAACTAACATCACTTAATTTCTTAAAATCGGTTGCTATGGCATTGTACTGACAAAACTGTGCTTTTAGGCATTCCATGTTTTCTTTTGTCTGTTTCACTCACATGACACACAAGAGTTAGTACTTGATTGCATACACATTATTTTTGATGACTATTGATGGTCTAATCATTTTTTCTGTGACTGTACATGCACAGTCTTAAAAGACATGAAAAAAAACTGAACTAAATCACAAGAAGCAGCACACACAATTACAAACATCTGACATGTGTTGAATGAAACCTGGCATAAAAAACAGAAAACTAATTCTATAAATCCCATAATATGTCAACAAAAGAGTTAAAAATATGCATATATTTATTTATAGATAGATAGATAGATATGTTTATAGAAGCTGTCTTTTGTTTTTGTGACTGAAACAAAACGCTGACTGAAAACTGCACATTTGTGGTCATTACAACTTTATTACACCAAAAGAATATTGGACCAGGACTTCGATACACTATTGTACATATACTTTGTGTGGCATCCCCTGCAGATCCAGAATGAGCAACCAGCCTTGACATTTCCCTCATGTGCACTAACACGTGCACATGCAGTGATGCCAGGTGAGTGCAGGCAAAGGCATGTGGGTGTGGGATTATGATACACTCCACTCTGTCATCAACAAAGCTTTGAAAATAATAATTTTTCGTGGTGTGATGTAACCATATCAACATGTAACTGAAGGGACTTGACCATTTCCAATATCATCTATATTTGTGTACTGGCACCAAACTAATATAGTTAATATAGTTATGTGAAGCTGACAGAGTGACAGTGATGTGGTTGTACCTGAGCTGCTACGTCTATCTGTCGTCTCTCTAGGTCCATCTCCTTTAGTTTGTCATCTCTCATCAATAATTTGTGCTGACAGGAAGCTCGAGACGTCTCTGTGGGATGAATGCGATCAGATACCAATTAGATCATGCTTGATTTATGCAACGAGACACATATAGATTCAGCCTTGTTTATATGAGCTTTGTGCATGAACATCACAGGTTTTTTATCAATGGTTTTATGTGGTTTAATCTGAGTGGAGTGATTTTTTTTAAGTAAGCACAAGGATACGTATTTCTTCACCTTTTTGGGGGTATTTCTTTTGATGAGATGCGTCCTGTTGGTCAGCAGGTGACACCCAGCACATGTGGTTAGTGCTGTTTTCTGGAAAAGGAGCAGGAAAACGATCAAATGACAAGAATCAAAACCCCAATTGTGGGCTCAATAAAGTACTATTCTACTCTATTATTAACATATTATATCATGTAATGAGCCATTTACAACCGAATCTGTAAATTTAGTTTAGTGACTCTGCATTTAGTACCAACCTAATGATTTATTGTCTGAGGTTGATGCAAGAAAACATGACCTGTGAAATAAAATGGACAAATACTTTATGTTTCCAATACGTGAAGGTTGATATTATTGATATTCTCATTTTTTTTAAAAAAAAAAAAGCATAATCACAAACCTTCTGTTATTTCGTTGTGCTCTTGTTGTATTTGGAGATCGGCGCTTGGGAAAGAAAAAAAATAAGAGAACAGAAATAAATGGGTGTTACTAATAAAAGAAATTGTTCACAAAGCATGATTAGGTGTCAGGATTTTACATTAACTTACAGAATTAATGGTTGGATCCGAGCCACCCCACTCTGGTGAACGTTTCAGCAAAACAGGACTGCACTGATACTTTGGTAGGACCTCCCTGAGTGTTTGGCCGTAGGCGGGTTCATACATGCTCTCTGTGGAGCCCTCCTGAACAGAAGGAGCATCGGTGGCTTAAGAGCACTGATTCACCACCTCTAATTGCAGTATATCCTTCTGTTAAAGGCTCATCATGGAGGAATTATCTAGAATCGATCATTGGTGTCTGACTATGCAATACAAAAATCAATGAAAGGCCCTACATCAGGCGAAAGGTGTCGTCTGGTCTAATGGACTGGTGTTCACACCAGGGTAAATATTCTGCATGTAGAGCATAGACCATTCATATACACTGTAGCGTATAATCCAAATCATTCACATTTAAATGCTTTTTTTTACTTAAATATCTCAGTTCAGTGGCAGATCAATGGCTACAATGAATGGAACATATGATTTAAAAAATGGAGACATGCGAATCTATGGAAGTCATGTATTAGTTATGTGTTCTCCACAACAGACTATGTTTGTTTATGAGAAAAGCAGAGTGGGATTGATGATAAGAAGCCCAATCATCTCAACCTTAAGACCCTGACACAGATAACATAATCTTCTAAATCCTGAAAACACTATATAGGATGAATACAATATTTCTGTGGACCCCCCCCCCTTTTTTTTTTATCATTTAAGGAGATGTGTCTTCTATTTGTATTGACTTTGACATTTTATCCAATTTATTTTTCCATACATTTAGGATATTTTACTAAATGAATTACTTAGATAACATTCTTCAGTCTCTTCTAGTGTCTTCACCTCAATACAATTTATGGCTTTGCGTAAATACAGTTATGACATTGGGTTTGTGGAACTAAATTTAGGATCTACCTGAGAGTAAAGCCCTATTTCTGGCACTGAATGAAACTGTGATTTTATAGTATTAACAACTATAGCTAGGACTGAACCACTTCAGCATAAACATCCATAAAACAAAGGGTTCATGAATCTAACATAAGCCTCATTATTGCACAGATACAGTAGCAGGTTGTAGTGTAATAACCACAGAATTTTAATTAAATTGGCACTTATGTTGCTTAATTGCCTTTACATTATTAAAACGTATGCATCTGCAAGCAGCTCAACAAAGAAACTTATCAGAACACAACTGAATTATGATTAATTACAATAACATAAATATATTACATTTACATCTGCATGTATCTGGCACAAAACAGAAAATACAAACACAAGAGAAGACGACATCTAAGAAACTTAATTAATCTTCGAGAGAGGGGAAAGTTGTTTTGTGTCGCTCCCTAGAGAGACCATTTCAGATCATTGTCAACAACAATAACATCACCAGACACCCCCACAGCATCACACTGAGTTTCCTCCTCTTACCAGCTCCACTGAAGCAGTGGGGATTGAACAAGTTAGAAATAAAATGTGTAAGAGTTTCAATGATGGAGCTTACCAGTGTAAAGCAGAACAGGTTCATGTTTGACAATCCGTGTGAAGGACAAAGGAGACAAATGGAGACAAGTGGCACACCGTGGTCCCTGGGACACACAAAACACACACTTTCACACACCACCCCTGTGATGTAAAACCTCACGCAGCCCCCATGCTGTGTGCCCACAGTCCCATGGCCTAATCCTAGGTTAAAATCCTTCCCGTAATCCAATAGAAACAGCGAACCATCGCTGGCCTCTGAAAGAGACAGGCTGCCCCAACAACAAGACAATAAACAACACAGGAGGGCTTTGTTAGACATGTGTCTGAAGTGATTACGATAATGAGCTGATAGAGATTAAGTCATCAGTAAGTGAAGTCAAATCTCATATTCATCTACATGTGCACCTCAAACTCACATGTAATATTAAACATTTTTTTTAACTATGCAAGGGATTTGACAGGTGCATTATGAACACATGCATAAGAAATAAAGATACTAAACTGAGACATCAGGTAAAAAGAGCTCCGCAACAGTTTTGCCTGCAGCACTATAGTAGACACATTCTGTCTTTAACCATGAGATGATACTTGAAAGAATATATATGATTTCCTCAGTTAAATCCCATAAATCTACAAACCCACACCTTTTATTACAGTCATTTCTTTAAGCTGTTCTGAGGATAAACATCGGTTTATATTCTTAACTCTTTTGGTTCCTCCTCTTGTTCACTCCAGGCACCAAGTCCAGTCAGGAGGTTTCTGAAAATAACATTATTCTGATTATTATTGCTGTCAGGCTCCATATTAATCTTCTGTCAAAGCCCTGCGCTACTCGTTCTTCTGCCCCGCTATCTTTTTGTCTTTCATCCACAGATAGAGAAGACCTTTCATCTGGTTATGATCAGGGCTCTGCTGCAGAATTAGGTCAGAGAATTAGGACAAAATATCCCAGCTAAAAAGGGAAAAAAAAAATATGCTACTTATATTTCAGTGTGTCAAAAAGTACTGTGATGTTATTTATTGTCTGTGTTAGGATTATCTTTAAAATTTGTGTCAAATTAGCCTATATTTATTTAATTAAATATCCAAAATGCTTAGAAGACATTTTCTATTAAATCAGGTTTAAAATGTAGTTTTGATTTGACATACAGTAGATGGCACACAACCAATGGATGTTTACTACCATGTATCTTTTTTAATCCACGTTTGTTTCTGGCTTTTAATTCTCACTCATACACGGAAGCTGCCAACTACATGAAAAAACTGATATACTGGCCACAGAGTAGAAAGAGGATTAAGTGCCTTGCTCAAGAGCATTTCATTGTAATGACTGTTTCTTTAACCTTTGGGTTATCTTTAACTGCAGGCCTGTGGCGGCTCATCTGCCCTCAGCACAGCAGCACATTTAAAATGTTATGGCTGTATATTAAATACCGTATATCATAGCTGCTGCAGGTGGATTTTGTGGAAACGTCATGCAGACGAGCACTTGAAGCCTGGTGTGTTTCATGATCCAACATAATCAAAGCATACATGAGCTTTTGGTCCTGGTCACCTTTGGGCTTTGTTTCAACTGAAGCTGGTTCACTGCCCTCTGCTGGAACTGCACAGGAATAAAGAGAAAACCACAGACGCAGTAGGCCTTACTTTAATCCTTGAATGTTCCAACCTAATAATCACAACAACAAAAATAGTATCAGCTCTTTGTTTCCAGATGAGGCCAAAGCAATGATATGGAAGATTATCATGAGCTGTTACCAAACCCTGTCGCTCATGGATGTGCAGTATGATGCTGCAAATTAACACTCGAGCCAATTAAGATAATACTCACTCACAGATGGAACAAAGCAGAGAGAACAACAAGCTTAACATATATATTACTGAACCCTCTGTAAGACTGTCAATTAACATTTTCTATTTCATTAGCGACTCACCTGTTTAAGGTTTAGTTTAAGACCTTGTTAGCAGCAAAGTTAGCTTAATGTTAGTTAGTCTGTTGTGGTCTTTTTGATTAATCATTCGATACATTCTTAGGCTATAACTTTGGTGATGATGATGATGATGATGATGATGATGATGATGATGATGATGATTATTATTATTATTATTACTTTTAACAATCCAACGTTAAGGTGACGTGGCTAACGTAGTTTCTCTTGAAAATATTGCGGACTCCAGAGGAAGACACTCCTGTTACAGACTGCAAATATCTGCGGTAATGAAACATTGTTTTGCTTCCGAGTGATTATAACTTAATGAAAATATATGAGTATTATATTCAGGTTTTCAAAAACATACACAAAATACACAGTGAATATGTCATGTTCGCGCTAGTTTATCTCACTCTGACGGAACAGTAGTTTAGCTTCAGCTAACTAGTGCTAGCTAACATGCATACCTGTAAGCTAGCTAATGTTTTTTGGGTTGTTTTTTTTTTGCTAGCTAAGGTTGCTAACAATAATTTTACAAGTACGACTCGTGATATTATCATATATTCCGTCTTATGTAGCAGTGCCAAACACATATACAATCAATGCAGTATCGCAAATGTGGGAAGAAAGTAAGAAAAAAAATACACAATTACATAACAATTTGGATTATACTGAAACAAAGCAGAGGAAGTTAAGCCTTTGCTGTTATTAGCTAATATATGCGTCTGTACACTAATGCTTTTATCTACACACATCTATTCACCTTTAAGTACAGTAGTGTTCCAGCTTGTATTTATTCAATATATGTAGCGCTAGAAGAGGAAGAAAAAAAATAAAATGTGTATGAAAATAATTTAAGCAACTACAAATAATTTACATGAAACTTAAGAGTGATAATTGATATGCACTTGAAGTAATTTGGAAAGCTCGAAGTCACAAATGAAAATTTTAAAATAGTTTTAAAAATGGTAGAGAGGTTAAAATATAAAGTTGTAAAATTTAACAATGTGACAACAGTATGCTAAACAATTTTTTCCACCCATGTATTTTGTAGAAATGATATAACTACTAGTTTAACCTTATTCTTAAAACTTAGGTGTCTAAATATAAAATAGATTTCAGGGAATCTTTCCATTGATTGTATTCTACTGTGTTCCTCTAGATGGCAGTGTCACACCTACTGATTTAACAGTGGATCTCAGCCTTCACCTGTCCTAAGACCTCAAATCTTCAATCCTATTGATACTAGAACCTATTATTAGTAATGTTCTGTGTTTGATGAAGGTCAGAGCTGATGTTTTTGAAGTGTATCTTAAACATATAAATCTTTAATATCCAACATGTGTTTATTTAAGTTATTGGACATCCCTCCACTTTGTAATAACTTACAATATGCAGTGCTGTACATTTGGAGCCTTAGGGGAATTGCTGTCATGGGATCTTATATTACTTGCATAAATTTTAACCACTGCAACAGTTATTCCTGAAAAGTTTAATTAAAATGCATAATTCTTCTTGTGACATTCTGAATGTAATATGATCCATCAATTCCCATTATATGCTTCCTTTGTGTGTAATTATAATATTAAATCACAGTTACACCTTTAGCTTTCATCTGATGTTTCAGACTGCTGTAGGCAAAATTTGACCTCCAGTTTTTCGGAGTAACACAGAGTACAATTCAGAAATGTACTATCTACAAGGGGGATGGAGACTACACCTTTGACCCTTTGCCCTACCTCCCATTTACCCAGCATTCCTGCCTTGACCTCTGACCTCAGGACGCACAGAATCCCAGCCCAAGGGCTATGACCTGGTGCCCTCTGCGGTGACCTTTTGAATGTTTGGCGCCCCTCCCCAAGTCAAAAAGTGAAACAGTTTGCCCCCTCGGAATGAATGACCTCTCGTCCTCTTGTCCGGCAAAGGTATGTGAGCAGGTTGACCCCGCTCAACCTTTCATTAGCGCTTCCTTTTATTACAGCGCTTCCTCCCTGCTGCCTCGTCAGCACGTCACAGTGCGGGGGATGGTTGGAGGAAGGAGGGAGGAGAGGCGAGGGGCAGCAAAAAGAGAGAGAAGAGAGGGGAGAAAGTAAGAAGCAGAGAAGGACAGAGAGTAGTTTAAAGGACAGAATAAGAGACAGATAGACAGGCACAAAAGGGGAAAGAAGGAGAGATAGGGATATAAAACGAGGGCAGGAGATAGAGCCAAGGAAAGATAGATTGGCAGCATCTGCTGCGTTGACGGAAATGTCACCTTTAAATGGCTTCCCTGTCCTTGATGCCGGACCTCCCTATCTGATCTCTATTCTCCTTGGGAGTTGTAGTTCTGATGACTTATGTAGGACACAAAACAGATCTCTTATAAAATATAGCCCCAGTTCAAGATAAGCTTGCAGCAAACGGAAAAACAATTTCTCATGCCTCCTGTGGCTGTGTGAGTTCTACTGAAATTGACCATTTGAATGTTCGGTCAAAGGTCATTGTGCCATGTATGAATAAGATAATTGGATTTTGTGGCTTGCTGATATGGAGAGCTTACCAGGTGATGCAGCTACTCGCCCCAGTAACTGTAATTCAATTTTTCTCTTGTTTTGCTCTCACATGATATGAAATATATTTTCTTGAACACTGCTATAGTGAGACACCTCTGCTTATCCTGAACACATTTAGCTTAGATAAAAGCGACTACCTCACAGAATACACAATATTTTAAATGTATAGCAGTGAAGCTTCAGCTTCTGTTCTGGATGTTAAAAAATAGACTCCCAAAAAAGAAGAATCATGAATGTGAAATGTGAGTTTTATATAGAATTCATGCCGCTTAATCCGCCCCAAGGCAAAAGCAGCATATCCACATCTGTAAGGTGGCAGATCGTGGTAACTGTCATTTGACATGAGATGCTGTTGACGTGTGTAAGAGATATGTGTGTGTGGATGTGGGTGTTTGTGAAGTATAGAAGGGTTGGGGGATCTACAGAATTTTGAGGCTAAGTCAGATCATGCTGACATTGCCTCCATGTGGTGGCTTGCCACAGGGCACAGCGGTGCCACACTTGATGTCGTTTCTATCTTAAATGTCACTCTCAGTAAGCCCATCACCATCTACTGGCTCATGTCCCCGGGGCCACATTCACCCTTCAACCTTACAGTAATGTAGCAAAGAGAAGAGGGCAGCCAGACGTTGTCTCCGGGTCTTGAAGGCTGCTGTTTACTCCTTTTTTACATAATCTTTTTTGTCACGGTAACTCACATATACCCTGAAATATATAATGAGCTACCATGGAGCTGTGAGAGCTGTGCTGTATGGTTTTACGTGGGCAGATGACGTGTGCTCACCAGTCCCACCGCTGGCCCTATAGTGACCTTTGACCTGACCTGAGTAGGGGTCATGATGTGCCCTTTCATTCCCAGTAGTGTGGTGACAGTCAGGCTAATTACCCCACTGTGGGGCTGGGAGAGCCATAAAAGGAGTTATGGCTTCACAATGACAAAGCACTGGAAATGCTGGTGATGCTTTAGTGCAGTCGGGCTGTACTGATGAATGAATGAGGAGTAGACAGAGCAGCACAGAATGAAAGAGCTCTACTTTTATTATGTAAATATGTCAAAAGCCAAGTTAAGTTAAAGCTATTATACTTGATATTTGGCCATTAAACATCTCAAAACAACTAGATTTAATTTGTTCACTTTAGAGCTGCAACAAATAACTCATTTGTTTTCAACTGTTAAATTAATCTGCAGCTGTTCTGGGGGGAACAATTATCAAAATTAATGAATGTTTTCTGTTTTCTTCCATCCTCCTACTGACCAGACAGCTTCAGTTTTAGGAAATATGTTTTTCACAAACTAAGCTACTATTCAATTGATCCAAAAACTAATAAGTAAATCGATGTTTTGTTGATTTGAAATAACCCCCCAAAAATGTGATTGTTGTTGATGTCTAACTGAATTCTCTATGAACTGAAGACAGAACATAGGTTTCTTCATTTCTTCATCCAAAGTAGGTTTCTTTATTAAAAGTACATGCCATACATAACTGGAGATTTACATTCTCAACAAATATTTTATATCAAGGAAAAATCTTTCACTTAAATATTTTAAGAAGGAAAGGTCTCTGGAGAAAAATCTTAAACATTGACTAATCTTAATTGATATTCAACAGGTAAGTGCATGAAAAATCAATAAATGGATTAGTCAACAGGTTAAAAATAATCCCTTTTTTACTTGCCTAATTTTTAGTTGAAGTGGGTGTGGGAGGGCATTTACGTTTTACTTGATAGAGATGCAGATCTGACATTAATTTAATTTATTTTATTGATTTGTTTGACGGGGAAGGTGCACATTAATCAACATTGCTGTAAATGCACCATAGTTGAACAGAAGGCTATTTGTCATCTTTTGTCTGTGGACAGAATTTACAGTGTCATCCTAAACAGAGAATTAAAAGATTAAAATTAGAATTATGTATATGTTGTACAAGACATGTCACTACAGTATTCTACAATAAGGCTGAAACCGCAAGGTGCTATTACTGCTGCATAAGTCATATACAATTTGGACGGAAAAGTGGATTTAAAATAATTTTAAATAATTAAATGGTGTACTTTTGGTTCACCCGCTGCTTGGTTGTTGCTTTAAGTATTTTGGTTTGGGTGGCAGGTACATGTCAACAATATCACGATTACTGATCAACTAATCAGCGAATAATTGGTATGATTATTTCATTCTGAAAAGTGATTAATGTTCATCCTTCAAATCCATAACTGTTCTATTGAGTCACATGTCAGTGATTCCATATTTCCTTTAATGCCCCACCCATACTGTACCAACATAACCAATACACTTCACTTAACCATTTTATTTATTTATTCATGCATTTGGCATATGTTTTTGTCCAAAGCGACTTACAGGGGAAACCAATACACAACCAATACTTAAGATAATGCAAACTTACTACTGAGCTTGTTGCTGCTTCAACTTCATAACAGAGTAAAGTGTAATCCACTGTTATGCACCGCCTCCACAGGTTGGACAACAACAACAACAGTGGTTTGTCTGAATGCTTGAACCAGTTCAGAGGTGGCTTTGCCTCATTGTGTAGACAGAAATATTCATTACAACAAAGAATATTGACACAATTATTTGAGGAGGAAAATGTCTATTTAGAAATCCAGGGATTAAAGTACTCCGGCCCCATACCAGTTTTCTGGCCTGCAGTGATTAAAAATGTTAAAAATCGATTAAACCCATGTGCTTATCCCGTGGATTTCGTGTGTGGTCATTCTCTGCCAATGATGGTGAAGAAGCACAACTCTCTGGTTCTGAAACTACCAGCATTAGCCAATCAGAAGGTCAATGGGGCGGGTCTTAACACAGCAGTTTTCGAGCCAATGGAGAGAGAGATGGTGAGAGATAGCAAGAGTGCAGAGCTGCATTTCATGGAGTGAGCACGATGCTGTATTTGAAGCCAGGGGAAAATACCCTCGCCATAGATAAATGTCTGAAGAATAAGTGGTGCTGGGCATGGCTTGAAGAGATTGAACGACATGGCAATCCATTTAGCAGTTGGTGTACGAAGTTGAGAGGGCCAGGTGCTTGCTTCTGCACACTTTGCTCCAGGAAGTTTATATATGTGTCCAGCTGCAAAAAAGTGCTGCATAAACATGAGTCAGGAGTCACCCAGAGAACATATGTATTGCCCCCCCCCCTTGTATTTTCATTAAATGTTTTGGTCCTCCCTTCTTTGAATCAGACCGCGAGCAGCGGTGCGCAATACGCATTTATTACAGTGACTCCATGACTCAGAGTGAGGAGTGCTGCTGAGAAGAAAGAGAGACAGGAGAGGGATAGAAAAGGCCAACAGCATCTTACAAACTACTTCACAAAGGAAGGTCGGTGTGTTGTTTCAGCGTAGTGGTGGAAATTAGCCTGTTATCTTAGCTCACTCCATAGTGTAATACTGTAGCTGTTTGCTTTGTTCAACTAAAGAAACTGACATTCCTAACACTCTTCATACTAAAACAGGTGTATCTGCCCTTTCCTGTTGCAATAGGCACAAAGTCAGTGATTTTGCTAGCAAGAAAGCTCAGCACTGGGTTCTTGGTGAGTTAGACTGAGCAAGAGACCATGGGTTAAATACATGGCTATATTGGATCACTCCAGTTAAAGGTGTCACTTGTCCATGCTCATTTTGGAATCTGATGGGTCATCCCGAGTAACCAACACATGCTGCTTTTGCTGCATGGCGTGTCACCTCCACTGGCTGTATTTACCATTCATCGAAAACAACACAGAGAATCGAGAGTGCATACAAAGTGCATACAGTGCACAATTCTTGATATATTTTTACCTCCACCAAGGAGGTTATGTTTTTGCCGGTGTTGGTAGGTTGGTTGGTTAGTTTTTTTGTTTGTTTGTTTGTGTACAAGATAACTAAAAAAATCTGGACAGATTTTGATGACATTTTCATGGTAGGTTGGTAATGGGGAGATCTGGAAATTATTAGATTTTGATGGGGATCAGGGGGAGATCTACCTTGGCGGAAGGTCTGTGCTCTCAGAGTGCTTTTCTGCTTCCACAATACTGAATGCACGATTTTATTTTTTTTTTTGCTTTAATCCCTGGAAATATATCCCTGGTTACTATGCACATGGGATAAAAAGAAACACAGCAGTGTTCTACCAAACATTGCTATGAGCCTCCATGACTCTAATACATAACTTTGTGTCCAAACTTAATTTCTGTCTGAATCTCATCAAATAGTGTATGGCTTCATAGTCATGGTGACAAAAACATCTTCCATGATCCCACACTACTCCCACATCATCATCAAATAGCATCTTTTGTCACTGTTCTATAGTAGCTTATGTGTTTAATATATGAAGAGATCACTGGAAAAGGACAATAGAAGATGAACTAGATATGCATACATTTCTTGAAGGATGAAGAAAATGGAATCTGTGTGCAGACTTGGGGACTTGTAGCTATGTGTGATATAAAAGCAAGAAAACCAAAAGGACTGTTTATGAATAAAATCCGGCATATACTGTATTTGGAAAAAAAGCTATGTTGTTCTACATTGTATTTATATGTACAATTTGCCTATTATAAAAATGTTTTTGGATCTAGCAGTACAATAGCACAAAAATGTATATATATATATATATATATATATATATATATATATATATATATGTGTGTGTGTGCGTGCGTGCGTGTGTGTGTGTGTGTGTGTGTGTGTGTGTGTGTGTGTGTGTGTGTGTGTGTGTGTGTGTGTGTGTGTGTGTGTGTGAGAGAGAGAGATAACAAATCACAAATAAATGAAAAGACTGATGCCTATACTACTGGTGTCCATAGAGAAGTATTCCTCCCCATGAAACAGCATTTTTGGGAAAAAAAAAGTTTTAAATAACAGTTTTAAATATGTTTGTATGTTAAACAAATTTTGTAAAATGAATGTCTCATTCATAACAATTGTCTCATTCTTATGAATGAGACAATGAGGTGATTTTTTACATTTATTTTCTTTAATTTAGAACTACAGATTAAGTGATGAATGTGGTGAATTAATTTGTTTTTAGGCCACCCATATTCCTGAAGAACGTCTCTACACAGATGCTTGTGCTTCAATTTGGCGACTGAGCTAATCGTTTCTACACTTACATAAATACTGTGGCAAGCTGCCATTATGAATACATGAGTAATTTATGTCAGGTTTGTTTCCATTTAAATCTAGCCCATTATGTACAGGTGTGATGAATATATTTGCTGTCCAGTATCAGTGTTTCAGTAACACTAAATGAGTGTGGTTTTAGTTGAACGCTTTAATAACTCAAAAAACACTCTGTCACAATAAAAATGATTTGCTGCCTCTCAGCTGTGCGTCTGCTTTATAATTTCCAAAGTCTCCATTATAGAAATGCATCTTTGGCATGAACGCTGCTGTAGGAGGAGTTGAGCAGTTTGTAACACTGCACTTCATGACAGCAGCGTATAGCGAATATTGAGCGTCATCCTAATTGTCTGCACAGACATCCACAGTTCCCGTTACAAAAGCCAATATCCTCCCATAGGTGTACTGACATAAACTGATGGAGTTCATTCTCCACTAAAAGTCAGTTGCAGATCAGAAGAGTTTCTTTGTTTTCATTTCATGACTTAAAGCGGTCCTGTGTGCTGCTGCAGCACGACTCAGACGCCACTTTATCAAAGACACAATAATGAAACGCTTCCTTACAACCTCTAAATATAGAATGCAATGAAAGCGGTGTCAAAAAAACAAACAAACGCAAAATAGATAATCCATTTGTGACCCATTTCTGTCCCTGTGTGGGCTCTATTGTTTAGAAAAATAATAATTAAAAAAAAATTCTCTCCCCAGGCACTTAAATATCTACAAAGCTCTCGTCGCTGACAAAGAGTTCGTCACTGTGGGACTGTGAGGAAATTAGGACTCCTGAGCAGGAGCCTTGTACAACAACCAACACCCTTCTTAAAAAAAACAGAAGAGCAGAACTGCTGCTTGTTATACCACTGGTGTGATCCCACTTCTAATTTTGAGATTCCCACCCCTATGTGTGCATTGGAGTGTGTTAGGCTGAGAGCATTAGTGCTGCCCCTATGATCGCACAACGGCATAGGAAGAAGGACTTTGTCACCATGTGTGTTTTTAATAGGATAGCAAAATAAACCTGTTTTCTGGTCAGCAATTATCCATTCTTCTGGTTCAATGTAAATTAGGAAAAGCTGCAGAAAAGAGGCTTTGAAGCCATAAGAAGAAGGGAGAACATAGACAGGATCTCAAATTAACGTCTTATTATTTTTTATTACTACGACTTTCCACTATGGCTTCCCAGTCCCGTCCACTGGCCCTGGTGTCTTCATCATGAGTTGTTTTCTACGGTGCCCATGCTGCTGGTTAGGGAGAAATCAAACACCTTTTTTTCTCATGTCAAACCACAGAATGCTGGACCACCTACCCCCTGCCCCACCCCTCCTTGTCTCTGTTTTCTCAACCACAGTGCTGACTGTCAGGAGAACCCAGACAAAACATGGGATCATGACTGCAGCCAA
The DNA here is from genome assembly GCA_020466265.1 of Siphamia tubifer. Taxonomy (NCBI): domain Eukaryota; kingdom Metazoa; phylum Chordata; class Actinopteri; order Kurtiformes; family Apogonidae; genus Siphamia; species Siphamia tubifer. Next base: position 26,800,944 of record CM035796.1, read on the forward strand.
GTGGCTTGGATCGCATGGATTATCATTTCAGCATTTGGCTTCCACTGAGGGAGTTTCAGAAAGGCTTCATCTTTTGTTTGTGTGATGAAGCTGCAGTTAATGACAGAGTAGATATTCAATCACAGACAAATAAGAGCATTGTCCAAACACTATGGATGACAGGTGAACTAGACTGGAGCAGTAGTGGAACAAAACTCAATATTTTTACTCAATTACTGGATTGAAGAGAAAATTCGATGTTCTTGTACTTTACAAGTTTTAGTTACTTTTATTTTTCTTTCATTATTGCTTATGCATAGGTATAAATGATCAACATAGTTAGAACTTTAATCTTTTACTTTTGTCCACAGTCCCCGTTAAATGAACCAATAAAATAAATTAAACTTCCCAGACTTTCCATCCCCTTTCAATATTAGATGACAATAAATTTGAAGATTAAATTGGGGGCGGGGGGGACTATGGGTGCATCAAATTTAGCTGATTTAAAAAAAAAAATAGGATGCCATTTTACAGATGACAATGTAACTTATGTATATTAAAAGTTTGGTCACAAATTTGCTTGATTGAATTTGCACTAAAAGCACTTATATGCTTGTGAATGCAACAGCTGCAGGCAAATTATGAGCGTAATCCAGGTACGGCATGAATATGGATGTCATGGTTTTATCTTGTTGCATATGACTAGAAACTCATCTCACATTAAAATGATTACATTTGACAAGATCTGGATAGCGTGAACACTACTCCAAATTTTACTCCATATGCAGCTGTAGTGTCTCCATTAATTAGACTGTACTGTAATTGGTATATGAGGAACAAGTATTCACAGAATGCCAAATTCTGCACCTATTTTGTGCCATTCTCAGGTTTCTATGATAAACGTTCTTCATTAGAGCCAATAATGCGACGTTGACATTTGACCTTTTGCAATACTGATAATTTTGTTATATGTATATATGTGTCAATGTGTGTAATATTCTGATAATATATCCATTATTGATTACGTTATAGCGTGATATGTCTATGCTTGACACACACAGTGTTACAGAAGTACATTTTGCGACGTGTCACCTTTGACCTCCAGAGATCTCAAAAACTATTGGTCGTAGATGATAACATCAATTATGAGAATTGTAGAAATCTTCATTCCACATTGTTTGATAACAATCTGAAAGTTCAGTGAGCCTCCGTTCTTGACTCATAACCAATAATGTGATTTTGACCTTTTAGTTAATTGTGACCTTGACCTTTGACCTTTACTCAAATGGATCATTGTATCTGATGCACATTAGCTATATGTATATGCCCATGTAATTTCATGGTGATATCTCAAGTATTCATTGAGTTATAGCATGATATTTCTCTGCGGACACACAGACAGACAGACAGACACAGTGATTACAATAATCTCTCCCAACCAATGTTAGTACCACATATAATAACCCCGCATATGTATTTATTAGTGTCTGTATCAAGGTTCATTCTGTATATTTGTGAAGTACAGTTTTTAGTGTGACCTCCCTTTGCACTGAACATATATTTAACAGTTTTATTTAGACAATATGAGATTTTTTGCATTCATTTTCTGATGTTTTCTACCAGCTTTCATTCAACACATTAGATGCTTTTAATTATTTGTACTATTATTTGCCATCTTGTTTTTCACCAGCTGCTTGTGGCCTCCAAAAAGAAAGTTAGATTAAACTTTTATTTCTCGATAAAATCACATAAACCTTGAACTTTATCGACCATGGTCTTGACACTCTATGGTTGTGACATAGGTGTTTTGAAAAAGAAGATAATTCAGGACAAATATGTGAAATATTAACTTACCAGAGCAATGCCCTCATGGCATGTCCACCAAACAGGAAGCAGAAAAGGGGTCCTTAGAAGGGGAGTTGGCCAGTGTAATGCCTTGTTTTTTTGCATTTCAAAAAAAATCTTATGGTGTTGACAGAAACTCCGGACACAATTTCAATCAAGTATAAAGTAAATAAATATATTTTTTAAATTCTTAGTTTCTACACAGTTTGAATATTTATTTAAAATACATGTTCACAGTAGAAATTTTGTTTGTTTTATTTGACTTTAAACAATTATTTAAATATTGTAAAGTCATGAAACTTGCTTTGGGACAAGGGTTTTTTTTTTAGGTTCAGGCAGAACATTAGGCGATGTAAAATAAAACATATGTGTAAAACTGTATTTACATTTTTTAGTATAAAAACTTTATTGTTTTATTGTTTAATGTAATTATTTGCCATTTTTATACATATTTTAACCATTACAATGAGTTTTATCTCCCGGACATATTTTGTCCCTCATCTCAAGAATCCCTGATATGTTCATTTCAACCCTGAAGCTAAAGATGGAATAAGACCACTGCACAGTATTTATGTGTCAAAATATATAACTATACATCATTACTACAACATAAAGCATGCAAGCCCCCTAGACACCTTTACATGCTTAAGTGCTTGAGTCAGATGGTAATTTGTTGACTCCACTTCAAAAACTGTAGATGCTATCAAAAACCATTGCTGTAGATGATCAGAGGAAGGTCAGTGGGTCAGTCAGTCTGGACATGGTGACAGTCGATTCATAAAACAAAAAATACTATGCATGTACATTTGTTCACATATTTTACATATTGTGTCTTTAACAAGGTAGAGGATGAAGAACCTTCACTTATTGTGTGTTAGCGTTAGCACTTAGCGAGGATCTGAATACGTGTTAGATTTGTCACTTGTTAAGTGTTTGGATGAGGGCGGTTCATAACAGTGGAGGTAGAGCGAACAGAGATGCCATAAGGGCAGGTGATGCGGTGTTGTGATGTCGCCTGACATCTTCCTCAGAGGTGTTTCAGGCAACAAATAGCAGGTCTGTCTGCTGTCAGCCCGTAGGCCACCTGGGGGGTCAGCCCTGACACTCTGCGCCGTGACAGCACAAGCCCCCTCCACCTACCCCCCACCACCACCACCCTACTTTTCTTAGGCCAGGGCCAGGCAAGAGTCCCAGAATGCACCAGGAGCCGTCACGGCCGATGAGAAGTGATGCTGGTGAGGAGGGAGAAAAATCCCTCTTTCCTTAAGGTGCAATGAAAGGTCAGTAGCCCGGTATCACTGGGAGAATTACTCACCACACTGCCTACCTTGACATCATCAGAGAACCGACCTGCGGGGAATGAGCAAGAATGAGATGCGGGGAGGGAACAGGTGGAGGACCGAGTGCTGCGGCAGATAGGTGGTGAGGGAGTAATGAGTCGGGAGGGGGGAGCCGAGGATGACAGGGTCAGGGGAAGGTGGGGAGGCAGGTTGAGGTAATGGGCTATAGGGAATGTGTATCTGTCCTGGCGTTCGGAAACCCAGTGTGTACGTGCGCTATTTGGGGAGAAGGCGAGGGTGGGGGGTCGCTGAAGACGTCTTGCCCTTGCAGCACTTCATCACATTCAGTTTTTTATCCACGCTTCCTGAACTTCCACTGGCTTTTCCGCTCCAGTTGGCTCTGCACGGACAATGTGATCAGAGTGTCCCCTGCATGTGCATTGTGCAAGCATGTTCCGGTCTTTAGTTAAGATGTCAGTGGTGTGCACACCTCCCCAAGGTCAACACCCTAATGAGAAATCTCCAGGGACAACAGTAATTATCAAATAACTAAATGCAAGGACAAGCAAAATACAATAATTATTCTTGGACCCACTGCTGATAAAAGGTTTCATCACATCCTTTGCTTTTTTTTCGCCTCCAAAACATTGGTCACAACTCTGGTTTATTTTAAAATACACTGCAGTTTTTTGGCTATTAGGAGTTGGTTGCAAAAGACATGTATTAGTTGCAACTGAATATTTTAACTGCCCATTTTAGTAAAAGATTGAAATTGTTCAATCGTCCCATCCTTCAGTGTTTGAGTAATCATTAACATAATGGGATGTAAAATAAACTCACTGCAACACAACTTCTAAGTGGATTTTAAAACGTTTCCATATTAATGTACTGGTTTGTACCAAAGCTGAGAAGCTGACGGATGAAGTCAGAGATTTTCAATGTCAAAAATTCAGAATTTAACCTTGATTTTGGTTTGCCCCTGAAGTGGTGGTACATGTGTGTCTTATTCCACCTTCATCTGTGTTTTTTCAGGGTTGAAATGATCATACATATTTATTTCTCTTTCTCTTTACTTAAAATACAACAGCTAAATTAAGGAAATATGTGCACAACCTTAAAAGACACACAAAAAAACTGAAATAAATGGGTTTAAAAGGTGAAAGTCACTATTTACTGTGATCCTTGACCTCATGACATGAACCAGCATAAACAGTTAGAAACATCTGCCATGTAGTGAATGAAACGTTGTATAAAAGTCAGAAAAACAATGCAATAAATCTTGTATTGTCTGAAAAATAGAGTTAAAGATATCCATCCATCCATTTTCTGAACTCACTTTATCACTAGTGTCATGGGGAGTTAAAGATATATTAAATGCAAACTTTTGTTTTTAGTACTGTAGTGTACATCACATATTTTCAGAATGGCTCTTAAAACAGAGACTGACAAATGTATGTGTGGTTATTAGAACTTTATTAAACCAACAAACCTCCTGTAGAACTAGGACTTTTACACAGATCGTATGTGACACTTGTTGCGCACAGTGCATCTTTGAAAGTCATAACATTTGCTCCGAAGATCTTTTCTTGGTCACTTTTCAGAGTCTGATCACAGTTTCTTCAGTAGTTTGTCTAACTCTTAATACTCCCGTCTTTTATTGATTGTAGACTTTTTCATTTCTCTCAAGCATCGTAATATACTGTGTTTGTTTTGGTGCAAAGGAAAATTGTGCATGAACACAGCTGGACTGAGCAATGAATCCTTTGGATTGTGTATCATGTCAGTGTTAGTCAGGGCCTGCCACTTCTGAGTTCTGGAACCATCTGCCGCTTTATATATTCTCTCTAATAGCTTTCCTTTTCAATGAGGGCTGTCTCACTATCTGACACCGCGTAGTAATGTACAAAGACATCCATTGTGACTGCGCGGCTGTGTGGCATTCTCTCAACCTGCACGTACATAACAAGCATTTGAGCACACGAGCGCTCACAATTTGACTACTCTGGAGTTGCATAGCGTGGAGGGAAGCTGAATGCAGGGTTTGAGATTGATCAGCAGTGAGACAGTGGCTGTGCCGCTTGCTGAGTGTTTCTGATTTTTTAAGGTCACCCTCACTAGAGCCAAAAGGGCACATCAATTTTAGAGCCCTCATGAGGAGGCACCGCGTCTTCTCCTCGATCACTCAGCCCCCTGTGGAGGAACGACATCTGAAGGTGCATTTGATTTGTGTGAAACCTGGTACTGTGCATGATCAGAATAAAAAATAAACACAGGAAACCTGGGTAAACAGATGGATAGCATCTCAACATGCGGCCCTAGACAGCTTCAGAGAACATGTAACAACTGGAAGGCAACTGATTAGTAACTTGGCAGTTGTCAAAAACAATATGGTACTTTTTAGTCATACTTAACGTGCATTTTCAAAGCATCATATTTGTACAGTTGGATGCAAGAGTACTAGCATTCATCATGCCCCCCCCTATCAGTTTCACATAGCTGACAGATTCAGTTGAAAAGTTTCTTGCCACTTAATGTCTGTAAGATTTCAGAATGCCAAGATTGGTTATCTAGAACATAAGCAAGTTGCATGTTAATTTTGCAAACAAAGACAAAACATGCATAACAGTCTCCACTAACAAACCTCATCAGTTGTTTCCTTATTTATTCTTTCTTTCGGTAAGTATAATTGGTCTAGACATGACCGACTGAAAAAACAGAATAGGTCAAACAGAGTGCAAAGCTGCTCAACGTCTGCGTCCAGTAACATAGGTTTGGAAACCAGTACAAGGACAAAAACAATGAGGTGCTCATCCCTGAGACAGCTTCAGGGAACAGCAGTGAGTGGGAGGAGAGTGAAAAGATAACATCACAAAAAAAAACACAGGCAAGGAGACGGAGAACGAGGGAGAGTGCAGGAGGAGGAGGAGGAGGAGAGGCATCAGAGATCAGGGTGACCCTGCGCCACTCAGGAACATGTTCTGCCTATAAGCTAAAAAAAAAAAAAAAAAAAAAAAAAAAGCCTAAAAGTTTACCACTGAATAATCCCACTCCTGTCACCGTCCCAGGAACTCAGCATTGACATTGACCATGTTCCAGCAGTGCAGGGGCACACTGCTCTCAAAACTCCAGAGAATGAATGGCTGACACAGACAAGGCATGTTTTTAGCCAATAAGCCAACTAAGGTAACCCTCAGAAACTTGCTTTAAACACACCTCCAATACATGCAACACTACAGGCGAAAACTTTCTTCTGAGGGAAAATATTTTCCATGGGGGAGGGGGCCAGAAGAAGGGGAACACTGAGGAAGTGTGCTCAGAAAAACATCACGGCAGATGGTGTCTTGCTTTGATATATGTCAGGTTTAATGGAGCTTACCTACCATCAAAGCAAAACAAACTCTTTACTTAAATTGAGTGAGGCTGACCAAGATGTGCATTAGTGTGTGGCAAAAAGGAAAGAGCTGTCTGTGGTCACAGGGATTTAAAAAATGTTAACAATTAGGCAGCAATTCAGCTTGTCCTCAATAAGTGACCATTCATCTCCAGTAACACTTTTACAAACAATATAGCCTCAGCTGGATGAAAGAGGAGTCTGATAAAAGTGACTGAAGCACGAGCATTTAACACCAGCAACTTTAGGACAGTGCATCTTCAAAATTGCCACCGACAAAAAGATCATTTATGGATTTTTTTTTGTTCTGCACAATTAATTTAGAAGACATCACATTACGTACATTGCAATTATGTGCAGTTGGCTGTTGTGGAATTATCGAAAAGAGAAGATACACACAAATATGAAGAGGTTGTTTTAGGTAGCGATATTTACTAAATAGGTACATTTATAGTCTCGCACATTATGTGAAATATGAGTGGAAACTGGGTTTACTTGTAGAGGTGTGGGATTGTTTTGTTTTAAAGATGCATTGCAGTGAAAACATCAGGATGAAATCATGAGAGTCACTGTAGTGTTTGCATCGCAATGTGGGTCATACAGACAACTATTCATATTTTACACAGTTTCAGTCTGATTTTTAGAAGTACATATCTAATAAAAGGAAGTATGGATTTATCTGCTATTAACGGATGAAAACGCAGAAACTTTGGGATATCATTGAGCATTTTATCATGGTAAACCACAAATATGAAGCATGTTGGTGTATCTTAAACATTTATCTTGTGCAACACTAATGTAGTGGATCAAAGGCGTCTTTGTGAATATTGTCAAGTTGAATTTATTATAGTGGAATTTTTTAACATTAAAATGGGTAAAGATCCTCCACAAAGAAACAACACACAGAACCAAGCAGTTATGTCAAATTATAAAGTGGACATCCTTGTCAAACCTGCCACTTTATGTGTGTTTTATATGTTTTGTTGTTTCACTTAGAAAGAGGGACTGGAATTATTATCATTTAGATTGTAGAAGGACAGAGAATAGCAGCTGAATGAGTCAACCAATAGCAGGCTTACTCCAACATTCAACTTCCTCTCAATCACATGACTATGTCGTTTAAGATGAAATGTGTTGTTGAATAAGCAATGGAGTTGGTTCATGTCAATGACCAGTTTTCAGCAGAAAATAAGTACAACAAGTGGTGCCAGGCGCAACAAACTCTGCCCCTCACACATATTATTGTTGCTTATTTTGGCATCGATCCAGCTGTTGTCATCATGTCTATGCATGTGCAATAACTTGACCTAGTTTTCGCAAAATGTAATCACATCTATTCTGGATCACTGGCAATTTATAAACAAAATTTGGTATGAATTCAACCAATAGTTGATCAAAAACAAGTGGTCCCAAGCACAACAAACCCTGTTCCCTCCCACACATTTTGCCTGGTTTGCCCTAGCTCTTATCATTGTGTGAAAACACATTTTTTATGACTGTGACCTTTGACCTACATTTACTAAAATTTAATGGGATCTATTTTGGAACACCTCACACATTTCCTGAAAATTTTATGGAAATTGGTTCAGTAGTTTTTGTGTAAAGTTGCTGACAGACAGACAAAAACAATAGCCCTTTCCCCTTTTGGGGGGTGGGGTAATTATACCCCTTGCTTCCCCTTCAGGGGGTGGGGTAATAGACATTACATGGAATGTCCAAACTTCGTAAGAGGCTATATGTAGTATTTGATATGATAAATTTGCTATAAAATGCATTATAAGTTAATAAATGAAATCACCTAAAATTCTGATGAGTGTATAAAATAAAGAGCTGTGAAGTTCGGCCGAAGATGCCAATGTATGGTGGATTATAGATATGTTAAGTGAACTTATATCCAGTGATGGGCCAGGAGATTTATGTGACCACTAGGGTTGCAATAGTACAGGTAACCCACGATTCGGTCCATGCATCAGTTCTTATGCCACGGTTTTTGGTTTGTGTTTTGTTTGTAAAGAGAATGGGGTTATTTTCTCCCAAAATTATATATTCATTTTTATTGTCAACAAAACCTGAATGTCACAGTAGGAACAGATTCCATGACTGCACTGAATAAAATAACCCCTTGTTTCCTGAACAATAGAACTGTTTCTTATTCCTTTACTTGTTTACAGTCATGTAAAACACACACATGCACATGTAAGGCCCAAAGGGGGCTTTTTAAACAAATTAATTCCTGTTCTGTATGGGGATGTAAAAGAATATGGCATCATAAAAACACCACAGTTGTTTGCCATACGCATTTCCTTTTTAGTGTGTCATCTTATTGTATGTGTATCAGTTTTGTGCCTGGTTGGAACCTGCACAAACTTAAAAGTAAGTAAAAGTGAGACAATGTGTTCAATCACAGGTTGCTTTATGGATCTAACGTATGCAAGTACAAGCAGATGCAGGTGTGGAAAAGTGGTGGACAGGATGTGCTTCTCTGTAGCTGTCTTTCACTGAGGGGCGGGACTTCCCTGTGCAGCACAGTCAGAACCATTTGTAGTTCCTATAACCTTTTTAGTTCCTGGAAACTTTTTCCACCCTTCCCCACAGCATAGGAACTGTATAGTTTCTAGTACCTTTTTAGTTCCTCCTGGCAGACAGGGTCATTTTTAGTTCACCAGGAACTATATGACGTAGTTGTTTGGTGATTGGTTGAGGTGAGACCACACCTATTTTCACATTTTCTCATCTTACAGTACTGCTATCTTTAAAACCATCTGTGTAGCGTCAGCTGTGTGACAAAAATACTGAGAAAGTCATAAATAAATGGACTGATGATGCGGTTTTGTTTTTGGGTTAATGCTATGATATTAACATACGTCGTAGTATCACCTGCTGCTGGAGTCTTCATCTCCTAACTCTCTCTGTAAACTCCTCCATCCTTGACACTAGACTCTGTATTTGACCATAATTAACATTCATGTGATACAGAACATAAACACTGTGGCCTCCTCATTCTCTATTCTAGTTTATAGTAGCACTGTCTTCTACTTCCTTGTGTCATTGTTGAATTTAGTCCTTAAAGATTACATCACTGTGGCGGACATTAGCATCACATTGCCCCCCCCCCCCCATGGTTCCTACTGCCCTGTCTGAATGCAAACCTGAAGGTACTATATAAGAATTGTATAGCTCTAAGAACTAAACTGTGGGTTTCGTCACCAACACAAAATCAATTACAGAACCGAAATCCTGTGGTTCAAAAGGAGGGATTCTCCTGTGGAGGGCAAACCGAGTGCTTCTCAGTTTTTCTGGGAACTGTTGCTTCCCTAGTGACCATTAGAGGGAGTAGTGAGTTACTCTGCTGCTCTCCCATACTGAGGATAACTAACAATACAGGGTGTTTGAGCAAATTATCAGACAGTGACGGGATAGAATGAGAACTAAGAAATAACTTCTAAAGTCAGTAAAAGTAACTTAGTGATAAAACACTGTTGTTTTCACCACTGGACACAGCTCTAAATGAAAAGAATGGAATTTGATGCTGAAAAGGCAGCATTTCTTGTACACAGTTTTAACAAGGTATGAAGTAATGTGATATAATTATCTTTGCCAAGTTGCCATTTGTTGATCCATGGTTCAGACTAAAATGTTCTGACTTTGTTTGGACAATTTCAAACAGATGTGTAGTACAGCTACTGTACTGGTTATACAAACAGAAAACAGAGGTGGTTTATAGTATTACTGTGGTTGTTTTCTTTCTAAAAACAGAGATAAATTAACAAAACTATAAGGTAATGTAATGATGTAATCAAATAGCAGCATATGAAGATTATAAAACAGTTATTTTATATAACTCTCAAAATAAGTTTGAAGAAGGAAACTTGATACTATAATACAGATGTGTGTTAACAATAAGCTTTGTACTTTATTCAGGGAGTGATACAGTCTGTGGATACACAGCATTGATTGATTGATTTGTTGGTGGTTTTGGTAGAACTAATTGTGTTCTGGTAAAAAAAAAAAAGGTAAATGGACTGCATTTACATAGCACTTTTCTACCTTCATGGTGCTTAAAACACTTTACATTAGCCTCACATTAATCCATTCACACGCTAGTAGACAGTTGGTGCCATACAATTTGGGTGGAGACCTGTGGATAGTTAGAGCCAGGATTCAAACCTCCAACCCTTCCATCATTGAACAACCCACTCAACCAACTGAGCCACTAACCTTCCCCCTGCTGATGAGATTTTGGAATGTCAGTACTAAATAGAATCATCAACAAAAAAATCATTGCTGGGTCGCAAGAGGATATGGTGTCATTTTCATTCACTCATTCACACATGCAGTTTTTTGGGGAAAAATTAGTTTTCTGACAATTATTTTACTTCTATCAGATCACTACATATCGTTTTGACTGCATATTGAGTGAACAAGCTCAAAATACACCAAGCAACCAAGCTCAAATTGAAGCGGCTGTCTTACAATTATCTGTCTTCATGGTGCTACATTGAGTACATGATGCTGTATTTTGACACCAGCTGGTTGGGGGAGCCCAGGATTGGGGGGATTTGGGGAATATACCATTGTTGTCTGTCCCTGACATCATAAGCCTGGTTTAAAGGTTACTTTCACTCTCATTCAAAGCAGATTTTGTTGAGTTGATGTGCATGGGTTCATGTCCTAATGAACTGTACACCTCAGATGTATTATGGCTTTATTGTGTCTGTCATACAATGGAAAACTATGGGCCAAATAACAGATATAACAGAAATAGACCATAGTAGTTCATTTTATATTCTTGACATACAGCACAAACATCATTGCTCAAACCATAAATGCGCATTTAAATATTGTAAATTTAATCAGGAAACTTTTCAATCTCTGTTTGTTTAGGGGCTTATTGTTTGTCATTGTATATTTTATAAAAACAAATATTTTTTTATATATATTCCTCTTGGTACTGATTGCTTTTTGGACATGTAATTTAAATTCAGCTCTACATTTGCATGATTATTTTAAATGCCCTTTTCATCCCACTTCTTCGACAAACGTTTGAATATTTATTTTCCTCCTCAAAGTAATATCACCATATCTGATAAGTGTATTAAAAGCTGACTCTCTTCCGAAACATCACCTCATGTATTTCATAGTTCATCGCTCCAGCTCCCTCCCCTCTGCTCCTATGCAAACTAATAAAGCTACAAAAGCTGAACAAGGGCAGCTTAAAATGGATAACCCCACCAGAAATGACTGGCCCATATTGACCCCATACATAAACAACATGGGTGCTGAGACCTGGGGACATGCAGAAATCTGTCTAGTTAGTATTTAATGCAGCGGCCATCCCTCCCCACTCACTCCTTTGTCTGACCCCTCTGAAACACTGCTGACCTCTCCCTTAGGTCCTTTGTTAGTACAGCAGCTCTTCAGTGTATACAGTCATTTGCATTTTAGAATTGTTAAACAAATACCCACCCATGGCTCCTTCTCCCTGCCACCCCCTGTGACCCTCCACCCACTCTCCTCTCAAGCTAGCCAAAGGTAATAGCAGTCATACAGCACTAACAAGAGGGAACACTACTCCAAATATTAGCCAGAAAGGCAGCGGGGTCAAAGGTTGAATAATTCGTATGGGGAAGAGGAAGAAATACTCAACAAAAAGGATAAAAGTTTAACTGGCTTTGCAGTATCATCGACATGCCAGAGACTCCTCAACTTGATGGGAAATGACTCAATTCAAATGGAGTCATTTTGTTTAATTTATTAAATGGCTCGCTGCTCCATTTTGGAGCCGTAAAAGTCTTGCATTATCGAACAGGGGCCATGTGGACTCAACCTGACATCCTCATCCCTGTGCACATTAGCAGATGATGTCAGAAGCTGGGAGGCATATTTTTGCCACTTGGCATTTTGGAAATGTGGTATGGCCGGTCCTGTCAGAGCCTGAGCGTGGAGGACTGCAGATCAATAGTGGGCTGGTGGGTAGACGAGGCGATGTGCTGCAGTGCAATCTGGGAGTTTCCTCTGGGGAGGAATAGGTCACAAGGGGTACAGAGCGTCAGGCTGCTCATGTTGTTTAAGATGGGAATACAGGCTAGCGCTGTGTGTTTGTGTTGCAGCTGCTGATGCGTGAAATGGAACTCAGGTAGCTGGGCGGGCCTCAGGCCTTTGCTGTATCTTCCGCCAAGTGATTACTTTACTCCATTGATTTTACTCCCTCCTCCAATGATCTGAGAAGATCACTAGAAAGAGAGAGAGAGGGAGAAAGAGGAAAGAAGTGAGATGGAGAAAGGGCAAAGGAACCATCGATTGACCTAGTACCGAGATTCAACGATTGACAGCAGAAGAACCTTGAGTGGCAATGCTCCCTCTTAGCCTGCTAATCTATGACTGAGATCCCAGCTACATTCAGGGGCTGCTGTTTTGTGAATCCTCACACGGAGAGGCCAGAACTTTTCCCTTCCTAACACGTTGTGGCATTAAAAACAAATGTGAGGCTCTCCTTGTGAGAACCCATCGCTGTCACATTGAATATGCCAATAAGAACATCTTAAGCATGCCTAAAATAGCACCATATTAGGAAGATATTCCACTCATTGCACATTATGGTTGATTGTGCATGCAGTATGTTTGTTTCTTTCATGGTCTTATCAAGGTTTGTTGACCTGGCAGGGCTGAGTAAATATATTCATGAGTTTTTGAATGGTTTATTTTATTTTCATAATGCAGTGCATCTTTCAGACAGCATGACATCTCCTAGAATCAAAACTATACTTCTTTGCCTCCGAGGCAGATAACACGAAGGCATATGCAAGAGGTGCATGCCATTACTATAAGCAGTAGGTTTGCATTTGTAATGGTTAAGTATCTGTGAAAGGATAATTGCATTTTATTTGTATCTTGGGTCAGTGTGGGGGCAGTTTTCGAGTGCTTCAAATACAATAGGCTCAGAGGTGGACTTGAATTCAACTCAGTGCTGAGATGAGTCATGGGTCCTCATGTAAGAGAGTCTGACACCACAGACTTATCACAACATTATGCAAAGAACATGACTTGTCCTGGAAATGCAGGAGTACCGAGTTGACACAGCAAGACTTTGTAGCCTTTACAGAGCAAGAAACATCTGAACAGCTTCAATGCTGTTCGATTCCCTGGCTCATCTAACAATATCACTAATGTTTTGGGGGTTTTTTAATCTTATTTCCACATTTTATACTTTGCAATAAAATACTGGCATTGCAGATGTTTATTATCACCAAATCCTGGAAACAAGCAAGAGGTTTTATTGCATTGATCAGGAAAGTATTGTCTTTAGAGGCAAAGCCCGATTTTACCAAGACCTTCAATGTAAATTAATGATAGTAATTTAGCTACACTGTGTAGTTCTACTAACCAGAGATACAATGTGATAATGTCTAAGCATAAGTTCCATGTCAGCATTTCTAGATCTGCACTATGTGGAAAAAAAATATTTGAGCACGTTGAATTCCGGTGTTCCTTTTCTAACAGGTCTGAGCTACAAAACAATAATGTCAAATGTTGCAATATAGTTTTATATTATGAGAAATGTCATTGCATTGCAGTTTTTTTGGTTAAATTGTTGTCTTTTCCGCCTTGTCTGCCTCTGACTTTTACTTCATTTCTACAAAAAATGCCTTGTTTTGTATCCTCTAAATTTCTAAAATATTTGTTATATTTATACATAATACTGAGTGTTCACAACGTCTCTTTACAATAATAAAAAAAAAAAGCATTGCAAATGCAATTGATGAGATATGTTAAGTAGATTTGTTCTAAGTACCTTTTGGTTACAATAGTTTTTAATCACGATGTGGGATCATGTGCAATTGAATCACTGGTCCATTTGACTTCATCAAGAGATTAATTACTGCAAATGTTTACCTTAAACGTTGGGCTGAATATGTGGCACCGCAACTGCATTACTTTTAACTAACCATGATTTTTCAGGTAGATAGTGCAAAACCACATCAGGGACTGCATGTTGGTGGGTTCCTAAATCAAACATTTCCAGACCAGTGGATTGGAAGGTATGGCCTAATTCACTGGAGACCTCACTCATTAGATATTGCTCTTCTAGATTTCTTTCCCTGAGGTTAGTATGTTAAAGATATCATGTATTGAACAAGATACGTTAGCTTCAATGACCTGAAGCGAAAGATGTCATTTCCACTATTGATGAGGCTCTGATACCATCAACATGGAAAAGAATCAAGTACAGTCTTGATGTGCTTCATGTAACTAATGAGGCACATATATAGAGGTGTGTTAAATGAGGCAATAAAAACCTTCAGTATCTACTTTTTTTGCAATAATTGCCACAGATTTGACTTTTCATTTGCTTTTTCAAATGTATTAAATTGTAAAGAGAATTTATAGACACGCTGTATTATCTTATAAGATTTTTTGATTTTTTATTTTCAGACAGTTGTCTCTGTGACCTACAAAATACAGATGTGGAAATTGACAGTATATATAGATTACATACATACATTAATCCACATGATGACAGTCCATAATACTCAGTTGTCATACTTTAGCTATGATGACCAGGTACTGTAAAGACAGTACTAGAGTAGTTCCAATGGTTTTAGTGTTTATTAACTAACTCAACAGGCAGGAACACAAGTTGTCACAGTCACAACTTACACTGCTAACTTCTGAATCGAAATACACCCGCACTTGCTGTGCGTGATGCCTGAACTTTAATAGGCTACTTGCATAATGAACAAACACAAAAACACCTTTACATAGTTAAAGGTGCGGTAGGAGACCTTTGAAAAATGGTTCGAGCAATCTTCATTTTGGAAATACATGATTTAAAAGTTCAAACTCCTTTCTTCAGATATCCCCCTAAAGCCATGCCTCCACAATAATGGCAAGTGCAAGGCTTGTTCCCAGAGGTTCATACGCTCTGCATAGCAATAATTTGCCTATCTCCATTTTCAGCCCTAATGATGATCCGGCTTGGGCTCCCGTTCGGGCTCGGGCTCCTATTTGGGCTCTGATCCATGCATATTCAGTTTCTTCCAACTCTCCTGCTCTTACAGAACAGCCCCAGTTCATACCTATCTGCCTAACATTACATTTCCTCATGATTTAGGGACAGTTTTCCAGTGAATTTTACAATATTGCTAACATAGTTAGCTAGGTCCTGGCTTTGTTTCCTGTACAAGTGCTCCAGCTTCTGAGATTACACCATTCATGCAAGAGACGTTTGCACACATGGAGGAGGGACAAATGATTGTTTAGTTTGATTGACATATCACTGTTCAATCATTTCGAGTGGGCTCTCAAAATGATTAGATTGTGTTTTGTAGTCCTATGGTGATGGTGTTTTGTGTATATATATATATATATATATATATATATATATATATATATATATATATATATATATATATATATATATATATATATATATATATATATATATATATATATATATATGTATATGAAACATTTCATTTGTGTATGTGTGTATTAGAACACTTAATTAATTAGTTGTAATTTTAGACAATGTAGTAAAAAGTGCACCAGGAAAACCACCGTTAACAGAGTATCACAGTACTATCCTGTAATGGAAACACTGCTTTGCAGATTTCACTTATTGTGGGTTATTTTTAGAACATAACCCATGCAACAAACAAAGGATCACTGTACATGTCAATATTGCAAGTCTACTAGAATTTTTTTTCCAGATAACTACTGAAGTATTATTTTGGTTGGTCAATGCAGTGACAATAGTGCTAATTAATTTATTGTATAAAAACCTTCAAATATCTGAACAACAATATCTGTTCATGTGTTTCATATTATTTTAACTATACTCAACACAGAGTACAAACATTCCCAAGCTTTGCAGTATCATCAACATCTCATAATGTACTTGCATAATTTAACCAAACCATCTATTCTTTGTCTAGTCAGAGCAAAATTGCATGAATTATCTAAACCTAAATAATATACATGAGTGGGTCGCTCTTTTGTCCCTGAAGTCCTGGATTTCCTGTCTGGACCAACCACCCAATTCCTTTTGCATTAAAGCAGGGGTGTCAAACTCATTTTAGTTCAGGGGTCTCATTAAGCCAAATGTGACCAGTGACATAATTACATATAAATAATGACAACTACAAATTTTCCTCTGTGTTTTATAGTGGAAAAAAGTAAAACTATGTTGTAAAAATGTTTACATCCACAAAATATTCTTTAAAACAATGTAAATAATATGAACAACAGGGCACATTTTTAGGAAATTATATTTTAGTGTAAATACAGTAAACTGACAGTTACAAAGAGAAAAAATTGTCTAGATTATTATGACAGTATTTTACTGTTCAGATTAAATCGGTTTGTATGTGGAACCTGAAATAAAATTATTTATAACTTCAGTGTAATTTTTACATTTTACAAATAACATCCAGTAGGCCAGACTGGACCTGCTGACTGGCTGCATGTTTGAGTCCTCTGAGTTACAACCAAAAAGTTTTTCTTTTATATTTGTCATGTGCAGAAACATTTCTAGCTTTTAAAAGGTTCATCTCTACTTTTCAAAAACTACAAGATGGACAAAATGCATTGTTTTTAGATTTGACATTTTACAAACAAAGAGGCAAGAAGACGACAATTAAATTACAATTACTTGTGTTTGTAACTTATTTACCTCCTTTTCTGCATTCCTAAAAACAATGTGCATTATGTGATTTAAATGTAATCATCATCCTTCAACCATGAATGATTAAATAAGTTGAGCACCTTGCACAGCAACACTAAAGCAGAACATATGGCTGTTGCACGAACTGTAACCTCCCATTAACAAAACGGTCACTTTCTGTACAAGGTCGTCCTGACAGCTCTCCCGCTCACACATATCGACGGATCTTTACTGACAGTGATGGAGCTCAACAGCATAAGCAGATACTACACCAAGGAGAGATGTTAAATATTAAATAACAAGGGGGAGCAACATTTAAGCCAAACACAGGTCAATTCTGCTTATGAAATTATTGAGCAGTAAAATTTTATCCTGTATGAAAGCAGAGCTCATGTCCACCCTGCCGAAGGTCAAACACAACAGTGTTATTGGAGCATCATTAGGCGAGGAACCATGTAAAGGCCACCGTCGTAATTAAGACCTGAGACCTGCGCTTAACATTGGCACACTCTGGGTCTGGAGAGTGATAAGTGCTTGATCCTGATCAATAAGATGCACAGCCCCGTTGCCACTTGCAAAATCAATATTGTTTTATTTGCTGTTACAATAGGCTTGTCTGGTTGCAAATGAGGTCTGAGCCGCAGAGTTACTTTGGAAGTGGAGACCTTACCCTAGACTTCTGTCCCAGTCCACCTTAATGAATAGGCCAATAAGTGTTTGCACTGGTGACCTCTGCTGTGGTACGCCTTCAGAAGAAACCCTCATATGTGTGAATAATTATGTGTATATGCCGACAGAAAAGGTACAACTAGAGTTAGGTGATATAGTCAAAAATTAAATCTTGGGTTTTTTGTTTTGTTTTGGGGGTTTTTTTTGTATAAATCTTTTTAACATTTTATTCTGTTTAGGTTTTTTTTTTTTTTGCTGTAAAAACTGAAGACAAAGCATGATTACAATATTTTCTCTTTACTTAAAGGAGTGATAGTTTGTTTTTGTGTTTTTTTTCCTTTTAAACAGAATTATGGATTTTAAAACATTTCCCTGTGGTCCACATAAACTATAGATGCCATGCTTGGGTCTGAGTTATTCATTAATTAAACTCCACAGGTCCATCTTGAACCCTGTTTTTGAATGACAGAAGAAAGGTCGTTTTGACCACTGGCCAATGGGCCAACAAATGCCAACTTAGTAAAGATAATATCATCACCTTAAATATATACGTTCATAAACCTTGTAATCAAACTCAGCCATGTAGAAGAAACACTGCCATTTCAGCATCAAACTATTCATGTTTTGCACTTTCTTAAATTAAAACCTATGTGTGTGATACTGTCCAGGGGAAAAGTTTCAACCTGCGCACAGATCAATTACACATCTATGAGTTTTCAGATAGTCAACAAATTACATGTATACATTCCATACATGATCTCTGGAAATTGGAGAACATCAGCCAAGTGATATGTCTTCAGATTTTTCTTTAGATGTTGAATTACGGGTGATTACCGGGAGAAATTACAAAACAATAGGGGAGTGGGAGATGGGTCTAAAGTACGGGAGTGTTGGCAGCTATGCTTTTAACTAGGTAGACATTTAACATGAAATAGTATGTTAGTAACTGTAATGTGAGCACATCTTTATGCTCATCTTGAAGTATGATTTCTGCATGAGTCGTGTTATTCCTATTAGTAATACAACTACCATGCTCCATAATTTAATCCACTGTATCAGTCAGTTACCCTTGTAACATTTTCTTAGAACAACAGCTGCTGTTACTTTGTTACAGCAACAGGATAGAAAAAATTGTCACCTTCGGGCATTAGAACTAACTCCGGTGATTAAGGTCTCTCTAATGTTAATTCCTTCTGACACAAGACGGTCTCAAATATAATGGAGTGCATTGTATCCATTAATCCTCTTCATATGTTCTATAGATACAGAGGTGGGATGAGTTAATCTGGATTTAGCAAACACGAATCCAAGCATTGAGCCTAATTGTCATGATAGTGCAAAAATGGGGTGGGAACAATGATTTATAAGATAGGAACGGGCCGAGTTATGGATGGCGCCGGGCAGTTCAGATAATAGAGAAAAAGGTCTAGAATAGAAGGTCATTAATAGACTCAACAAATCTATTCATTCAGAGAAAATGTACTGTGTCTCTCCACCAGTCAAATCATAGATCATGCTAATGCTCTGGCAGATTTTACCTCCCATCTCGACTTGTTCTGTAATGTTTAATTCGGTATGATATCAGATTTATCAACTGCGATGACAATCTCGCACATGCACTGACTCTAAAGGAGGCCAACAAATAAAAATGAACTGGAATGTGTTTATGTAGGTATTATGTGATGAATAAAACATAGTATTTCTTAATGTGCCCCCTATGAATATGTAGGTATACAGGATTATTAAGAATTAATGAAAAGAAAGTCAAGCAGAAGAAATATTAAATACCATAATGTAAATATTGTGACACTATAAGATTTTTTTAGTAAGACATTTTCTCAATATTTAATGTCTTGCATTCTTTCATCCATCTTTTTGAGCTTTTCTAAATCAAAGCTTTGCTTATAATACCTGACAAACAAAAAGAGTAGTATAATATATAATAAAATATCAAAACAATCAGTATTTGAGGACTTCTAAACAAAGTAAAACTGAATCAAAATTACATTTTTGTCTGTGACAAATAAAATAAATAGTATTTGGTTGTTTATGTGTAGACAACATGACAAAAAATAAAAATGTAGTGCCGACAGTTATGTTGAACAGTGTTAGTACATATTCATTGCTCATACAAACATAACTTGACTGATAACACTGTCAGCAACCATCTCCACTATCTCACAGATGTTAGCCCTATACGTTTATCAGAGTCACATTGCAGTGACCTACTCATGCAAACTATTCCAGGCGGAGAAAAGGACAAATCAGAGAAGGACTACTGCCTAACCTTGACAGCAGCACCTCCTCTACTCCGCCACCATCTTCCTGTCATTGTGGCCCTCCTGAATTCTCTATTATCACCAGTTCTCACACAATCAAATCAATAATGTTGCACTTAGGTCTTGTTCACCCCTGAATGATTTAAACCTTATATGCTGAGTGATTCCATAACAGAACAGCATGGTGCCTGAAAATATTTGCTGCCCCTGCTGTAATGCTTTCCTTCTTCTTGCCATAATTCACCAGGTTTCACCTAAAGGGTGCCATTTTGTCTGAGCCAAACAGTGGTGCTAATAAGGCTCCTAGCTCTGTGTGATTATTATCTATGACAGGCACGGTCAGGGACCAGCAGCTCTCTACTGCCCCTCATGTACATCAGATTCGTAACCTACTTGCCCCTGCAGCTCACCCTCTTGCCCCTCTGACACACCATGGTCTTGTGTGTAGTCGGTGGAGGCTTGCAGAGGTTGGCTCGCCACTGGTACCACAGCACCGCCTTCCTCAGCCAGGTCCTCCATGGCCCTCCACAGCCCTCGGGCTGTTCTGTCTGTTCAGCATCTCCCTTTAACCTTCATCTAGGAAACAATAAAACAAGAACAGAGAGGAGGTGTGTGTGTGTGTGGGGGGGGGGGGGGGGGGGGCAAGAGGGTGTGAATTTGTGTGTGTGTGTGTGTGTGTGTGCTTGTAGATTATCTATGTAGGGGGAGATAGAGAGAGATGCTGTGGACATTTGACACATCTCCTTAAGCCAATGTCTACTTTATTATCTTTGGCAGTCCTTATTGGTTGCACTAATCAAGTGGAAGGCAGTAGCGTTGTGTCGGGGGCTAACACACTGCGTGTGACAAATATATTATTAACTGGAGGGAGACGGGCGACCTTGGCCGTGTCACCTGAGGACCCCGCCGGCGCTCGCTCTGCCAGCAGGAAACGACCTTCATATTAAATCCCTGCAGAGGTCAATAAACTAAATAATTCACAAAGGTTATATGCTTTGCACTGAAATCTGCTAAAGAGAGAGAGAGAGAGAGAGAAAGGGAGTGAGATGGCAAATCTTTTAAGTTGTGAGCAGCTAAACAAGGACTAGTGTCCTTGTCAGAGTGTAGTCTCTATCATTGCAGGGCGTTTATATGAGCATGTCAGAGGACGATGTAAATCCTGAATCTCTCTCTATTTCCTCACTGCCGTCACTCTTCAATCGATCCGTCATCCTGTGGCAGTGGCAGAGGTGGAGGCGGTTGGACAGGGGGGTCAGTGTGCTCTCATAACACTATAGCCTTTTTTAACATAAAAGCACACAGCTCTATTTATAACAGTGACAACCTGTAGTTGATCAACCCACCTCTTTAAATGTGGTTAAGGAAATCTGCAGGGAAAACCACTCTCTCATGTTGCTCTTACTCTGAATATTACAAACTGTCAACACAGAGCTCACATGTCAGCCCTATACTGTGTCATATTTTTATGTTGTGAATTTCCAAGTGATGGATGCCTTCTTTTTGTGTCCACATAGAGCTATTCTTGTGGGCAGGAGCCAGACCCAACACATCTAAAGGTCACGGTCAGAAAAAGAAACCCTGGCCTCTGAGTCATTGCCAGACTGGGACAAAAGAAGGGTGTCATGAATTTATTCTCAGATGTAGTTATGAGTGGCTGTTGTGAACCTCTGGAAATATGTTTAAACCGATATATATTAAATCCATTTTTGTAGAAAAAAAAATAGTGAGAAACTGTTTTCACTTTTAGGTTTACAATAGCTGTAGCATTGTAGTTTTGGGTCTGACAGTCTTATTCTAATATGGACAGTATTTGGTCAAATAGTATCTCAGGCAAATCAAAGCTGGTGGTTATCCCCTTTTTGTTCAATTATTTGAATTAAGTCTGTGCATTTCTAACCAGCATTCCTAATTACCAAGTCTGAATTAATTCATCCACAGACCTCCCTACATATCAGCCTAACCATCCATGAAAACACTCCTCTCCACCTCCACAGTCTCCTCCTGAATTAAGCTAAATATGTATAGAAAATAGTCATATACGTAGGTGTGTTGCTCACATATATTTTATTAATTTATACTTATGAACTCTGGCTTTTATACTTTCGGTGCCAAGAAAAGTGCTATGGAAATCCAATCCATTATTATTATTATTATTAGTATTTATTTGCAGGGTTTAGTGACACAACAATGCTCTTGGGTGAAAATGAGAAAATATTTGGTCAGTTATGCCTTTTGTTTAGATGGCAATTGTGTTTTTGGGGGTTGAAAAAAAAACACAAAAATTTTAACTATAGTGGAAAACCTAAAAAAACACTTCGCTCTCATGTTACTGTCCAAAGGGTTGAAAATGCAAAAGTTAATTTTCTCGTCACATAGAGTTTACCTCACAAGCGTGCACCAGTACATAAAAACAATTATTTCCCTGTGACTGACCATCAAGTTATCCTGGCCGCTCTAATTTAAATCAAAGAGTCGTTTCAGCAATTGTCACAAATCTTTATAGAGAGTAGTTCTGAGAAGAGAAGTAAGATGTTCTGTTTCCTGTTTTGTGATTGTATTTCAGACTAGGGGAGAACAGTAAGATAAGTAGAAAGGTTCTATGCAGGTGCTTGGTCTTGATGCTATCGATGCCACCTGGTGTTTATACTGCATCGATAAATTGGAAATTTCAAACACTTTTGCATGTCTGTCTGCATACACATTTTCTCCCCGTGGCACTAAAAGTGAGAACGCAACCCCACTTTTGCATTTTCACTTCTGATCATTACCATCTAAACATAGCCTCAAACATGTCATGTTTCATGTTTGCGCAGATGTTCCAGTGCAGTCCAGTTCATGCAGAGTATTGCTTAAATTTGAAATACTAAGTGTGGTCCCTGAACTGAATCCCTGGTCAAAGGGCAACATTATTGGATGTTTTTGTCATAAATGTAGAATTCACACACTTAACAATATGTCATGTGCCATAGATTAAATGTTGTTCACTGAAGGATCTAAATGAAACTGGATATGAACTGGCAGAGCAGGCATCTGAGGACAAGACTAGGCACAACAGTGCTGGAGCAAACACCTGAGGTGAAGTCAGGCCGTTGACTAGTCAGACTGGTCCAGACATCAAAACAGCAGCATTCAGCAGAGCAGGTTCATTAGGCATTAGGTGAAGAGGAGCTCAGGCAGGGAGGAGCTGGAAGTGAGGCAAAGTCGAGTCAGAAAATGCAGGAATAGGCAGAAAACAGATCAGAAACAAAGTAGGTAATAAGTCAAACAGGCAGCAGACAAAAGCCAAGAAAGTGAGATTGGCAACAATGAGTTTCAGCGGAAAATCAAGGCTGGTGTGTTTGACACAGTAGTACAATATAGAAAACTGGCAAAGGTGAGTCTGAAGAAGAGGCCGATTGTCTGATGTGCTGCAGGTGAGTGAATAGATGGAGGAATTCGAGCTGACACATGGGAAATGTCTGCCATGAAACTTGTCTGACCTTGTTTCAACCCAATTGTTGACCTTTTTGTGATTTTACAGGATATATTTGATGCTGTAATTTACAGAAGAGAACTGAAAATAAGAATAATTGAACACAAAATAGCTTAAAAGCATAAACATTGCGATTTCAGTTATGTATACAATGCATCATCTGCAATTATCTTCTCCACATATTGACTGTTTCATTTGGCTTCTAAATTCCTGAATATATTTCTGCTTGAAAACTACCTTCTAGTATTTGGAAGTGTTTTTTTTAGTGTGGTGACTCAGTCATGCATTATGTAATATTACAACAGAGGATATTATGCAGAAGTTCACTATCATCACAACAGTGTCATAATGAACTACAAGTATTTATACACCTTCACAATGGCATTAAGATCTAATATTATTGTACTTTCATCTGTGGCTTCAGCAAATATTGTTAAGCGTTAGGTCAGAATGACTGTAATGTTCCATTGCAGATGTGATTTCATCATTATTTGTTTAGCAGCAGCAGCAAAACAACACTAGCGTCTAATTCTGTTAGTGTCAACAGATTTTAATGAATCATCAATTAAAATAAATATTAGTGGATTAGACCATTGCATTAATTATGTTTTAATGATATGATCTGTACAATTCCCCAGATTACCGTTTTGTGGGAAACAATGCTAGTTTTGTAGTAGTTGTCATGGTTCTTTGTGGTTCCATGCAGTTGACTCGTCAATATCATGGTTCCAGTTTTGTGGTTACTCTGACAGCTCTAACAGCCAAATGTATCTGCACACTTCATTAGCGCACTGGCACTGTCTAACAGTCTTCTGGAATAGAAAAAGAAAACTCTTACCCTGACAAAATTTATAATTCAGAGCCTATGATCATAATATAATTCTCTTTCCTTCTTGGCTAGTGGTTTGGTGAAGCCATTTATATATAAAAAAAAAATATGTTTGCTCTTTTTATAACATACTGACAATGATAAGTTGATATGATAAGTTTACATACCCTTGTTCTTACTCCTCTGTATAGAGAATGCGTTTATTTGACTTCCCCCCTGGACTCTATCGGACTGAGTGGCAAAAACCAACTTCTGAACATGATGGAGTGTAGCAGAAAACACAGTGAGACTGGGAAAAATGTGAAATATGAAATGAAATTAAGGTCAACTAGACTCGACATGGATCCATACAAGCTAGCAAAGAACAAGTGGTCCAAAATCGCATATCCTGATACTTGATCCAGCTGATCCAAAGTCCATCTGCAGGAGAGAGTGGACTGTCCCCAGTGAATACATGCATGGTGTAGTGGTGTTGTGGATATTTATTTTAAGTCTAGTTCTTGTCAAATAATTTATACCATACAGATACTAAGAGAAGGGTACGCCTTTATTCTGGTAAATTCTGATATTTTTCCCATATGGTTTTAAACTACAAGATTATTCTTGGAATATTATGGCTTTATTGTCGAAGTATGATGATTATATTGTCATAAAACTGTGCTTTTATTCAATGATGAGGTTGTTTTTATGTACTTTATTCTCATTACATTATGGCTTTGTTGTCAAAATTGTATGATTTTTTTAATATTCTCATAAAATTTGGGGATTCATCTTGATATCTTATGACTTTATTCTGGTACTGACAGTGTTTTTATTTTTTTCATGATACCCTAATATGTTGTTGTAGAATTGTGCTCAAGTTCCCTATCGGAAAAACTGGGTTAGCCTCAGTTTCAGTTAGTTAACAAAACATGTAGAGCACAAGGTTCAGAGTAACACAAATGACAACAACAAAAAAACATGTACGATGTGAACAAGAGCTTTAGTAAGAAGTAAGATTAGCCAAAACAATACATAAGTTAAGGTAGGATTTTAACTAAAAATGGCATAAATTAATGTTTACAGACACAAAACAGGATCCTCTAAAAAAAATCTGGATTTGTGGATCCATCTGCTTCTCTTTTCTTTGTCTTTCAGTGCCTGTAGAATGACTGCCCCATATGCTTCTCAAACCTGTTCATACAATCAATGGCACAGCAGGTCTTCACATTTTTTGTTTGTATTGAAGCAAACACTCCCACTCATGTTTCTCTTTCTGCCACTCACTGGGTGTAACCACTACCCTCACAAAAGGTTGACCATTGTCAACTTAAATGATGGCAACAAAGTGAAATAAAATAATTACATATATTTCAAGTATTTCAACTTTGACTTTGAATTTGAATAGTTAAATCCAAAATAATGAAATTATTAGTTGAATTATTTTGGATTTACTTAAGCTTTAGCACATGTTGATTAAATCCAAATCAATTTTAGGGGGAAAACTGTCCAATATTTACTAGTTATATGGAAAATACTAATTTCAGATATACCAAATATCTGAGAAAAATCATTTAAACTTACTAAGGTGGAATTAATTCATATTCCTAAATATCTGGATGATACTGATTTATACATTGTTGACTTTACTCATAAAATATAATTAATTTCTACTCAGTGATTTTCAGCTGATATTATTCAAACAAAAATGAGTCAAATGCAATTCATAAATAATTATAAAATGTCATTAACCATATACCAAACTGCCAGTAGAGCAGGAGTATTAAATTAAAAATCCCAAAGGTCCAGTTATTACATTTTGCTGAAGTAGAAGGTCTGAGTCAAAGTCCTGCAAATCCACATTTTTAAAAAGTAACTGTTTAAGTTTTAACTTCAAATGCAAGAAATTAGACAACATATTCAATATATTTTATCGTAAGTAAAAGTAGTCCCATGCAGTCCAATAAGTCAAACAACAGGGAAACCTCTAAATAAAATAAATAATAGTGCAAACGGAGTGGAATTCCTATTCTCTATCGGCACTTGTAGTTCCTATAAACTTTTTAGTTCCTGGAACCTTTTTCCCTCTTTTCCACAGCATAGGAACTACGTAGTTCCTAGAACATTTTTCATTCCTATTCACAGGCAGGGTCTTTTTTAGTTCTCTTGGAACTATATGACATAGGTGTTTGGTGATTGGTAGAGCTGAGACCACGCCTACTTCCGCACCTTACAGTACTTTTTTTTTTTGCATCTTACAGTACTGCTATCTTTAAAAGCATCAGCGGTGTGCTTGAGAAAAATACTGAGAAAGTAATAAATGGACAGACGATGCAGTTTTGTTTTTGGGTTAATGCTATGAAGTTAACATACGTCGTAGTATCACCTGCTGCTGGATTCTTCGTCTCCTAACTCTCTCTGTAAACTCCTCCATACTTGACATTAGACGCTTTATTTGACCATAATTAACATACAGAACAGAAACGCTGTGTCCTCCTCATTCTCTATTCTAGTTTATAGTCGTCTTCTACTTCCTTGTGTGATTGTTGAATTTAGTGCTTAAAGAATACATCACTGTGGTGGACATTAGCATCACATAGTCACTTTCCCACAGAGCAGTTCAGTTTGTGTGCATTTTGCATTGCTGGGAATTATGTAGATGTGGTTTGGAGGGCGAATTCTGGGGATGTGATTTAGCGTGGAGAATTTGCACTGTGTTTTAGTTATTGTGTGTGCATTGTGACCATCAACAAACTTACATTTCCAAGCAGTGGCCTTGACTACGAGCACTAGTTTGCCGTATGAACTCTAGGAACAGTGCCTGCTGTAAATTTCCACAACTGGTTCAAATCCGCTCCATGGAAATTACACTAATATTTTGCCATTGGTCACAGGTCCGGACAGAACCATCTCCCGGTCTGCTAATCCGTGATGCCTGAAGTAGAGTTTAATAGAATTTCTCGTCGTCTGAATCTGCTTTATCCTCACTAGGGTCACGGGGGTCTAATAATCCTAATCCAGCTACAATGGGTGTAGGTGGGGTAATCAAATGTATTTAGTTAATATTAATTAACCCCAGCTACACTATTCAGAGTGTATTGTAACATCACATGCATACCATCTATTAATCCCTTAAACATCAATGACAAATGGAAGTTTTATGGTAGTTGTGGATGATGCAGTTTATTTCTTAGATGGTAAAACCGCCCGTTGTTCTTGGCAAAACACCTTCAGTTTTTTCACATTTTGAGTTTTCTTGCATGAACTGCACATTTGATACCTCCCCAAAGTGGCTCATTGATATAGAGGTAAGAAGACTAAGACAGACACTCGTTCAGCTTCACTTTTTTTTTTCCTGCTGTAGACAATAACAGGTCAACTTGGCCTTGTGTTTTTAGTCATTGTCATGTTGGAACATTCAAAGCCGCCCCAGGTGCCTTCACTCAGGGTGTATAAAGTTATGAGAAGAGCTTGGTTCAACATTTACACTTGGGGAGTATGCTATTTTATTATCCAATGCCAGAAAACACGACATAAAACAGGAAGCATCATTTAAGGAGAATCCCAACTGTAATAGTTGTACAGTGACAGGATTATTGCAGCAGAGTACATCCTGTGGGCTGCTCTACCTGAGAAGTGCAGGTACAGAAGAGCATGTGAAGATGTTTAGAGGTAACAAAGTGAAAGGAGAAGGACAGGAAAGAGCTCAACAACAAACACAACAGACATTGTTTTCCGCAAAAAATACTTTTTGACCTTTACTCCAACACAATAACTTGGAATAAAAGGGGAGATTGTTGCCAAAATTCACATTTGCTCAAACTGGTGATACTGATCTATGGTTCAAACCATGAAACGATGCTGCTGGACTGAAGATTCCTGTGCTGTTCTTTGTGTCTGTAGGGTCTTTGCCGCTACATCCATAGCCTAGTTAATGTGTGTTCTGTCAGAATGAGTATTCCTGGCCAAGCATGTGAGCATATTTAAGGAGTTTGACTCTGCTTTTGCTTCCAGTAGATTAACAGCACCAGAAGAAAGCTTTAAATAAGTCAAGTAAAAGTTATTTTATCTCTGTATCACAAATCAAGCATTTTCCTCCACAGCAAATAACACAGACATAGTACTATATGCTTCTTAAACTTTATGAAGCTGAATATATTTTTCTATATTACTACTTTGAGGTGACAATTAATCTGTTAAAATAATATTCTGGTGACTGATTTAATACTAACATTTAAAAAATCTATTTATATTGTGTATTTTTTGTTTTTAGTATCCTGGTACATTGTTGTAAATAGTTTGAAAATAGGACTGTAATAGTCATTATTCCAAAATATTCCAAATGTCATTGATGTGATCCAAATATTTAATAATAAAAAAAAAAAAATTACATCTTATCTGTTATATTTGTACCAAAACTCTTTATAAAACATTTAATATAACTAGTAGGTCAAAATAGCTTTACATGACTGAGAGTTCATACCTGTGTCAATGCCATCTACAGCTAAACACATACATTAAAACATAAAAACAGACAATATTTTGCCTCATATTAACAAATGTGAACTTGTGTCGACCCTGACCTTAGACCTAGAACAAGCAAAATGTAATCATCTGTGGTCACAAAGAACTTTTAAAAAAATAGACATGAGTAAAAACATAACCTCCAGGGATTGGTTTAGATGTTACCCAAGTATCTAGAATATAAAGCAAAGATTAGAGTATTATGGTTTGTGTTTAGATTATTGAGCTTTAGTCTACAGGGTATTTCTTGCCTCAAAATGAGTTAAAGGTGAAATAATCCTTGTTACATGAATAGCATCATTATCTGGTTTAAGACTTTTAAAAGAAGTGTGTTTTAGGAGGTCACATATTTATATGATTGAAGAACATGATAAGTAAAGTAAATTTTTACTTTTATTTTATCAAACATTTCAGTGAAAATGTCAATGAATGTTAAGGTCACACTTACTGTCGATTTGCAGTTTCTATGGCAGCATTTAGTCTTGGAAAAAAGAAATTATCTTAGTCAATCATTTAAAAGAACATCTATCATGTCTTTATAAAATGAAATGGACAAAGTTATCAGTTACTGCGAGAGAATTACATTTTCCATTAAGACTAGAATAGTATTTTACTACTTTACTATTTTACAAGGGGTGGTTAGCACTGGACCCTGGTTCGATTCCCACACCAGACCTTTCTGTGTGGAGTTTGCATGTTCTCCTCGTGTCTGCGTGGGTTTTCTCCAAGTACTCCAGTTTCCTCCCACCATCCAAACACATGCACTGATAGGTTAATTGGTTAATTAAATTGTCCATAGTTGTGAATGTGAGAGTGATTGTTTGTCTATATATGTTCAGCCCTGAGATGAACTGGAGACTCATACAGGGTGTACCCCGCCTTCACCCATTGTAGCTGGATTAGGTCCCCAGTGACCCAAGTGAGGATAAAGCGGGTTCAGATGACGAGACGAGACTATTTTATATTCGCTCTGTAGGAAAAAACCCTAATCTGCGAATATCCTCAATCATACATTTTACTTCAGATAAGAAATATTTGGGTGTTTTAGATAAATGTGGTGCCTTTACATTAAACCTTTAATGGATACTGGCTCAGTTGGGAGGGCGGGTCGCCCAATAACTGAGGGGTCAACAGTTCGCATCCCTGCTCTGGCTGTACACGTGTCAAAGTGTCCTTGGGCAAGACACTGAACCCTAAATTAAGGTCTTAGTAGGTCTGGTAGAACCTTGCCTACTGGTGTGTGAGTGTGTGAATGTGAGGTTAATGTAAAGCACTTTGAGCACCATGAAGGTGGAAAAGCACTTTATAAGTGCGGTCCATTTACCATTTACTACATTGGACAGTTATTCTACAGTTGTTCTCTTGTATATTCATGGATTTTGTTGTTTTGGTTCCATATCAGCCAGTTCATATTATTACTGACTGTTCTTAATACCTGATCTGTTTACATGTTTACCTGTAAAGCAATTGCTTGTTGTTTTTAGACTGTAATTCACAGTCTTCTTCAACAAAAACGGCATTAAAATGTGTTATTTCACAGTGTTGTTTGTTTGGTTCGAAGTTTAACCACACATTGTCCAGCTGAGGGGATATTTTTGTAACTCCATAAAAAAATAGGTTCATTAAAAACATTTTAATCACATTACTTTATTCAGGCCTAAAGAGGAATAAAAACACTTTGGAAATAAATCTTGACGAAGGTTCTCGTAATTTATGCATCAAAGAGTTAAGTGATTTACACTGTATGTTCTTGATGCATGAACACTAACAAGACGACACACAGTCTGAGTAAATGCATGCAGGTGCCATAGATTACTGAGTATTTCATTAGAAGATAGTGTACACATAGAGTTGAACACAAAAACACTAGAGTTTTATTGATTTATGTGGAAATTTGCAGCAAACCAAAGCAGTTTACTTTCAGGAATACACAGTGCAATGCACCATTTAACTTGTGTTGGTGGCATGTAGGTGTGCTAACATTCCTCCATGATCTGGAGATTAACCTCTCAATGATTTGTTCACCCTGGTTAACCCCATATGCTTTACTAAAGCTTCTTGCAGTGTATATCCTGTGTATTTTGCCCTAATCTAGTTATTCAGCAGCTTAGGGAGAAAATAAAATAAAAACAAACAAACACTTGTTCAGTTGTTGATTGGTTTGCAGTTATGGCTTTTCCTTTTTACATCATTTAAAAGTGTAGATTAAAGATAGTGTCACCCAGATACAGTGAAACTGTATGTCATGTTGTATTGGAGCTTAAAACCATTGTAACAGTTAAGGGTGATGCATGTAAAGACACTTTCATCTTCAACATGTTAATACAGTTTACAAATAAATACAATGCATTAAAATAATAATAAGAGCCTGGACTTCAGACAGTGTGCAACTTGACCCAGGCTACAAAAATATAACCTCAAAAACTTTGAGCACATTATAGGATTACGTCTGTGTAACCAACAGAGGTTGTAAACCAAAGAGATTAATCTTCAGGCCTGAACATCTCATCCTTGAATACAGTTAACAAATGAATTGAATTAAATCTTTAAGACCTGGAACTATTTTGGTAGTGACTTCCAAATGTTGTTTTCTCTAATTAACCTTTCCTAAGTGATGCATTGCTTTTTATTATTTTGTCCACTGCATTTTTTTCTTAAAATCTTGTATTTTTTTATATTTAATTCACTGATCATATAGATGTTCATAAAAGCTCAATAATACAAAAGGTATCGAATAGAATAGAATAGAATAGAATATGGTAATGGACTGCACTTATATAGTGCTTGTCCACCTTCATGGTGCTCAAAGCACCTTACATTAGCCTCACGTTCACACCCCAGTAAGTGGCTGCTGCTATATAAAGTTCTGCCAGACCGAGTAGAAGCCTAATTTAGGATTCGGTGTCTTGTCCAATGACGCGTCAACATGTGGATAGCATGAGCAGGGATTCAAACCATCAACCCTTTAGTATTTGGACGACCTGCTCTACCAACTGAGCCACAGCTGAGGAGAGGAGAGGAGAGGAGAGGAGAGGAGAGGAGAGGAGAGGAGAGGAGAGGAGAGGAGAGGAGAGGAGAGGAGAGGAGAGGAGAGGAGAGGAGAGGAGAGGAGAGAATACTTTATTGTCATTCTGAGATACAATGGAACTACATTTAATCAGTGTCTCTCTCTTTGGTACAAACATAAAATCATCAATAATCATCAATAAAAAGATTAACAATTAATCATCAATAAAAGACAACATCATAAAAACACTATATCGTAAAATAACAACATATTATAAAGGGCTAAAATATATATATATATATATATATGCATCAGTGATGTGTGGGTCGATGTATAAACGACCCGCACCCAACCACTTTTTTAACTAACCCACAAAAAATATATTTTAAAAGGACGGACCC
Source organism: Siphamia tubifer (assembly GCA_020466265.1). Classification (NCBI taxonomy): domain Eukaryota; kingdom Metazoa; phylum Chordata; class Actinopteri; order Kurtiformes; family Apogonidae; genus Siphamia; species Siphamia tubifer. Next base: position 26,833,262 of record CM035796.1, read on the forward strand.
GCTCCGCTTCTCAACCCAGAATTTTAAGAAATTAAAGAATTGTCAATGGTCTTTATGAACATCACATGACCTTACTCACATACCTGCAGTTATTTCTGTGTTAAAATTTGATGTCATTGCTTATTAGTTAATATGTTGAGAAAATATGTTTGTCCTGCTTTGTCATTCAAAAGTTATTAATGCGCAGCATCTAAACCAGGGGTCCACAACCTGTAACAGTCAAAGACATTTGAACTCAGTTTCCACAGAAAAGAAAACACTGGGAGCCGCTCATCATCTTTAAAAATCTCAGTGAATGTGTCCTAAACCTTAGTTTTTTTGTTTGTATGTTTCCTGAGCTTCCACTCTCCCAACTTTAGTTTCCATCTTGCCCCTTCTATACCATAGGCTACTTCCAATGTTGTACGTTACCTTCATGGAAACTCAGTTAATGATGTATTACTAAAAGAAAATTGTACGTAATATTTAAATTACAATGATTTACCAGGATATTTTAATGTTTATCTATAATGACAAATGACCCGACCAACCTGAATATCATTAAAAATATTTTTCAATGACCTGCAACTGCGGATAACCGCGGGTGACCACAGGCACCCGCTCACTTAGGGCCCACGCATCACTGATATCATAACAGATATTGGTTAGGAATTCCGATGATCTCATTCTGAAGCAGATGATAAAATAAATCAAAATTCCCAATGCAGCCATAAAATATATTACCTAAAAGTGCTGATGTGCATAAAAAGTTTAAGGTTTTACACATTTAACCACCTGTGGATAAAAACTGTGCCACAGTCTGCTTGTGCACATGCCCAGTGCCCTGGATCTTCTTCCAGGTGGGACCAGGGTGTATGAGGTCTCTAGAGATGGAGCTGGCTTTTCTGTGAAGTCTGCCAGTGTAGATCTCAGACACAAGGGGCAATGTGGTCCCTAATTGCCTTCTCTGCTGCTTCCACCAGCCTCTGTAGGTTCCTCCTTTCCTCATATGTGCTGTTTCCAAACTACACTATGCAGCAGTAGGACAGGAGGCTTTCCACAGTGACCCTGTAAAACCTGACCAGCAGGTTTTGGGGGAGCTGGGACTGCTTCAGCCTCCTGAGGAAGTAGAGTCTCCTGGTGGGCTTTTCTCACCTGATGGCTGATGTGTACTGACAAGGTGAGATCCAATGTGTTTCCCCAGGTACTTGAAACAGTCCTATTAACAATTCCTATTAATCAAACTACAAAGGTTATACTGTTGAATCAGTGTAAAGCTACGACATTGCATTTTACCTGAATTATATATGTGCTTTGGTAAGATCAGTGGGTCACAAGTTGTTAACACTTTGTTGGTCACACTACAAAAATTTTCCAACTCACAGGGACTATTATAACATAAAACTTAGTTTTTTTTGGTTTTTTTTTACTTGTATCATTAGTGTAGTGGTTGTCAAACTTTTTTCAGTGATGTTCCCCCTTAGAAATATATTTTTAATCCCGTACCCCCTTACATGTGCAAAACATTTTTGTAAGTTTTTATCTCATAATTTTGCCTTTTTTTCATGAATTTGACTTTTTATCTCATGATTTTGACTTTTTATGACAATTTTCACTTTTTTCCTAATTTTGACTTTTCATTTTATGATTATCGACTTTTTATTTCATGATTTCACCACTGACATCACTGAAAAAAAGGTTGAGAACCACTGCCCTAAAAGTTAATAACATGAAAAAAGAAAAATCGAAAAGAAAAGATCATAACAGAGGTGTTGTCATGGCTATGATATTCTTCCTTGGTGTTATACTAGCATCAACTAGCCTGAATATATCATCGACTGCCCAAGTAGTTTGGTGTCAAAGGACTTGAATTTACATTAGATATCAGGGTTCAAAGTCACCTCTACCAAATGGTTGAGTTGACCAACAAAGGGTTAAACATTTTAGGTCAGTAGATGATTTTGGTGGTTAGTGGGTTAAGATGAAGGAAAAACAGTAACCTCATAACAGATATTGGCTAAGAAATCAGATGATCTCATTCTTAAATGTATATCCATGTTAAAGCTTCACTATGTCTTGCGAGGTAACACCCATGCTTCTTACTGTAATTAGACATTGCATAACTGACATGTGGAACCTGCTGACACACTTGCATTTTACAGTGAATGCAGCAACTCTTAAGGCATCCTATACATGAAGGGGTGATGGTGAAGGTTGGGAGGAGGAGGAGGGGGGGGGGTAGTTGCCTGTGCTCACCTGGCAGCCTGCTTTGGCTACGTTATTAAAGCGTCAAACACTTCACAGCTCAAAGAGTTTGCGGGGGAAGTCTTTAATATGGCTGGTAGTATCTGCTGCTGTCTTTGTGTCTTGCTCATCTGCCTTTGAGGCGTAGCGGCAGATCAGACACATCAGTGCCATCACGGCTTGTCACGAGGAACAATCACGTCTTGAAATAACACAAACAGCCGTGTTCAAAGACCAGACATGAAAAGATGACATGCATATCAAGAGTTCTGAATGCTTTTTTTTGTGCACGAGTGTGTGTTCCACATTAAGACAGACAGTTTTGCAGGAAGAGAAAAGGGCCAGTGGAAGAATAAGTTTTACATTAGGTGCAGGAAAGAGATTTAATGTGAAAGCAAGTACTGGAGGAAGAAAGGCAAAGAGAGAGAGAGAGAGAGAGAGAGAGAGAGAGAGGGATAGTGGAGGAAACAGTGAGACAGGCAGAGGGGAGGGAGGGGATGAGAAGGATAGACTTTAACTGTCTGAAGGACAAAGCTACTGACCCGCGGATCATTCAGAGGATTGCCTTTCAGTTTCAGAGCAAGGTCAGGCTGCTTATTTTACCTCAGTGTTTTCACTAATCTGTTTTTTGTGTGACACAAACAAACACTGAGGCCGTGTACACATACACACAGATGGCACACGCGCGCACACACATGCAGACGCTGAAACTAAGCCTTCCCATACTGCCTTGAAATAATAACAGCCTATGTAGGCTTTGCTATCAATAAACATTAGATGTGCAGGCTTTGTGCCTACATGAGTATCACACTCCCTCAGACCTGTCATGAATTTCAATTCCGTCAGAGTCCACACATGTCCACGCTGCATTCTAATGTCTCTGATATTTTTTCCCCTGCTGATTATTTGGCCTTCAAATGAATGAAGTGCTGGGAGCTTTGTGCTTTAATCTATTGTTAGACATCTTAGTGTAACAGTGTAATGAGCTAAAACCTGCCTCTGTCTTATATTGACAGGTCTTAAGGAGCTGACAGTGGTTGTTCGTTGGCAGCTCATTAGTAGCCACACTACATTTATGTCAACACGTTTACTGACAATCAGCGGGGAGATGCTGGGAAGACACGGTTGTCCCACGGGACTCGCCGGTATCTGTGGAGAACTATCAGTGGGTGTTGAGCTCTGTTGAAACACAAGCACACTGAAGAGTGATCACTAGAACTGGTTTAAGGCCCGACTGTGCATTTTTGGGGGTAGGGCCAAAATACTGCTTTGAGAGGAGACTGATCTGCAGTCAGAGTGTGTTCGGAGTATGAGAGTGAGTGTATACAGATTGGGTTAAAGTGCCCCAGTGTTCCATGCTGATCTGATAATGAGTGAGCAGGTCAATAGGATGTTAACGTCCCCGTGGGAACCGCTGGTGGTGGATGGGTGGAGGAAGGACGAGGGCCCAGGGACACCGCGCTGTGTTTTTCACTGTCCTCTCTTGCCACCATGTCTGCATGTGAGTTTGCAGCAGGGACAGTAAGGTGCCTCTGTCCCTGATATTTGACTCTTTAGCTCAGCCCCCACTGTGTCCTCCCAGTAAAGCCTCTGTCAAACAAAGCAGCTAGTCCAGTGGAAAACCAACATCCACTCAGCAGCTTTGACTTTGAATTAGTCATTGCTCTGCTGGTGAAATAGTTCCCCAAATATATAACATCTGTTCACATTAACTAAATGTACTGTACATACATATATGGCATATTATGTATATATTACAGAATATCAAATGTGACCCTGTAAGTGTGGGCAATATGGTCAAAAATATTATTTTAATGAATGTTTTCATTTTAATCAATATTCATCAACTCATCAATCAACAATTCATCAATTCATGGATTCATTGTCTCGCTAGGGTCACAGGGGTCGCTGGAGTCTATCTTAGCTACTTATGGGTGAATTGTCCCACATCGTATATGGAGTAGTTAATACTTAATTGTTTTTTTTTCTCTCAGTGAATGTTTAAAAAAAGCCAGATAAATAAATCAAAACAGCTTAGTCAATGTCAAAAATGATTATTTATTATTTTACTTATTTAAAAACAATTATTTGTGCTACTTACACTTTATATTCAGAAAATGGCAAATACTGTAAAACGTTTTGGAAATATGGAAGTACATTTTTGGAAATAATTAAAATAAAAAGGATTGTTTTCCACATCGGAATAAAAAGTAAGTAAAACAACAAAAATAAAGGAAATAAGGACATGTTTATGCTGTAGCAACAATCATTATTGTGATATAAAATGTCACAAGCCACTGATATCCAATTTTATTGCAAACATTTGCTCTTGCTCTTTTCATATCCATATATAACTTCAGAAAATTCCTGTTTGATTTATTTGAAATTTGGTAGGTCAGCTGTCATAATTAAAATGAAAATGGAAACTTCATTGAAATTACAGCTTTACATTTTTCTCTCTACATTGATTTTGTTAATTTGACTTTGGTGAATACCATAGTATCTGGGATGTGATTCTTAAGTCTTATAATAATGAAGAACACCCAGTAAAATGAGCAGATGTTGGTAAATGTGACTAACTGACATCTGGAGTGCCTCAGAGATCTATGCTGGGTCCTGTGGTCTTTGTTGTAATTAATTACTAAGACCAATACCTCTTTCTACAGCATAAAAAAGATCACTACAACATTAAAATATTCACAAATAGAAATCAAATGGTTACATAGGTACCGGTATTTATTTGGGGCATTGATGGTTCAGTGGTAATGGAAAATGATGCAGATGTAAATGTGGTTAGTTTATTCTGTCATCTAACCTTGAATTTACAAGTCTGGCCTAGTGTCTGTCTTTGGTTGAAACTAAAATATATTGGGGGGGCAAGAATGTTCAGGGAAAGGCTATGGAACTATTTCCAGCTCTGAAATGGTGTCATATAAAGAGAGGTTAAGAAAACGAAAGTTACCTACTTTTAGTTTGTAGGAGACACCAAGGTGATATGATTGAGGGCTGTAAACTATACATAAGACAACAATTGTGTCTTCCTGTCTACTTTAGTTTTGGAAAAATACATGTGATTTAAAAGGGGACTCCTTAAAATGATTTCCAAAAAACCCGCATTTTGACGGGTGATGTCAACTCAGCTTAATTTGGCACATTTTTGTGTTACAGGAGCACAGGGGTATTGTCATATACTATTTCTGGTATCACCTAGTACATGTCACATTATTATGTGTGCCATTAAGGATGTACATGTTGGACACCAAGCAAAGTTATCTTGACATTTCTGAAAATATAACAAATCCTAGGCTCTATCTTCACATCACACCAGATTTAAGTCTAAACATTTCATTTTCAGGTCCCCCCCTACTATTCTCTTCCACAGTTGTGTTGTTAGTATAAGAACTCACAATGAATATGATGTTGCTTTAAGTTTATGTAGTGTTGCTGTGATCACCAACTTGTACCTGCAATACAAATATAACACTTAAGTGACAATAACAAAGCCAAACTGAATCAAGATGAGGTGCTTTAGCTGATATACCATGAGTGGAAAAGTAGTTCTAGTCTGAAATGAGAAAATGTTTCAGAGTCCAGAATGTAGTATTGAAGGGCTCATATTTACCTCTACTCATTTTTACTTGTGTATTTGGACCCTGACAGGTCAAAAAGTTTGAATTTGAACCCTCCAGGTGCTGCAACGCTATCTTTATATTAATTTTGGCCAAAAAAAAATTGAGTGGATTTCTACAACCTGGTTTAATTCCTTCTTAATTTGTTACTTTTCTAAGTAGTTATGTCATGAGATTTGAATATGTAACGTCAAGACATCCAATGAACTTTTTTCAGAGTATAATTATTTATCAGAAGCGATTGTATTCCATACTGAAAATATGTCTAAATGTCAAACTGATTACCTAAAAAGGTCAGTTGTTGGTTGTACTAATGAATACAAGTGGGTGAATGGTACAGAGGGGGGTGGAGTCAACCTGGAGGGGGGTGGAGTCAAGTGGCTTATTTGTATTTAAAGAACCAGTGCTCAAAACAACCTTTCTGATTTCATTACTCAGAAATAGGGTTGAAAATGCACCCGTGGAGTTGACTTAATGAAGAATTCACACCCAAGCATAGAGCATTTACAGTTTATGTAGACCACAGGGATTTTTTTAAAAAAAATGCATAATTTCATTTAAAAGAGTAAGATATGACTCCTTTAAATATATTGTAATATAACTATGAATATGACGTATGCAGTTTGTGGTGATAGTATTATAAACAACACAATTATACTGTTGTTTTGTGCATTGCTTTGTTTGTTAGGAAGTATTCAATAAATCGGGCACTAAAAGCAAATGGCTTAGCTGTTTTTTTCTTGTTGTTTTTTTTTTACACTTTCACTCCCAGCCTAATGTCATACTGGTGATGTTTCACGGAAATCTGCAATTGTGTGCATTAACAGCATATCTGTGACCCATTATGCTTGCAAATGGCCCATACTTAGTGAACGAGTGGGTTAGAAGAGCCATAAACCACAAGGTGAAAGAGTAATTGGATCACGCAAACATAAGTAATAAAACCTCATACAAGGAGACACCATGTCAGCTGTGTGTCAGTGGGAAAACTCCTGTTACATGTGTAAACTGAGAGACTAGCACTGATAGCTCTATAGTGCGGATGGCTACATGATAAGGACTACAGGCAGGCTTCCAGTTGCTCAGAAAACACACACGCTCATACAACGAAAGTATCAGTGTCACTTTGAACCAGCAGGTCAATATGGGTGAAAATATGGAGGCCTCTTCTGTCTGACAAGAGGATAAAAGTGGAAGACCCATCATGGCAAACAAGAGAAGGAGGGAGAGGAGGTGCAGAGAGCAGTAAAACAACATTGCGTGTTGTGTTGGCAGGCGTTCCAGTCAAATCCCTTGGCAGTTCTGAGATGTTTTTTTTTTTTTTTTTTTTTTTTTTTTTTGGTGAGGTCCCGCCTTTGCCATCTGATATTCAAATGCAGAGTAAACTGGAGAAGAGCTCCTCCCAGACCACCCGGAGAATCGCCAGGGATTAGTCAAAGAGCACCAACTAGGTCAACAAGATGCAGGGCCAGTGCATGTACAGGGGCGACAAGAGGCAGCTCACCCACACCGGAGCCGGCCTAGTCTCGCCTGCATTCCTATTCATGCATGTCTCTGTCACGCAAAAATACACACACAAACACTAGACACAGTTATGCAGTGACCTGTTTTCACATACTTTGACAGTTATCCAAAAACAACTCCAAAATTCCTCTTGATTTTTCTATTTCAGAGCAAGTGGGTATGGGTTAAGCATCAGATATGAGGACAGGCGTAGGGAGATGTAAACATTCCCACTGCTGTCAGCATCCTTACAATTGATTCTCTGGCAGAACATTTGCTTTGCAGACTAAAAGCAAAATGATGAAATGAACATCAACGCGGACAGCCTTTTTTTGGAGCAAACCGGTTGTTTCTCCTTTAAGTTCACATCAGGTCAGGTAAACTATTCAATAACAGGCACAGTCACACCTTAACAAAACAGTCCCGGGCTGGATGGCCTGAGAGCGATTCTTCTTCTTTTTTCTGACACATTGGTGTTTATGAAGCCTATTCTTCTCTGCATCAGTAGCAGACTGAAGGAGCTGTTGAATGGGAAAGCAGACACCATTTCTATTGTGAGGCCAACATCATGATATCCCCTCACAGTGCACTGCACCGAGTGTGGATCCTTTCAGTCAGATCACTGGCTCTCTAAAGAAACTCAACCCCGAGCTGTTGCGCTAAATAACACTGACATACCTGGACAGTGACGGGAGTATCAACTGTCTGATCCTCAAGAGTCCAAAAGACACATTTCTCAAAATCCTACCATGACCTCAGTCAAATATAACATTGTTTCCTTGAGGCCTTTTTTCCAGGACACAAATTTAAACAGTGCAGAGCAAAATGATTGTGAGTCTGATGAGAAAATAATGTGACTCTGGAGAGAAAGGGTGATCATACTGAATCAGTAATTTGGTTCACCTTTTCTCACAGTGGCAGCTGTGACTTTCACGTATCTGCTCTCTTAGCGCAGTGCTCCAGTATACTATTATCTATCTTGTCTATCAGACACAGTTCCATCTCTGTGACACACTTCAAGGACAAAAGTGGAATATTTACTGAGACGCCTCAGATTGCTGTTTAGCATGTCTGCCATAATCCAGTCATAATCACTCTTGTCTATTTATTTTGAACAGAGGTCAAGAATTTTCGTGTGTGTTCATAGTTTGCTACTTCAATAAAGACACACACGTTAATGTATAATCCACTCATCACAAGGTCAAGTAAAAAAAAAAAAAAAAAAAAAAAAAAAAAAGATGTCACTTTCATGACATTGTTTAATGTTCAGCAAGATCGGGTCCCGGCCTTGTCGAAGTAACTTTAAAAGTCAAAGCAGATTTACTCATTTATCACTTTATTTGTTTAGTTATAATAAATATCCAGCCTTGGCAGAAGATTTATTTTTTGGTTTGTTTGTTTCTTGTTTTTTTTTTTTGTTTGTTTTTTTAGCTAAACTGTTAAAGAATCTCAATAAACCTCATCCTTTTTTCATGTGTGGCTTTTGCTGTGTCATATGGTTTCAGTAAAAGCTTCCCTGCAGCTGTACGTGGGGAATGTCACAACCATCCCATAGTCATTCCAGTTCAAAGGTTACAGTATGGTGTGACTTCCAGTGCCCTCCCTCACATTGCAGCTCGCACCTGCCTCCTCCTCCTCCTCCTCCTCCTCCTCCTCCTCCTCCTCCCCCTTTTCCCTCAGAGGCCCTTCCCTCACTGCTGCAAACCTTGGGAGACACTGTGGTTGAAATCTGGGAGTAGAGGTCAAAGGTTAAGGGTTAATGTCTCCTGACACTCCGGCCCCCTCCCTCTGAGACAATCAGGCGTCTGAATCTGAATTCTGTTCTGTTTGTGCTACTTCAACTCCACTGCAGGAATGACCTTTGTCCTGGCATTCATATCTTTTACATGTATTTCTGTTTCTTCACAGGACAGCAGTGTGAACATAAGAAAACGTGTATAGAGGTTTAGGGTCAGATTACTTTCAGAGGAACAAGCCAAATCTACCATTCAACGATTTGTAAGATAACCTGCCCCAGTAACCGGTGAATGAACTCACGTTGACATGAAGGTGTGTCATATCTGAATTGTATAGATGCCCACTAGCAAATACATATTTCTGCTTTTAGTGTATTTTTAACTTTACTTTACAATAGAAGGTTTTTTACAGCTCTGTTTGTGGAAAGCCTCAGGAAATAATATGAGAAAATACCACAAACTTTACATGATTACATATTATTTTCATCTTGTGGTGACATATTACATCCAAAATTTTCAAATGCTCCAAATAGTTAATTTTTATAAGAATATATAAGAGCTTTTATGTTTAAAGAGACTTTAGGTACATTTTTGTAAGATTAAAATTATTGAATGACTAGAAAACGGTTATATTTTTAGGTTAAAATTCAGCTTTTTCTGAGTGTTTTACCCCTTGGTATTTGTTTTGTCATCTGTCCATTCAACAACATAATCAGATTGTGTGAAGGATGCATTCAGATATGTGCACCAACTTTATACTGTGGATGCATCTCAGTATGGGGCAGAAACCTATTGAAAATAAGTCCCCCACAGGGCAGTAACTTTGAACAGTTTTATAATATATACTGAATGGGCATTAAAAATGCACAGCATGTTATGTTTGTTGGATTTTTGCTATTATTTTTGTTTCGATGTTTCGATTCTCACTCACCCCATTAACTAAGAATTCAAGGAACAGCATAAAATGTAATTTAAAAAACTATCCTTTTCATAATCATTACCATCACAAAAGTGACTAGTGGTAGTAACTAAATTAATATAAATAACCTAAAATCTTTTGTTACCTAAAGCATATTTTATACATTTCTATAACAACAATAATATTTTTTTATTTATTATTACTAGTGTTATTATTATATCAATTAAAAAAACTACTGTAAATTAAGATATATTAGATGTCTAGTATTAACGCTCCCAAATTTTTTTGGTTAGTGAGAATTTTAAACATCTAAAATCTTCTAATGTGCCATACATTTATCATTATTATTATTGTTGTAATCTAAAAAATAGACTTCCAATTATGTTAGTTATATTTATATAAAAAAAAGTATTTTGGCAGCTTTTGTCATTTTTTTCCCCTAGTATTATTGTTGTTGTATTATTAAAATTGTCATTAACCAAATTATTTCTCTCTTTTTGTGCCATTTCACATCCTTTATATGAGACTACGTTGACAAGACTGTAAAAGGTCAGTCTTGTAAAACACCAAACTCCGTGTCCTAATAACTTTTTAAACACTTGTTAACATTTGCAGCCACTGCTTCTTTGCTCAGTTTGTCAGCGGTGGTTATATAAAACTAATCACTACAAGCAGCCTGTTAACATCTGCAGTCGACCTCATTCTCTTCAGTTTTTTAAACAAAAAAGGAAATATATTACATACATAAATAACTTCATGTGAAAATGTTTTTAAAGGGGCTTTTTTTTTTGTCAGACACAATCTGTCGCTTTGCTCCAGGTCAAAGGACAGAGTTCTCTGAACCACATTTCTGTGAAAAGTTTCAGGGGCAAAGGTCAGCATTTTCTGTTTTAGGGAAAGGGAGGACATTGTCTCTGCATTTATGTGGCATCTGAGGTCAGAGTTCAGAAGTGAAAGGTCACTCCGGTTCATAGGTCACAAGGTGAGATACCCTCCAAATTGCTGAGCCGGTTTGCTCTTCTAAGTCGAGGGTCGATGTTAATGGCTCACACAGAAATAATGTCCTGGAGTGAATTTGTGGCGCAATCACACAACAACAATAAAGCAGCAACATCAACTTTTTATGAATACCACTTTGGCGAGGACTTTGATCAGACTTTTAACTGCTGTTGTACTCAAAATGCAAATTGCAGGTAACACCTATTGTGAACAACAGCCTTGTAAAAGAAAACTATCCAATTTACCTGACTGACACGTTGAGTGCCGCCTCTGTTTATACTACAGGCAATGAACTGAATTACTGTTTAAACACCACAGTGAGGTTACAGCAGGTTAGGAAACACAGTATCCAACCAGCTCAATGCATGTGGCCAATAACACAAGTGTGATTTGATAGCAAAGCAAGAGGAAGAGGGCTAGGAGGAGGAGGAGGAGGAGGAGGAGGAGGAGGAGGAGGAGGAGGAGGAGGAGGAGCCATTACCCCCCCCCCCCTCATCCTGATCTGAAACAGGAAATAGAGACAGGGATGGGTAGAAGTAGGTTATGTTGTTGTGTTCTTATTCATGAGAACACTGATGTTCCCCTGGTCCTCTGAGACATTTTGTTCAAGGCCATGTTAAGATATCAGACTGCAGGCCAGCGGACCTGATAGCACAGATAGACACAAGATGTCACAGCGAAGACCAAAGGCACGCAGCCTCCAGTCACTATGAGCTTCAAAACCAAAAACATGAGGGACACCATCGGGCCTGGGACTGTCACAGTCATTGCATAACCTTCATATCATAAATGATCTTACATTATTCGAAAAAAAAATCATCCCCAATTTACAGAAATATTATATTTCATCATTATTTCTATGTTGTTTTCCACTGCTGCACTTTTAAGGAGGTGGAAAGTAACTCAGTAAAAGTACTTTGTTACTGTACTTAAGTAGATTTTTTTTTTTTTTTTTTTTTTTAGGTTTCTCTACTTTACTTGAGTATTTATTTTTCTGGCAACTTTTTACTTTTACTCCCTACATTTTTTTTGCATAAATATATGTACATTTATCAGAATAGATGTGTTACTTTTTCAAACTAAACACATTTGACAGTACAAAAATGAGTCACAAATCAGTGGAGGAGAGAAACTGTGACTATGTATATTATAGTTATATGACAATTATCTCACATTTTATCTCATAATTTGGACTTTTAATTTCACAATTTTAGCATTTTATCTTAAAATTTAAACATGTGTAACAGGCCGTTGGTAGAGCAGGTCCTCCAATGACTGAAGGGTCTGTAGTTCAAATCCTGGCTCAGACTGTCTTTACAAGACAGTGAATACTAACTTTCCCCCAGTACAGTAGAACCTGGTGGTTTTATGAAGCCCTTTGGACACCATAAATGTGTATAAACTGTGCTATATAAGTGCAGTACATTTACCATTTGAATCCATTGTTAAATATAAATGTTTAATATTAACTCAGCATGTTACTCCCTAAATATATTTATGGTTTGTTGTTTTTTTTGTTTGTTTGTTTGTTTTTTTGTTTGTTTTTTGCAGTACTGTTCTGGTAACCACAGCTGCCAATTTGTTTTTTCCCATAAAAACAACAGGATTTTTTTTTTTTATCATATCATAGGACAGGAAAACATATTCATATTTAACACATTTCAAAATGCAAATGCAATAATTTTTTAATATTTGTTGAGCAAGAAACATCTCCAACATATAATCTTGATTTTATATTCTAGTTATTTTGACCAATTTGCAGAAAGTAAAACCTCAGATAATCGTATTACTTGTATATCTTGCAGAGTCCAAAATGATGTCATTTTACAGAAACAAGCAGTACGGATCATACATAAGTTTGGATTTCTAGATCACACTCACCATCTGATTATTTGTTCAAAATTCTAAAAAATAAATAAATGAAATTAATGATCTTGTAAAATATTATACATCATTAAGCATCTCACAAACGACTACCAAATAATAATCAAAAACTCGTTCACAATTTGAGAGTAAGTGTTTTGTGTGTCTTTATATGGAGTGAAATAATCAGAGGTGGTAAAAGTATTCACATTCTGTACTTAAGTAGAAGTAGAGCTACTAGTGTGACAAAAATACTCTGGTAAAAGTACTTAAGTAAAAGTAAAAAAAAGTACAATTGCTCAGTTCAATAAAGTACAAAAGTAAAACAGTTTTTTTTTTTGTTCATGAACACAATAATAATTATTTAACCAGGAAAAATCAGAAATGTTTCAAAAGTATCTAAAATAAAGCCTTTAAAACTGAGTTACTGTTTAGATAATATGTTTGATTGAGTCACAGTACTCAGTTTTATGGATATGGCAGGAAATTTAGAAAAAATGGGAAAGTCACAATTGAGATAAAAATGCATAATTTTAAGAGAAAAAGTCAAAGTTGTGAGATAACACATTACAATTGTGAGATAGAAAATCAAAATTGTGAGATAATAGTCATATAACTATAATCTATAAAGTCCACAGTTTCTCTTCTTCAGTGATTTTTCCTCTGAAGCGACTTATCTTTTATTACTGTCACATCTGTTTAGTTTGAAAAAGTAACAAGTTTATTCTGAGAATGTAAAGAGTATAGAGTACAGATATTTATGCAGAAATGTAGGGAGTTAAAGTAAAAAGTAAATACTTTAGTAAAGTACAGATACTTAAAAAAAATTTACTTAAGTACACTAATCAAGTACTTATACTTAATTACTTCTCACATCTAGAAATAATAGAACAGTCTGGACATCCAACACAAACAATACAAAATATTCACAGATTTAAACTTTGGTCCCAGTATAAAGATGGAGGGTCTTAATGATGATTAAATTGTTAATGTCTGCTCTTTGTTCCTTGTTTGGTTCGTATGTGTTTGTTCTTAACCTTCTGCTTTATATATACCATCACTGCTCTGTGTTCTTTAGCATTGGTGCTATGCTAGCTTTGTTCTTATCATTGTTAGTCTGTGGTTATGATGTGACTTTAGTTGTTGAATGTGTGAATGTGCTTTGTTTGTGTGTTCCATTCAGTGTTGGTTCCATGGTTTAGACCAGTGTTTCTCAACCAGTGTGATGTGAGAAATCATCAGGTGTGCCGTGGGAAATTATCTAATTTCACCTTATTTATAATATAAGTGAATAATATAATTATGGATCCATACAACAGCACACATCACTGATCCACTCAGAGCTGTTGTGTGTGTTAGCTTTATATTTAACTAAACAGGCCCAGGTTTCACACTGAATAAATACAGAGGGAGTACATTTGCGTTATATTTCAATAAATATACTTTTGGTTCAGTTCAGTTCACTTATTTTTATTTGAGCAGTTCATCTTAAAAAAAAAATAAACAAATAAAATACAGAACAAAAGTAACAAAAGACAATAAGGATTTCAGAGTCACCACTCAAAAGGTTAAAGTTCAGAGGACTTATAAAAATCCTACCCCTCATTTAATGATTTTACAATACAATTATAAGAATTGTATGAATTTCATTTACATCACTCACTTCAACGTCCACCTTGACCATATGTTTTAAAACTGAACCTCCTGCATTATTGCAGGTGGTCTATTTTTGCAGCACTTGCACATTTTTATTTTACATACACTTTGTAAAGATGGAAAATAAATCAAATGAAGAGCTTCCTACCACATTTTATTAATATGTGACATTTCTGTTTGGTGATGTGCCTTGTAATTTTTCTAATGTAAAATATATGTCATGGCTCAAAACGTTTGGGAAACACTGGTGTAGACACTGTTGAATGAGTTGATTCTGAATTAGTTTGGGCCTGTTTATTTTGTTTATTTTGTTTATTTTGTTTATTTGGTTTGTGGTCGAGGTACAGACGTGAGTGTTTAGAACTTGAATTTATTAAGTTATTAATGATAATTGAGGTGGAATTAAATAAGAGTTTCTTCTTCCCACTCCTTTTTTGGGTGTAAATCAAATTATTATTGTATCTTTTCTTATGTATGTATGTATGTTTTATTGTGTAAATGCTCAAAATAAACAAATCAATCAATCAATCAATCAATGCTAATTTCTATATTTATTAATGAATAACAGACTCCGCTAGCATTCACTCTCTGTATTTCACAGAGAATGTCTGAACCAGCAGCACTTAATCCCCTGAAAACCAAGAGTTTCACACTTGAAATCACACAAACAATTGTCTTGTGTCAGAAGTATTTCTCATACATGATGACTTATAAAACATGACAAACTTAGGTGAGCGCATCTGCTGTCGGTGAATGACACCCCCCTTCACACTTTGGTGACACGTGTTCACACCTGGGAGCTGTTTCAGAGCCGTGTTCAAGGGCACCTCGATGGCAGTTATGTTGTTCATTTTCTGTACTTGGTCAGTGTGAGCTCAGGCATGTAGTAAATCTCAGCACCGTGGCAGATATATTCTTTTAACACTCATATTTTGGACCTGATCCAGAACTGACCTAATGATTTGTTTAGAGATGCTGACTAAAAGGTTGTTTGGCCACTTCTTATTTAATTTTTCATTCAACTGAAAGGCCATTTTATTAACTTCCTTTTGTTTTTAGGGAGTAGAAATATGTATATTTACTGTTTTTAACTGTATTTCCTGTTTGACTGAAAACAAAGAACTATCAAACTCTGTAATTAATTAGTCATTGATTCATTGGGTCGAGTTATGAAAAAATATCTCATTTAACCTCCATAAACTTGAATAACTTTCATTTTATGAACAAAATTATGACAGTAGAGATAATATGTTTGCATTCCTGAACAAACAGGACATTTAACAACACCATTTTGGATATATTTTATAACATTTTCTGTCATTTTATTAGCACAAACAACTTATTGAATCATCAACGAAATAATCAGCCTGTTAATCAACGGTGAAAATAATCAAACTCCACATACTGACAAGGCACATAGTTATTAAACATGGACTGATTTCTGTTAAATAATTTTTCTTTACACCATGTTGTGGGGAATAAAACTATAATTATAATTATTGTGACCATTTTATTTTGTATGATATGGTATGACATTTTTTTCTTGGATCATTTGGGTTTATTTTTTTAACATTCTCAGTTAAAACTGTTTCTTTTTTCATCTTGTGTTGACATATTACATCAAAAATCTTAAGATACTACAAATATGCAATTGTTATAGGAATATATAAAACAGCTTTATGGTTTAAAGAGATTTTTGGTTATAATTATGTTAAGAATATAAAAATGCTATATTTCCAGGTTAAAATGACACTTTTTTGTGAACTTTTCTTAACTTATGGCTGAAGGGGTATTATAATACTTTTGTTGTGTTAGTGTACGTCCATTCAAAGACAGTCTACTGGAAATACGTCACATATAGAGCCTATGGACAATAACTTTCAATAGAATATTAGACTATATTCCATCAACGGTTGTTAAAAGTGTGACGCACATTATGTTATTTAATTCTACTCAAAGCAAAAATAATACTTTTAAAGACTACTCCTAGATTTATCGTAATATTCTTTCCTGCTTGTCGATATTTTAAGCCCAAGTAACATATTTTGTCATTTTCATCCCATTGAATAAGATTATGCTCATAGTAGACACTGGATTTCACAATATTTAATCAAAACACACACACACACACACTATTTAGTCTTTTACAACTCTATTTCCTTTCATGAGTACTTAAGTTCACTCATACTCAGACTTCAACTGTCAAAGACCTAAACATTTACCTTTAACCAAAACACCGAAAATACTTAACAGCTGTTAACCCTTTAAACTTCCACTCAGTTTTGCCTAAATTTCTTAATAAAGTCAATTGAATGCTGTTCTTGATCCATTTTGATAACATACAATTGGTGTTTGCTTATATTATAACTGAAAATATGAAGATAAAACCTGGGTTCAATGATGCAATAGCCATTTGTAGATATTTATTCATGATTTTATGTGTTTTGTACTAAATATGGATTATTTGTTTGTTTGTTTTGGATATTTTTGTTGGACTATGGCTGCGTTTGTTGGACTATGGTTCCTCTGTGGATAATTATGAGACATAAAGGTTCAGATCTGCTGTTTGACATTTGTATTTTGAACAAAGGAGTGATTGTACCTGCTGTGGTTATTATATCCATAAGTGGCTTATATCTTCCGATGTATGAGAATCTCCAGTCATGTGACCATTTGGGACAGTGTTGGATAGTTTGTTTAACATTTTTGAGTGTGGCCTATACTGTATGTGGGCCCTTGGAAGTTTAAATGGTTAAACTACTAATCCTATCAATACATGTCAGTAATACCAGTAAATGTCAGTTTCTCAGCTTTTCAGCAGCATCAGATGCATCTTTATTCAATGTTCAGAGGCTTTGTAGTGGAAGTGGAAAACACTATCATCTTCTGTAACATTAATTCGCCGTTATTATCTCTTTAAACTTCCAAGGGTCCACATATAGGCCAGAAGTAGTCGTTCAAAAATGTTAATCAAACCACCCAAACCTGTCCCAAATGTCACATGACCTAATGTAGTCGTTTCACAACTGAGATTCTCACACATTGGAAGATATAAACTACTTTCAGATAAAATAACCAAATGTACAATCACTCATTTGTTGAAAATACAAATGACAAACAGCAGATCTGAACCTTTATGTCTCCTAATTATCCACAGAGGAACCATATTCCAACAATAGTCCAACAATAGCATCCAAAACAAACAAAAATAGTGTCCATATGTAATCCAAAACACATGAAAACATCAATAAATATCCACAAATGTTTTATCTATTGCATCATTTAACAGGACGTGTCTCCAATATCCCAGTTTTCATCTGAATATTTTCATTTATATTATAATCAGACACCAACTGTATGTTATTAAAATGAACAGCAATCAATTGACTTTACTGAGAAATGTAGGTGAAATTTCATGGAAGTTTAAAGGGTTAACACATGAGAAGTGAATTAAATAAAGGGAAAATACCAGACAAACTACAGCAGTTGCAGACACTTGTTTTATATTTTGCTGCAAAAGTCATGTTTACTTGTTTAGTGGTTTTATATAATTATCTTCAAATTAACTCTAATCTTTTATGAATTAACCCATAGAGAACGAAACAGCTACCATCATCCAGTAGCATTGCCTGATCTAATATATTTAATAACTTCTGAACCACTAATCATATCAGTACATGTAAACAATTGGTGTAAAATGTAGTTTTCATTCACTTTTCAGGGTCATCAGATATGACCCACTTAAACGTTCAGAGGCTACGTAATAAACATGGAAACACTGTCATCTTCTACAACATTGATTCACCAGTAAAACCCATGGAGTTTGAACAATGGCAGTGGATAGAGACACTTGTTTATGTTCAGTTCTTTATAGGTTTTAATGGAAAATGACTTTTTCTTCAGTTTTATATTGTATCTGGTTTTAACCCTCAACTTTTTTTTTTTTAATGAAGATCTACATGATCAGTGAATTAAATACAGAAAAATATAGGATTTTCACTGAAAAAAGCAAAATAGAGAGTAAAATATTATAATAAATGGTGATAAATCACTTAAAGTAGTGTCCTTTAACTTTGGCGATCCCATGTGGGGTCACCTGGAATTTGTTGTAATTGTTACATTTATTTTTTTTAATGACTAAAAACATATGGTGAATTTACAGAAAAAACAATCACAATCCATAAAAGATAAGATAAACTGAGTGTGAAACTGAAGCACTGTTGTACTATTTTTCTGTCACATGTTCACTGTGGTCAGTTTCAGATGCTGCAGTTCTTTCATAATTCATAGTTATGGTTATTGTTTGTTCAGTATTAATTGTCAGTCATGTAAATAAAAGCACATATACTGACTGTACATATACTGACCAAGAAAAAGAAAACTCTCACTTTGTGCAGTAATAATCTACACTTGGCTTTTCTGTCTTCACCCATGATAACATTCATTTTATACTTTAAATGTAATCTGAAATGGATAGTGTAGTGAACTATTACGTGATATTTTGAATGTGTGGGGTCACCAGAAGCTTCCGATGCTAAAGTGGGGTCACATGCCAAAACAGATTAGGAACCACTGACTTACTATGAATAAATAAATAAATAAATAGAGAGTGGACCTCATTTGGGAAGTACCACAAAAAAGACTGGGTTAAATATAGCAAAATATCTGATTTTAATTTAAAAAACAGAAATAATATTATGTCATTTTTTATAAACATCACTTGGAAGTTGCTGTAGAAATAGCTGTAGGTCTAAGGGTTAAACTGAAAGTATATTACATATACAGTAAAGGATACAGTCAGTATGAACTTATTTTACTTAATTTTCCTCTTCTTTTACAGAGGTGGTAAAAGTACTCCCATTCTGTACTTAAGTAGAAGTACAGCTACTTGTGTGAAAAAATACTCTGGTAAAAGTAGAAGTACTGATTCAACTCTTTTACTGAAGTAAATTTTAAAAAGTACAACTTCTCAATTGTAATTAGGTAAAAAGTAAAGATGTATTTGTTTTTTCTTTTTCTTTTTTTTCTTTTTCTTTTTTTTTTTTTTACCATGGATGAAATACTTATTTAACTGGGAAATATCAGAAAAGTTTCAAAAGTATCCAAAAATAAAGCCCTTAAAAGTGAATTACTGTGTAGAAAATGTGGGTCACAGTACTCAGTTTTGTGGGTATGGACAGGAAATTTAGGAAAACTTGGGGGAAAAAAGTCACAATGTGAGATAAAAAGTAATCATTATGAGATTTTAAAAGTCATAAATATGAGATAAAAAATGCAGAATTATGATAAAAAGTCAAAATTGTGAGATAAAAAAAATATTAATTATGACATAGTCATATTTATGTGATAAGAAATGCATAATTATGAGGAAAAAAAGCTGAAATTATGAGATAAAATGGCAAAATTGATATGAGAAGTCATAAATATGATATAGAGAGTCACAATTTTGCTCTGATTTTCCGTCTGAAGTGTTAGTGTTTTAGCATTTTAGCATTCTGTCTAGTTTGAAAAAGCAAAGGGAATATTCTGAGAAGATAAGGAGTATAAAGTACAGATATTTATGGAAAAATGTAGGGAGTAAAAGCATGGGAGTAATCATGATGTTGACATTGGTGGGGACATAATTTGACAACTTCCTCATGAGACAATAAATAAATAAATAAATAAATAAATAACACAGCTAAAAGAATTAAAATAATGTCTCATTTTGGTTTTGTCAACAAAAACTAAGAGACATTTTCGGAATGTTTTTTGATTTCTTAAGCCACATTTTGTCATTGGTCATATATATATATATATATATATATATATATATATATATATATATATATATATATATATATATATATGACCAATATCTAGTTTTGTCTCGTTTTTGTCACGTGATAAAGGTTTGATGACAATATTTAGTCACTGTAAGGTGCACTGTCAATGAATGGTTTATTTTTTAGGTTCTTCATATATAAGGCATGTTGGATTATAAAACGCATTAAGTGAAGTCAAAATGATTAGGTAAAAAAGTGACAATTATGCGATAAAAAAACTCAAAATTATTAGGTAAAAAGTGAAAATTATTAAATAAAAAGTCAAAATCCCCAGTCACTAAGCACAACCAGAATTAATCCATATATAAATTGCCCTGTGTTTTTTGGAGGAAAATTAAAGTATTTTAAGTGCACTTTAAAATCTGGATAATACAGTAACCTTTTGTTTCCCAAATGTTATGTATGTCATTTCCTATTCAAAAATTGGTCTGGACATTTTAGAAACATCCAAATATTAGTATGGACATGTCCATACGTAATTTTACACCAATGAGTAAAAGTAAAAACTTACCAGAAAAAAATAACAGTAACAGTAATGAAGTACTTTTACTTAGTTACTTTCCACCTCTGCTTTTTTTCCCCCCTGAATAATCTAACAGCATAAACTACTATATGACGTGTTCAGTTTAATGGTGACATTTTGACCATATGTGAGCTGTAGTTTGTCTGTCGCGGTATCGTGGAGTGGGAGTGAGCTTTGTGGGCGCAGAGTGGAGCCTTGTTCCTTTAAGGGTGGTGTCAGAGGGAGGGAGGGAGGAGTGTGACTGTCTCTGCTCACTTCTCCACAGCGAGGGGACTCCGAGAATAAACATTTCCCACAGACTACACGCTCCACACTTGGGTTCGACCACAAGCGCAAAGCCTTAAAAAAAAACACCACAAAAACCCAGATATTTCTATTTTTTATTTTATTTTATTTTTTATTTTTTTTGGACTACATTTTTTTTTTTTATTCTTCCACCCTGCCCCGCCATTTTTGCTTCCTGCCAAAAGTGTCAAGACAGATGCGACCGTTTTCATTGGATTTGCCTCCTCCTGTCGAATAATAACGATGCGTCTCTCCGGTTGACCGTGGGGTGGACAACACAGGTAGGGGATTCTACTGCTGTACATTTACGCACTGTCATAACTGGACTATTATTACCACTGTAGGTGAAAAATACAAGGGTGCGTATACATACGGGTCGCGGTGTCGAGGATTAGTCTGTAGCAGCTTTTGATGTTTTTTTTTTTTTTTTTTTTTTTTTTCCTAGGATAGAAAAGGCTTGTTTGTGTCGACAGTCGCATATGGATATAGCGCCAAAAAAAAAAAAAAAAAACGCTGCATAAAGAATTGGAGAATAAACCCTGTTATGTACGGTACCATAGGCTTCAGGTTTGATTCACCACCACCGACGTCTACCATTTCTACAGTTGCCACACGACCAGTAAATTACAGCCAAGGTACAGATATGTAACATGCGTAAAACAACGTCCATTCCTAGCTGTGTGTGTTTGTCGTCATATACCCACGGCCGCAGCTCAATCTAATCCAACCCAACCATCCTGCTCGTTTTTCTCTGTGTATTTTAAGCTGCTGTAGCTTTGCTGAATGGATAGTATTACTCCATAGGTTCATTCAATAGCACACCACCCTCTAATTTCCCTCCCCATAACATGACATGCTGAAAAGGCTGTCTATATCATGACATTCATAGCAGGTCCCAGTTCTTCTCACTGGGTCAAAACACTGGCTAGCACTATTCTCCTGTTAAGTACTTTTAGCACCACCAATGGGAACCACTTCACAGTTGCACTGTTGTGTAAATCACTATTGGCAAGTGCTGCCTCTTGGATCTCCAGTTGGTTTTACTTTGACCAAAATTAAAGGCTTGGTTAGAACTGTGTGTTAGTGTTGAGCTCCATTTATGAGGAAGGGTATCATGGATGCTAAATAATTCTGTGGAATTAGTTTTTGATTTTATTTTTTTGTTTTTCATAAATGATTGTCTTCCAGTTGTAGGTTTTTGGAACACACCAGACAATGGTTTAGTCAGTACAGTTAGGATATTCTGAATATGTCTCCACAACAACACTGTTACAAAATGATGGGTACAGTTCATGGTGTTTTAATGAGCTGTGATCTAGATCCTCACTCATGGTCACTGTGTTGTGCCTTCTTACCCATACAGAACATTTTCCTCAATATCATATATGTCTAAGACCAGTTGGAGTCTGCAGATCAGGATGCAATAGGTCTCTTTCTGCCTGTCACGTCACCGTAGCATAGTGTCAGATCTGCTTTGATTCACAGGCTTTTTTGCTGTAACTGTCAGAGAAGCCTTCTGACTGGCCTTTGTGGAGGTTTTCCCTTGTCCTGCACTGTCTTTCTACTTCACAGGACTGAAGAGCCAAAGGTCAGGGGATAAAGTTTGCTGGGAGTTACGGGAAAGAGGACAGAGTGCATTGTCATTGGGCTTCTAAAAGGGCAAAATACAAAGCTCCTCAGCTGTTTGTTTATCATCATGTGAGCACAACTACAAACCGTTTCACTGAACTACTGTAACTTCAGTTATCAAATGATGTGGAGAAAAGTCAAACTTTCCTAAAGTTGGGTTCTTCTAAATACCATGTGTGTCTAGGGGTCTGTCTTTTAGCCTTTCTTTTGTCGAGCATTTAAGCTGCTTAATTATTTGACCTGAACTTACACAGGATGTTCAAGGTAGTTCGACGTGTCCTCTGTTGCCATAGATAACTAAAACCTCCACATTTATAGCCCACCTTTAAAGTTGCACTCCCAAAGTACTTTTGTTGGAATGGTCTGTGCAGACTGCTGTAACTCAAAGGATCCTCTGTATTGGATGGAGTTGATTTGACTGAGCCATCTGCTATTGTCCAGGGAGCTGCTGTTGAGTGATGTGCACTAGCCTGCAACAAAACCAGAGGACATTCAAATAGCCAAATGCAAATGATGTCAAGGCTGCTGAACAGTCACAAGATTGGACTCCGCACTCTACTCTCTTATCCACTGGCTGCCTTTCATATGGCAGCATGCCATCAAAACAACTGCTGTATGAAAGTGGCATGTTTTGACGCTGCTGTGTTTGTGGTCGTGCAGGTGTCTTCCCTGGTTATTTCAGCAAACGTACATAACAGATATTTCTCTACAGTATAAAAAAAATAACTTTGGTATCACACTGCTTGCTGTTGCTACAGAGTGACAGTCTATTCTCATGTAAGTAATTCGAGGTAATAGTGTGTGGGGGGGTTTGTACAGAGTGATTTCACAGATACAGGAATAAGGAATACCTGCCACGCACTTATCTCTACTAACAGCCTCTCTAACTACTTCCACTGTGCCAACTCAAACCCCACTGTTTGTCAATCTGTCACTCACAATAGCAAGAGACAAAATTGAGGGTGGCATCATGCTTTTTGATTGCTGAGGTACTTGGCAAAAAAACAAATTAATGTGCAATCTACCAGAACAAGTGTCATGCATTTACTGCAGAGTTTTTGATTTATTATAGACCTGGGAGCTGCCCAGAACTTGTGTTGTTGGCCACCGAACATTGTTCAAGGGCACTTTGACAGTAGATATTGAGGAATAGAAGTGCATTTCTCATCTACTTATAGGCCAGCACTTTGTCGGCCGACTGAGGATTCAGACTAGAGACCTTTGGGCCACAGGCTCATTTCTCTAATTGTTTGGGCTCTATAATCTTCATGTGGAGCATGCATTAAGCCAAATCATTTTATTGTTCTTTTTATTGTTTGTTTATTCAGTAGACACCCTCTACTAATAACTCAATGCTACCTCTGGACAGAGAAGAGCACTACGACAATTATAGCTCAATGCTGTAAATTTCACAGATCGACTAAAAGTTTAGAGTCATAAATTGTACATGATAGAAGTGTTTAAAGTGATCAGACTATAGCGTTGGAGCAGCGTTGGCATATTTGCCTGCTGCTCCACACCTCTTGTCTCACATTTGGCTTCACACACATGTATCACACAGAGTATATTATCACACACACAAAACACAACCCTATTAAACAGCACTGAAAACATCTTAGATAGATTTGATGACGTTATTTGACGAAGTTAAATGCATGAAATGTCAAGTTGTGAGTAATTTAAGAGTAAACACGCACAGATGGATATGGTGACTGAAGCACCACTGATGCCAGAAAGAACTGAATTAAAAATGAGTACACAATTAATACTTGAGTACTACCATTCATATCTTAAATTAGTTAAGCAAATTTACAAGAGCGTCTTGAAACTTGTGCTGCTTTTACATTTATTTGGAATATTCATTCATAACAAACTCAAATACTCAGGTTACGAAACAGCATCTGAAAACAAGAGGCTAAAGTATTTAGGTTTGTTCTGCTTTCTGAATTAAGATCATTGTGTGGGCAGTTCCAGAGTATTCCCTCTGTGCAGTGCTTTGAAGATGGGCTTCAGTAAGTGCTCTCGGTAATAGCAGCACTATCTTGTTCAGAGACAATCACTCCAGCTCCTGTTGGTGCTTCTGTCATGAACAGAAGGCAACCAAAGTCAATGGGACTCATTTTGATGACAAGGCAGGAACTGCTAAATGCATCTTTACTGCCATCGCTCCTAGTTGCAGGCTGGAATGACGAAATGTGAGGAGGAAGAAAGATGGACGCCTCCTCTGCAACCCTTGAGAGCTATGCTGGCCAGAGAGCTCATCTGTTGAATGACTCTCCACCCACCTCCTCCTCCTTCCCCTTCACCCTCACCTCCAACTCTCCGCCCCTCTGCCTTTATGCTTCACCTTGGCCTTGGTGCAATGACAGGCCCCTCAATTATCCCCACCAATTGATCGCTGCTGATTGCAATTGCTGTGAATTATTTAGACTTTGCTGAAATTGCTCACTGAATGAGAGGGAAACTGAAAGAGAAAGATATTGTGGGTCAAATAAATTACCCACGTTACACACGTGAAGCATCATCCTGTTTTGAAAACAACAGATGTGGAACCTAACTGTGTCGATCAATGAGGCAAAGCAAGAAATCATATCAAGCTACCTTGTACTGTGGTAACAGAGCCACCAGCTCAACACTGCCTCGACTCCACTCTCCTCTGATACGTTAAGTAAAGACTGAGGAGATGTAGCGTGGAGAAGCAGACCTCCTGGGTGATGTTAGAGGAATTGACTTCTTTCCCCGGCCAGGCTGGTGTGGTCACAGCAGAGGAGCCGAGTGGAACTGACCCCCCCCTCTTTCCTCTTTTGCTCCCGTAGCAGAGCTGCTGCCCCCAGGCTGTAGAGGTGCAGTAGGAAGGTTTCTCTACCATTGTGGTGAGAGTGCTGGCAGGATGCTGCAGTCAGATGAGGGGAAGGTCTCTGCTTTGCCACAAACAGGCCAATGTCACAACGTGACAGAGTGGGCGGGCAGAGAGCAGAATGAGGACAGACATTCATAGATAGGCACTAATGTGGACATGTGATGGGGAGCGTCTGTGTTCCTTTGAACACGAAAACTATTTTAGAGGTGGCTGATGGCTGAAGCCAAGCATGTGTGGAATTAAAGGTACAATATGCAACCATCTGAAGAAACCACCAGTTCCTTGTTATGTGTTTCTGTGTGTGTGTGAGATGAAAACAATTAGCACCTCCCAGACTCTCTTAATTGCGACAATAGATGGCTGAGAATAAAAATCAATTAATTGATTTCAGTGATCAATTAATTTATTTTACTGCAAAAGAAAAAATATTCTCATTCAGGCTTCTTTTTTACTCCTTTTATCTTTTCGTTGTACACTGACTAAGACATCTGGGGACATCTTTTTGACTATTTCACCATAGTGTTATACTTTAAAAACCAAACAATGGATTTGATTGATTAAGGAAGTAACTGTCAGATTATCAATTAATAATCAACACTGTAGCCCTGTTACCAAACACATTTTAGAACGTCATCTTTCCATTGATGCTTTCTGACAAAACACAGATTTTCTGACCAAATGTGATTAATTGATAAAATAATACAATTGGTATTAAAAATAAAATATTTACTCCTGTATTGTTAACTTTCTCATACAGCACCAGTGACTATTGGCATAAAAACAGAGTCTGCTAATATTAACGACCTGCCCTGAGCAGATGAGCAGAACTCTGACTCCAACACAAACTACACATAAGCACTCAATGTTACATATTGTACCTTTAGGTCTGTGATAATACAAGCCTTGATTTCAAGGATCGTGGATTAAATGAGTTTACATCATTCCACGCTTCCACAAATGCTGCTGACAGGCATTTGACAAGGCTACTGCATCTTTGAACCAAATTCTATTCAGTAGTTTTTAGCATATGTCCATGAAACTGTATAAGAAGCCAAGGGGTTGAAGGCTAGAACAGTGAGCCACAAAGTCCAGAGTGTGAGGTCGGTTGTTTTTCAGCTGCGTCTTATTTTAACCAGGTTATGTGGCAGGAGTGCAGGGGAGAAGCTGGGGCTAAGTGAAAATGCCACTCATTCCTGAAGAGTCCCTGGCCTCGTCAAGGTTAGTGGCTTGTCTTTGTAAGTTGAGGGATTGATGCATGAGCCTGTCTGGCGCTGAATTCAAAGTCCAAGGCTGTCACAGGCAGCAGCAGCCCCCCCTCCACCCCCCCCTCCCTCTCTTTGCAGGCTATCACAGGGCCCCGTCCTTCCCAACTTCTTAGCAGCCTGTCCTTTTGGGAACCTTGAGCAGCCCAGGCAAGGACACAGCGTCTGGTGCAGTAAGCCTGTGCAGAGGGGGAGGCTTTATGTAACGTTCTGCTTTAAACATGGGTGTATGACTTCCCTGACACGGAGCAGTGTGGTGCAGAGCTGCACAGCTCACAGCTCATGTCCCCTCACCCCCCGTCGGACAGGGAGGAGGCATAGAGATCCCTGCAACTTAATTATATCTTTCTCTTTTAAAAGCTTTCGTTTGAAATTAAATTTTCCCAGGCAATTAACTAAAGAGGAGTTTTCAGAATTTATGAATGAATGATGGATATATTGCACAGGATGACAGCGGGAGGGAGGGAGCAGGGGAATGCATATGTAGTATATGTTTCGAGGTTGTGTCCCTGAGATTTATTTTCATTGCGAAAAGGGTGAAGTTCGGGGAAATTCAGGCATCATTAAACTTTGTACCTGAGAGCTGCTCTTGTGTGCCACTAGCTTAACAACACTTCAAGAGTTCAGAGTACACTTTTCTACTGTCAATATTTGGGTTATTTTCAGTGGAAGCCAGTGCACACTAACATACTTTCACAATGCTTTACAGTACCTTCCAATATGGGTGAAAATGGAAGAGCTGGGGTTTCCCCTCCTTCTTATTCACTCAGACACACATCTTTGTAGTTGGAAATAACTTGCTGAATGATGCTATGTGCTGCACACCCGAAATCCTCTTTTGGCTTGAACTGTAATTGTGTAACTTTTTGGCTCCTGGTGATGAGCTGAATTGTTGCTGGGCAACAAGGGACTTGTGCGGGTGGCCATGGAGAGTCAAATCCATGTGAGTTCAGAAAGATCTGCAATAGAGAAGTGTCACTGAAACCCCTCTGAAAGGCTTTAGTTTTTTGGATGTTATTCTAAGGCAGGTGATGAGTGGTTTCTATAGAATAGTACTTCAGTTCAGTGTTTTCTGATATTCTAATGTTGTCATGGCTCTGACATTTAAAATGTACTTCACCTCTATTTGTCATTGAACACATAAAAGACTCAGTGAAGCTTCAATGAATATTTCTTCACAGATCACGAACAAATTAGTGGTACATCTCCAAATTAAAAAATGAAAGCACTCCTGCATTACAAAGTAAGGGTTGAGGACATTTGGCATAACCTCAGACACCTCTGTCACTGAAAGTGGTCTCTTGAATTTCTGAAATATGCTATCCTTTTGTGAACCTCTGGTCCACTTGTAAATCCATTAGTGAGGCGGTGTTATTCAGTGCATCCTCACCAAAGCCGGGTAAATAGACTGAAAGACTGTGGTTGAGAAGTATGGCTTTCTCATAACTGTGTTAGAAGGCTCCCGGTATTAGAGAGGCCATTTGAGAGGAGATGGAGAGCACTGGACTGATGACTTGAGGCAGCCATATGACCTATTACTTAGGGAAAATGGACTGGTGACCAGAAGATTGCTGGCTCATACTCTGCTCACCCTGTGCCCTTGAGCAAAGGCAATTAACCTGGATTCCTCCAGTAAATATCCAGCTGTAGAAATGGAACGAGATGTGCAAGAGTGATAATCGTGTAAGTGACTTTGAATAAAAGTGTCCACTAAGCAGGAAGATTAATACAGCTAATAGAATCATAGCTTGTGTTTTCAAGTTATCAAGGACCCAGGACTGCTGAACATGTAGAGGAGTCTGCCGTTAACTCCCCCTCCCTCCCCCTTGCCTGTTTTTGTCCACTCTCCCGTACACACACCCACATTCACAGACTTCTCTCTTTCCTTTGGCATTAGAACTAGAGTGTGACCTTGACCCGATTGCTGAGAAGGCTTTTTAAGTAACTCTCCAGAAGGAGAGCCAATCATGTGACACCCTTCACCCTGTCTCAACCCCAATCCTCTTTCCTGACCTTGTATGTCTACTAGGGTGAGGGGGCGGACGCTCTCGTCACAGTCAAGCATGCAGCTACAGGGGCTGTCATTCAGTTGGGTAATCACTCCCAGGTCAAGCGGGGTCGAGGTCATGTCAGACAGAGCCTTGCCAATCCGGCTGCTCCTGCCCATTTCTGAATTTTGGAAAGGGCGGGCTACAAGTTCCACTCTGTTTCACTGCCATGACAAACCGAGCAGGTTTAGTCATCTTCTCAATTCTCAATCACTGATACCAGCATACGTCAGGAAAAGGTCGTTTCATGTCCAATGTGATTCATGTCCAGAGTGAGCTGGCTGTAGGATTTGTGTTGTTGCAGTTGCCTTCAGTAGTTGCCTACAGCTGCCCCGCTGCTTAAACCTCAGTGGCTCACTGTCTCACTTTAGAGCATGCTTCTGTCTCTTCTACAGAGTATTTTTATTCTAGTACGTTAGCATCTCTGCCCCCTGGATATGTTTACCATATGGCTGAGTAAATCAGGATCGCGGCCCACTTTGTTAAAACTGTATTAACACACTGCATCACAGCACTAGAGTTTTTATAGAGTCAAACACTTTTCATAATCTTGATGCCTTTTTGACAAGTTGATACAACAGTGCACGTTGTCACAGTGCAAGTCAACTCTTTAAAATGTATTTTACCCCCTTGTCAAAAATTTGCCTCAATATTCCACTATTTTTGTAATGAGGTGCTGCTCAACCCCATTTATGATTGCTATCCAATATCTATAATCCCCAATGTTCATGAATTCAAAGCCCTGTTTTGGTGTTTCATGACATTGGACTGATGTTTTTTTTTAAATTATTATTATTGATTGGAATAACTGATCAATACCAGGTAGGGATGTTAACCGATGACCGCTTGACCGATGGTTGACCGCATCAACGTTGTCCGGTCATAATTTTCTGTCATCGGTTAAAAAAAAGAAATCCATCCTGCATCTGTCATTCCACTGCACAGATAGTTTTCATTGTAGTGTAGGTTATAAAGAGGAAGCTTTGTGATCTCTCCATAACATATCTTTAAAAATGATGGGTTTGAACATTAGCAATACAAGATAGAATTTATTAATAGCAATAATCGCTCAGAGCTCAATTATTCTATGTGGTACAACCTTTTTGTGCCAGTTTTGAGCGTTTACTCAAAACCTCAACAAAACAGAAAGCTGACGTGAGGTAACAGAACGTCTAGAGCTAGCAGCTAGAGACTGGGACAGCAAGTTGTCACCATGACAACCCAACAGCAGTGGATGAGTTGTGTTATCCATCTGACAGACCTACTTAAAATGACATGACGGGTGGACTACGGCAAAAGGAGTTTGCATGGTACTGACGCAGGTTGGTGGACTTAGCAAAGGTTTTTTTTCCCATGATATTTAGCAGCATAATTTCCTTTAACATCTAATATTTTCTCTAAATCAGCCTTTAACATAACAACGCTTGACCTCACAGTGTGATGTTTAAAAAGCGAAGTGACTGAAGCTCAACGCCAATGCGTAAATGGCAGCGCGCGTGTGTGTAAGTGTGTAAGCTGACAAAGCAAGTGTTTTCTTTTCTCAGTGACTGATTTCAACCGGTTAATGAGGCTCGGTGATCGGCCAAGATTTTTTAAAAAAGTCATCACCATCCCTAATTGCAGGATTAATACAATTTTCCATACCTTTGATTGGAAAGTTTATTTTGTTTTGACAGCAAAAATGCCTCATATCACTAATTTGCATTATAGCTATTGTAGTTGTTATGTACAAATAAATAATCTTTACTTAATTTTCGATCTCTGTCACAACAATACCAAGAACGTTTTTCAAGAATTGTAAATACATTTATGAGGTAAGGAGTTAATACAGTGCAATTCTGTCTTTTTGGTGGGGTCTAATTTAGTTTTCCATGCTTAAACCTCTATTTAAGACTCATTTACACTTAATAATTTGTGTACACTTGCCCTGAACTATTCTCCTTTTTTGCAACTTTAGTGCACACCTTTCCATTTTTGTTAAAATTTTAACTTCAAACACACAAAGAAGACAAGAACCTTAGATTGTATAACTTTAGACTTATGTTAAACTTGTTAAACTTTAATTACCCCTCAGCCAACTTTTGGTCAAAGCGATATTGTATAATTGTTTTGTTGTCTGTCTGTCTTTCCATTCAATGATGTAGTCAGATTATCTACAGAATGCATTGAGATATCTGCACAAACTTTATACTGCAGATACATCATGGCATGGAGCAGAAGCTTATTGAAGATAGGTCACCGTGACCTACTTTTTCAAGGTCAAATGGCAACACGTCCTTTCAAGAGTGTAATTGCATTATCTGAAGAATGCATTGAGATATCCACACCAAATTTATAGTGTGGATGCATTTTGACATGGAGCAGAAGCTTGTTGTAATTAGGTCACAGACAGGGCAGTAACTTTCAACAGAATTTTACAATATAATTGGCCGAGGAGTATTAAAAGTGTGCAGCACGTTATGTTCCTCTTTTATGCATTATCCAAAGAGAGCAGCAGTGCAGCACATTGCTAGCTTCCACGTTATTATTATCAGCTATGTCAGGCCTGCTTTAGGTTGTAAAGGTGGAAGGTACAGCAGAGCTTGTATAATGTTCATGATCTTTATTTTTGCACACACACCCACTCTCGCATACACACACCTAGTGTTAGCACAGAGGAGCTGTGTGCTTGTGTAACTGTGTTTACACGGCTGGTGCTGGCACAAGAGCCAGACGAATGTGGTTTATCCAGGGCCTCTTTCTCTCTAAGCCACCTTCCCTTCCATTCAGCGTTGACCTTGGTGCTTATGAGGAGGCAGGGCTTGACCTACATCCACCCCCTTAACTGGAACTAGAACCTCCACCAGCCCCCGCTGAATAAAGAGACCTGACACCCTATGCTACTTTTCGCAACAGCTATTTCCTCCCTCTCTGGTCATATTTATTCCACTTTTACACATAAGGTATGATGCAGTGTAGCTCCAGCAGATTTTCGAGCGTGTCTGGCAGCAGAGAAAAGTGGAGCAGAGGGCTTCATGACTCGTCTCTGAGGCACCAACATGTCTGTGTGCACTAGGTCACCATTAGCACGCAGAGGCTTAGCACTGGGCTGGTGAGAGTTTAGCAGCAGGTCAGCCCTCCTCCGGTTTTTAAAGTGGAGTGTCAAACTGTGGCTGATGCAAATGAGTACACACGCAAACACATGTAGTTGCTAGCATCTGGTGGGACTAATGTTCTTGTATGGGCAAACCCTGACACTGGGGTGCTAACATAAGGCACACTAATGTTTGAAGATGAATTTGTTGTGGCAACTCTTTTCCTAAAAGCAAAAAAAAGCTAAGTTTTCCTTGGGAATAACACCCAAAGCACCACTTAGGCCAAATGAATGTAAAATCAATGAGTAAAACATCAACATTAACTAAACAGCCTTTTCTCTCATGGTTAGTAATGTTACTCAGTTGACCTGTTCAGCCAATCTTTAGTCTTTTTGGTGTTTATTCATTATCTGTTCTAGTTTTTCTGAAGTATTGTGAATCAGTGTGATAATTCAGGATGCACGTTTGTTGAAAAGGTCTTTGTTGTTGGCAATGTCGTAGATTCTCAGTAAATATAAAGGAAAATGCACATTCCAAGTCAAACACACACAGTATTGTATTTGCAGAGGATCTGTTGATTCTGATACTGGTGTAGGCCTACCAATAGCAATTGTTTGTATAGAGAAATGTCAAATTGTCTTGTGGGAGGACCCCCCCAAATGCCCTGGTGATGGAGCAAAGTCTTCTGCAGTTACACAAAAATGTGATATGCATATGAACATACTTTTCATTAACTAGTGTTGTCAGCCTTCTCTCTCTCTTTCTCTATTTATAGATAGATAGATAGATAGATAGATAGATAGATAGATAGATAGATAGATAGATAGATAGATAGATAGATAGATAGATAGATAGAAAAAGAATCTTAAAATAGTTTGCTTTTGAACAGTGGCAAACCTGTCAGCCTCCATAGTCCCACATATAGTAGATATGCCCTGTGAAATCAGAGTGAAAACACTGCAAGTTAGAATTAACCAACAAGTCTCAGTAGGGATTCAGAAGAACTGAGAGGTGTAAAATCACTGTAACACAGGGTGATGAGTGCCTTAGTACTTTTATTGAAAGAAGGTAGCACGCTATACTTGAGGTACAATTGTTCAGTTCAGCAAGTCTCTTTAAGGGTAAAAGGTTTTTAAAAGGTAATAATTAAATGTCACTCTTTCTTCTGCAAAAATAGCTCTTGAGCAGAAGCTAAACAAAGGTTGCTAAGCGACACCAAGGCACCAGTGTGGGATGAGTGATGATTTTTGGGCCGGTGCATTAATATTTAAATTGGTAGTCAAAGGTGTTTGTTGATTAGGTGTTTCACAATGGTTTAAAACAGTACTCTAACTCTGGAACAAAGTATCTGTTTTATAAATGAATTCAACTCTCAGCTGTTGTCAGAGGAATGTGCCATTTGAGGAGAGCCATAGTTAATGTATGGAGGGATTATGGAGGCAATGCACGAGCGATCGCAGCTTAATGAAGGAAGAGTTTGCATGAGAACCCTGTGCGTGATCTGAGATATATCACGGGCTGTCCTAAGCCACACAGAAGCATTCAGAGGGACCAGTGTCATGCTACCAGGCATTAGAGCAGCTCCCAGCTCAGCTAGCACAGTAATATTTCCCCCAGCCAAGAAACACTCATAATTTTTCTGGCTAGATGACATGTAATACCTTCATGGGTGTTAAATGACTGTAAAAACCAGTGCATACATCTGGATTTGAATAAGGCCGAGGGTCCTATTTAACATTCTGAGTAAGAGATGAGATAATCATGGCCACACAGCAGAGGAGATGCAGAAATTTGGCAGTGGGGGGGACTGGTGAGGTCTGGACATGGACATTTAACCTCGAGTGCAGTTGTTGTATTAAGGCGTAGGAGGGTTTTGCCAAACATACAGTAAGCCTGCTGATAAGGGTCGTCTCCGTTCCAAAGGACACGGGGCTGCATTGCCAAAATGCAAGGACCCATCATAAAGAAATCTCTGACTCTGTGCTTTTTTCAAAATATATATTTCTTTTCTTCCTTTGTTTCCCTCCCTCTCCCTTTTACTGTCTCCCTCGATCATGCTCTGCAGAACTCCTTGCACGATCTTAGGGAGAGGAGGAAAAAAAAAAAAGAGAAGAAGAAAAGTGGGTCAGGGCGACCTATTTTTTTCCCACAGTTCACAGAGGCAGAGGGTGGCAGTGTTATCGTCAGTTAGACGAGGAGCAGGGCCTGATGGGGAGGCAGGGCCTTGTCGCGAGATGCAGCCACTCAGAACTGGGTCAGCAGCAGAGGCTACGTCTTGTAAACGGCTTGTCATACTGGGGAGAAAAGCTGCAAATGAACCATAGATTATACGCCCCAAGCTGAGCACTGAGGTCTCTCCTCGCTCCTCAGTCCCACACTTCAAAAACACACGCACATATAAGCCTTTACAGTAGCACCGGAGCCTCTCAAGTACCACCACCTCCTATAAGTTCTTCTCAGTTCCCATTAATAGCGTTTGATTACGGCAGTCAGACCTGACAAGCTCAAAGCCAAAGCCACACACTCTTTTAAGTAAAGGATCCTTTCACATTTCTCTTTCTCTGACACACAGGTTGCTGTTTTCTAAATATAGACTGCTTTCTCCCAGATTTGCTCGACTTTATTCAGGTCAGGTTATTTACTGTACCAAGTTCAACTGTGGTTTAGAAATGAGCAATACAGATGCTTATTCAGCTGCAATGACCTCTTTGCATATCATCTGTGCCAAAACCAGACATGTGAACATACCCTTTTCTTATATATGAGGCCCGCTGTACTGGTTGTGAACAGAAGATGATTCAGAATGTTATAACTGGTTCACCTTTTGTTGATTCACAGTCCTGTTGCTAATCTAATTTCCCTTCTTCTGCAGTTCAGACTAAATCAGGAGGATCATTGACATTTTGTTTGAACAAAATGAGCAAATCTCATTTGTTTGATGCAGGGAAAGAAATTATGTCCAATTGCTGTATGTTTTTGTCATTGTTTTCATGCCTGCTTGTGTTGTCACTTGTTCCTGTATGTGCTGGCAAAAAGCAGCAGAAATGCTGGGTTTGATCTCCTCTTCACACATAACTGTCGTGGGTGTTTTACTGAGCTCAGACCTTCAAACTGAAGACTGGGGTTTGTTCTACTATGGGGGTCTGCTTATGGAATAATGCAATTTTCAGGCAGCAGAGCTCACTCATATTTCACTATGTGGAAATATGGCTCCACAAGAGTCTGCTTTTTGGTTATACTGCAGGCAGTGGATGGAGGGTGGGGGTGGGTGTTGGTGTGTGTGTGTGTCTGTGGTGGTGGTGGTGGGGGGGTCCCCTATAGTGCTCTTTTTAATATTTCAACACCCCTTCTCCCTGATATGAAAAGTAGACTTCTCTTTTTGATGTGA
Source organism: Siphamia tubifer (assembly GCA_020466265.1). Classification (NCBI taxonomy): domain Eukaryota; kingdom Metazoa; phylum Chordata; class Actinopteri; order Kurtiformes; family Apogonidae; genus Siphamia; species Siphamia tubifer. The sequence continues at coordinate 26,868,684 of CM035796.1, forward strand.
AGGATTTCAGAGAGAATAAACACAAGGTTCATTACCAGTTGAGTCTTTTCAGTCTCTATGTAAAAGTCACTGCTAATATTAATCATATTGGTTTCACTGTGTTTCAAAACAGCCCTATTAGTTAAGGTGTCACACTAACAAACATAACATAATATCCTGAGGTGGGGCTAAACATGGCGGGGGATCAGATTAGCAGAGAGACTCTGGTTAGAGCGCACACGCCCGGCTCTGCTCGGTGCCACAGCTCATGAGCCCTACCACTACCGGGCATCAGACCTTTCTAATGTTATTCTTAGCTGCAGAACTTCATGTCTCTGTGCGAAAGCCCCTTAACGCTAATTGAGGAGACTGCTCATGGCTCATGTCGCTCACCAACAGCCTCTGAGGGGGCGTATGCATGTCACCGTCTGTCTGTGTTTGTGTGTGAAGGTGAGACATGCTGAGCGTTAAACCAGTCAGAACCAGTACTCGGCCACTCCAGCCAGTGTTGTGTGTTTTTCCTCTTTTTTTTTCCATTATTTTTTTTTTTTTTTTTTTTGGGTGATAGGGAGCCACCACAGTGCCTGCCTTTAGCAGATGGTTTCCAGCAGGCCTGCATACGACATGTGATAACATTACATTTTTGAAAGGTCAGGCATGAAGAGAACCAGTGGGAGGGCAAGGCTAGTCTTTCTAAAATGTCCATACTTTGACTGCACATTGGCAATAACCTACAAATAACATAACATGGGTGTTACTGGAATCATTTACAATACTGAAAGCAAATACAATGTGGTGCAATTTGTACATGCGCATCATGTGTGTTTTGTGCGACTGTATGAAAATAGCTAGTTTTGTTTCAGGAACCAGTCATTTGTTGATGTTAACCAATGCCGTTTCTAAGCTAACAGTAGCTAGCATTGCACATACAGAAAAGATAGACGGAAAAAGTCAAGTGAAAGCCAAAAAACATTGGACAATTACATACAGATCATTGTATTATGGCCATATCATTGAGGCAAAAGAGCAATTCATTGTAAAATCCCCACGTGGAAATTTTGCTTCTATATTTTTCTAACTCTAATACACCTAAAACCACCTCATATTAGCAAATAGCATTAGAATTTAGCACACATAACAGAAGTACTGTTGTTTTTTTCAGCCTGTTTTCAATTGTTTTAGTATAGTCTTTGTGGCAAAACTCTCATTTCTGTCTTTATTTGTTTTAGTCACGTTGCTAGTTTTTTCATTTAGTCGACTAAAACTCTGAGCATTTTAGACATACTTTAGTCAGAAAAATGCATGACTATTTGACATTTTAGTCTTGTTTTAGTCAATGAAAATCATGTTTTAGTCTCTTTTTAGTCCTGCTGTTCTATTTAATCTGGTCAATACAGTCTAGACAAAACCAACATTTTCTTTTAGTTAAACCCATTTTAGTTCAAACAATGATATCTTGTTATCGTTATGGACTCAGAAATATATTATATGCTGTTAGTTTCCATATCTGAATGCATATTCATTAAGACTAGTCCAGTGAGTCTTTGGTCAGTCACTATATTGTGCAAATAGCCTACATGTGGAGACACCCTAATGGGGAGGGGGGTCTGTGTGGTAGGAACCTGCTCGGGTCACATATTCCTGTCGTAACTTAAACCATGCCTGGCACAGTTGCTTGGAACACAGCCCAACTTGTCAGGTCCCATCTGGCTTGGTTCGGATTGACCCGGACCGGGAGCAGGTCTGTTTGGACCATGAATGTTTGGAGCATGAGATGGAATGAAACCATCCAGACTTAAGATGTGAACCAGCTGGGTATGAAACATGTTGTAATCTATGGACCTCACAATTCCATTATAGGCGGACCTGCAGTAATGCAACAAAAAATTTAAATGTCAGTTCGTCTCTTCTCATTAACGAAACTGAAGAGGGAATTTTCCATGTTTTTTTGTTTTAATAAACTATATTTATTCTCGTTTATATTAGTCAACAATATTACATTGCACATTTAATTAGTTATAATCACATGACTACCATTTTCGTTACATCTTGTCTTGTTTTCGTAATGAGATAAAGGTTTATTTACGAAGATATTTCATCATAAATTTTGTTGATGAAAGCAACAGTAAACGGAAGAGTTACCAAAGAATTCTGTTGCCAGAAAAAACACTGGATACTTAATTATCATAGGTTATTGGTATAATAATTCACAGTAGTTTAATATCAATAAGTTACTGGTTTCAAGTTCACAACTGACAAACTTCACACATGAAACTTACCGAGTGAGCATTTTAGGAAAACTGCCATAGTGTTAAAATCAATCCAAAAAAAAACTTCAGTCAAATGTCTCAACTCATTTCAACTGTTTTAAGTTGGATTGATTTAAAACATGGTTTGTTATAAGTGAGATCCAGCTGATGTGAGGAGAGTGAACATGTTAGCATCACAAAACAAAATATTTCCTAGTGGGTACACCATGCAGGCTTCTGCACCCACTGTCGTACAGCGTGTATGTTCAGAAGAAAAGTTCTTTTGTGAGTTCTCAAGCACCCATATTGAACACATTACCTTTAAGCAGGCAAAGCAAATATTTACTGAATTACTTGAACCTTGGTGGCCTGAGTCACAGTAGAAGGGAGGGTGCCGCAAAATATTTGCATGCTGATAAAACCCTTCTTTGTGCTGCTACAGTAGACTATTGCTCAGCTCAGTCGGGTTTGACAGTGTAGAGCCAGACTTTGGACTCTGGACTCTGATGTTTACAGTGGAAAAATCAGAGGTCTTCACTGGGACGTAGCAGGTCATCATCAACCTGTCAAAACACTGGCTCAGAAGCACAGCCCCCTTAGTAAATCCAAGAACCTTGATTGGGGTGGCAAGCTGATGCTCATCCTTGGAACAGAGATGTGGATATTTGTTTTGAAGCTACAGGTCACTGTGTGCCAATGGCTCAGAGCAGATCAGGGAGGGAATAACAGTCTGGGTGGAACTTCCTTGTACATAAACAACACCTTTTGAGTAGATTGCCGTCTCATCACACAGGTGTATTCCATAAAACAACCCCCCCCCCTCACTTCCAAGAACCCCTTTCCTGAAATGGCATGGGGGTTGTCCATGGAGGAGGAGGAGCAGGTTTAAAAATAAATCTGCACAGGCCGGTCAGACATTTTGAAATTCTGTTTCTATCTCAGTCTGATAGAGAGGTTAAAGATACAGCATCCTGATAAATCTCTTCCCACCAGGGGGAACAGATAAGGAGTGGCGTAGATTGAATAAAAGAGCTGAGGAGAAAGGGGGGAGGGATAGGTGGAGGGGTAGGAGGGGGCTGAGATGTCTATCAGGCCGCGTGAAGGTTTTTTTTTTTTGTCTTGCAGATCCAGTTCAAGGGCGCCCGCAGGCGAGGCAGCTCTCGCTCTTGCCGTGCCAACGCTTCTGCTCAAGGTCATATGAGCCAGCCCTGTGACATTAAAGAGGAACAGGAAAGGGGAACGGGGGGGGGGGGGCGCTCAACCACAGACATGTACACACACAGCTGAGTTTTTAGGGGAAAGGTAGCCTTTAACTCCTTGAAGCTTTCCTGTGACTTTCTGCATCGGCGTCTGGGTCTACAGTGGATTTTCAGAGGGCAGGAGCTTTTTAAGGGCAGTAATGAGAGTGTCTTATTCTCTCTACACAGAGCCAAGAGATGCTTGGCTAACTGCTTTGTAGTTGCCAGCCACACATACAGGCAGCATTTGTGTGTGAGAGAGAAAGATGGAAGAGAGAGAAGAGTCACAGTGATAAACCTCTAGGGAAGGAGGTAGAGAAGAGAAAAAAGGTCTTAAAGTTATTTAAAGGGACAGCGAACCAATGGCTGCTTCCAAACGTTCCTCAGCTGAGGGTTGAGGCTAAACTGAGTTTCAGGTAGAGTGAATTTCACTTTTTTTTTTTTTTTTAAACCAGTCAGCCTTCACTAGACCATACAACAAAAAACTGTAGTCAGCCAAATGATGTATTTCATCAGCAGGTGGGTCAATGGGACAGTTTTACACACACACACACACATATATATATATATATATATATATATATATATATATTCAGCTTTTTAGGTTTTAGCTAATTAACAGCAGCTAAAGACTTCAGTCTGAATGTAAACATTGTAGCTGCCATTATTAGCATTAGCATTTTTTGTCATTCGTATGAGTATGTGCCTAGTTTGCTACTTTACACATTCTAAGGGTACAATATGTAACAGTTCCAGAATTTGTAAACTTTGCAGCCTCTTATTCATTTGGAAAATAATTCAATAAGTACCTAGTGTTCTACTGGCCACTCTAACCATTTTTTTAAATTCTGCATTCAAATGTATAAAAACAAGTACAAATCATTTTGTATTCTATCAATTTTAGCATTTAAATGAAATTAAATATGTAAAATAACGTCAAATGGAGAGAAACAATAATTTTATTCAGACTTATGGCCAATTTCAATGATACCATATGGTTACCTAAAGGTTCCTCTGACTACATCATTCGGATGAATAAAAGCTAAAGGCCATTTTGCATTACTACCTCCATATGGAAAGTCAATGTCTAAGTTTTCCCTATACTAATACACATATCACCTAACATTAGCAATTAGCCTTAGCACATTAGGAGCAGTGAGCTGCCTTTAAAGGTGCCCGTGAACCAACTCCAGATCCGGTCAAGGATACCAACACAAGAATTTACCTTTTTTTTTTATACCAAGGGATAATATAATGTATTAATGTTTGTTGTGAAAGGCTGTTAAAATAACAGCCTCCATGATTCTATGTGACCTCAGTATCATTAAACTATGTATTTTGCTGCTTTTATGTTAGGAACATCCTAGTGGCAGAAATTGTATGTAGTACATTTAACATCAGTGCTTCCAACATGATAGATATCTGTTTAGGATAAATATAAGGCAGGGTTTATGTTCAACAACGATTCTTTCTAGCTGGTGAAAAAGTCCTGCTGTGAGAAACTATCGATACTTTGCTTAAAATGTAAATTAATTTTCCAACAGATGAATTGGTTGTGATGGCACTGTCATATTTTCACTATACTTTAATGACTGCACAACTAGAAATGCCTAATGGAGTGGTGTTATGATACTAAAGGTCAAGGGACATAATAAAAACATGAGTCAAACGTGGGTCTTCACCGAGGGCCTCATCGGTTTAGTTCAGTTTACATTATCCATGGGCTGACACGTCTGTCCGTTTTTTGCCGACACTGTAGTCTCGTTGTGTCCATTGGTCAATCGGGTGTCATCTTGCAGTGCCCATTACACAGTGGCTGTGCCGGGTTGTCATATGACAGCTGTACTTATCAGGGATGCACTTAGTGAAGGGGCAGCCGTTCAAACAGAGGATCTGGATTCAGGTCTGTCGAGTCACAGCCAGTGCTAAAGTATCATCAAGAGGAACACGATCGATATCATCTCCAGTGTAAATCTCTGTTCTGACCCAGAACCATGACCTCTTAGTACTGGAAGAGTTTAACAAGATTTTTAATTTACCAAATAGATATTTTAACCTTAAGAATATGATTTGCCCGTAAGACCAGCGACGTGTTTATATCATCTGTTGCCAAAGCAGAGAAATACTCCATCTAAAATTTTACAATAATAAATTGCTGATATACAACGAATTGTAAAAATGATACAAGTGCACCGGATGATTTTTGGATGGAGATAAGGCTATGTTTTCTGGAACAGAACTAATAGGCCTCCTATCATCTAAATTTCCTTTAGATGTAAAAGTACAGGCAGACATTGTATGAGTCCACAAAGTCAGTCTCCCTGGCTGCTAATGGAGCTGCTTCAGGCTATGCATCAATATGACATTACAGATTAGAATCTTTAGACTTTGGGTGCACTTTAGGTACTTTCAGTGCTGGAAGAAGAACCGAGCGAGAACTGGCCGACAAAACACTGAGTCATTATAATAACAATCACAGCGATGGGTGGAGTCGCACATTGATACAGCCACACGGAAATGACTACAGACGTCCCACAGGCTTTTGCAGTAAACCCACTGGATGTTACAGTACATTTACCCTGACCTCGGTTTACTTAATGTATTTATATAGTCATATTATTACATTATAATATAGCATTCTTGCAGAGGAGACTTTACAGAAAGAATATTCTTTAGATTGATTTTAAGTGAATGCAAACTTATTGTATTCCTATATATGCTTATTGTGCTTGTATAACTATAGAGTTTTGGCCTTTTTTTATTTATTTTTTTGGTTAGAAAGGCAAGATTGATGCTGCTTTTAGTTGTATATATTTAACATTAATACCTCTGTTTGATACTACTTTTATTTTCCTTGTACAGAAGAGCTAGATTTGATGAAAGGTGTTACTTTTTTTGTTTTATCCATTTTATTTATTTATGTGCTACAGTACAGATGGAAAATTAGTGTATGTACCTTTGCTCACTTGTACTGATGAATAATAAATTGACATTCAAATTGCAGCAGAGAAGGTCCTTTTGCTCAAGTGTTGCTCAGGGGATTTCAGCGTTTATCCCCTCTGCATGCTCCAACTATATTAATATAATATAACAGGATAATTTTACTATGCCGGCATAGTCTTGGTTTCTTTTCAAGCCTGTGTGTACATGTACACATGGAACAGGGAGGACGAATTTACCCTCACGCACCTGTAGCCCAGCGAAAATCTCCCCCGAGGAACATATGTATCCGGCATGTATGACATCTAGCATTAGTCCATATGAACTGTACTTTCTACTCAGACAGGATTTACCGGATAAGTGTCCCTCGCACTTGTGACGCAATCTTTTTGAACACTAACCACTCAAAGCTGGATTTGAAGCTCCACTGAACTCTGATGAACTTTGACACATTCGGTTGGACTCTGAAAAGAAAAAGGTCAACGATAAAGAAACGCCGTGTTCTCCCACAGGGGCGTTCGATCACACCTGTTCATCACCCAGCTGGCATGGCACCATTTTGACTCTTTCTTTTGATTAAACGAAGAAGCATTTAGACTAAACAATCAATACATACAGGCTTGAGTCCTGAATCGCCCGAGCATAAATCTTCACTCCGCCTGGCGTGGAGTCTTCTCTGTATCATTTTTGCTGATTAGTTTTCCCATTACTCAAAACAGATGTGTTTGCTGGTGATAAATGATCCAATTATGGGATATTTGTCACCCATTTGATATCTGCTGCTAGTCTGAGACCGTAAAGATATCCTGTGTTGCGTTTAACCTTCTCTTAGGCGGTCAACTGGACATGAGGCGGCGTTCGGTTTCCTGTGACTCCCTGTTTGGTTGTTCTTTTCTTGCAGTAGCACCAAACCACTTCTTCCTGATCATCTCATCAATCTTGTGGTTAGAGATAAGGGAGGCACTCAGCAGAATACTCAGCGCTACTTTCATTTTGATAAGAATGGTTGGCGTTGTCATAAAATTTCATTCAATTTCATCCTCTCTGCAGACCCCCTCACACCCATGACACAAAGTTTTTCCTTCTGTTAGGCCTAACCAGCAGATTTAAGGACAGTTTCTAACAGCTGTTTAAGTCTGACAGTACTATATGACTCATGTATATTTACACTATATCCACTACTGTCCTCATATACTGCACTACTCTTTTTTAATACTTGCACTACTGTTTGGTGTCACACTATATATATACAATTTCAGTTAAATTCATCTCTACATTTTTTTTATATACATATACTTATGTAAAACATCTGAGAGCTAAGGTTAAGCTAGAGTCAAATTCCTTCTTCGTGTGCACTTGGCCAATAAATCTGAAAAACTATCCTCAAAAGCCTGATCCTCCTGTTGACATGCCTCAGATGGTAGTCATACATGTCTAAACTGTAGCTACTACCCACCCCCCTCCCTCTCCAGACCAACCTTTCACTCACTCACACACTCACACCAAAACAATACACAGACACTCACAGCTGAAAGGATTCATGTACACTCCCCACCCTCCTCCTGTGTCTGTGGACAGTAGGCTGATTCTGCAGCCTCCCTCCCCGCCTCCCTCCCTTTCCTCTCGTTCTCTCTCCTGCTCTGCTGTGCCGAGCTCGGTGTGTGTGTGTGTGTGTGTGTGTGTGTGACAGCTGCCTAATTGGGCATTCTCCCCTCGTCGAAGCGCCTGCCTCTCCTCTCTCCTCCAGCCTGGGCCGGGGCTGCTGACGAATGGCAGCGGATTACAGATGAGGACACGGTGACCCGCCTGACCTTGCTGCACAGCCGCGGGGGAGGGAAAGGGGAGGGAGGGGAGACGGAGCAGTAGGGGTGGGGCGTACGGGGGGGGTGTGCTAGGACTGCAGAGGGGAAGAGCGGGTAGAGGGTGGAGTGGGGGGGGGCTGGCGATGGGCATAGGTGGAGGAGGGGGCAAGCGGCGTCAGGTCAGTAGAGGATGAGGTCGCACGAAGGTGGGTGAGATATTGTGAGTTGCAGTGGTGATGGGTGGGGGTGTTTGCCAGGTGGCCGGGCAGGCAGGCGGGTGGACAACCGGGTGATCAGGCAAATGACAAGAGTGTCACATGACAGCCCCCCACCCCCTCCCTTTCTAGCCCATGTCAGTATGTCAAGGGCACAAGCCCCCACTGGCATCCACCACTGCGGCATTTTCCCCCACTTTTATTTATATATTTATCTCTCCCTTCCCTCTCCCCTTCTCTTCTTCTAGTCTTTCTTTACTTTTTTATGTGTTTTTATGTGTCCATCAGATGAGCTGCCTCTATATGACTGCTGGCTTGCCTCCACACATCCCCGGGCCGCGATGTGGTCGGTCAAAAGGAGGCGGCGAATCCTTGAGTGTGTTGAATTTTAATTTCAGTGCGCACTATAGATATTTCCATGCCCCAACCCCCCCCCCCCACCTGCTGTGCATGTGAGACTGCCAAGGTGAGGTTGTGTCCTCTTGTTAAGAGCGATTAATGGCACTCGTTATGTACATAATGAAATATCCCTGCTGATGCATAGGGTGGCGTTGTCTCTCTCCTCCACTGTCTCACACTCTTCTATTGCTTGCATATATATATATATATATATATATATATATATATATTCACATACACATATATATACACACACACACATGTGTGTGTGTGTATAGTGTAACATTGAGGACGCTCTGTTACAGCCTCCAGGCAACTCCGGCATGTGTTTGATATGGTGTAGCGACCCCCCCCTTGTAAGCCATCTCTCCAAATGAAAAACGAACAGGAATTAAGGCCCTGTCAATTCACAGTTGAGTTTGTTCCTTTTTTTCACTTTAGATGCGCACAACACTGCAGCTCCCTGCGTGACATGTGTTCTGAGAGATAGAAATGGGTGGCTCACCAGCGAGCCCCGTTTTGACTGGCGGAGTAAATTTAGATCTAATCTTCTTGTGTGTGTTCTTTTATAGCCCGAGAATGTTCACCTAACATCAGCTTTTAAGTTGACCTTGTTATGTTGTTTGCTCATCTGAGGGTTGTGTGTATGTGTGCGTTTCTGGGACGAGTCGCTGCAGGCTTCCCTATAGGTTTTTATTTTGACCTCGTGTATATTCACTCGCGCATGTGTGTATGTGTGCGCCAACGCCATTCAGTGCCTGAGTCAAGCTGTGCAAGCTCTTTTAATCCCACGCCCCGGTGCACGTAGGCTTGATTAGTGGCAGCAGTTATCTGTGCAGAAGACAGCCCGCCCTCCTTTAGCATTTGGTCAGGTCTGGGGCACTGGGGGGGTGTCAAGTCATGAGAAAGGTGAACGAGGAAGGAGAAAGGCAGAGGGGGTGGCAGCGGAGGGTTGGCGAGAAAGGGGGAAGAGGGGAGGGTGGAAGCCTGATTAGTATTCTAAAGGAGTACTCCTGCCAGTAGAGCAAATTGATTACTGCACTTTACCTGTATCAGCCTCCATAGCTAAGGATGACAAGGTACGAGAGCATGATGTGTGTCTGCATTCACCTCCCAACCACAGCAGAAGAGGTGTGTTAGCATTTGGCTTAGTGTGGATTCTTTTCTTTTTTACATTTTTTTTTTTTTTTAACTCTGTTGCTTGTTACAATTCCAGATAGTTTCTTTCTCCTCTCAATCGCCTTCATTACAGGGGAATAATAGGCTGGTTGCAGTTGGGTTCTGGCCTTGTCTATCTTTTTCTGTCTGATTTAATAGTCAATGCCTGACTGGGAGAAGACAGACTCATTTCCTGCAAGCCTTGGCCCTGTGCTTGTCTGCAACTGGGTTGACAATTAGTGTGTTACTCTCAGTTACAGTAGAGGCGACCTGATCAATTCTGAGGCAACAAAAACCTCTGTGATTCTTTTTAAGAGATAAAGACACTCATTTAAGATGAAGGGTTTAATTCTGGTCGGCGGGTTTAGCTTGAGGCGGTTTCACAGGGACTGATTATACCAGAGCTGCCAGGTAACGGCAATTAATTGTAATTAACCTCCACTTAGACGGAAAAGCAGGAAGAGTTTGACTGATGACAGCAAGGATTGAGGACCACTGACTTGGATTTAATACTTCTGTTCTAATCGGTCCCTTTAATTCTGACATGGATGTTTTCACCAAGAACAAATCAAGCATATCTACAAACATTTTAATCAGTCGTGTCAAATTCCCTGTGCTTGATCTACTTTATATCAGAGGAAATGCAAAGAAACACTGCAACCACAACTAAAACCAAAATGGAATGACAGGTAAAATCTGCTCCGTGTAGTAAAATAAAGAAAGTTTGTATAATGTGAGGTTTTGTTTTACATTCATTTGTTTTCAACCTCTGTAAGTACAGATTTTAAGTAAACACACAAACTAAACTAATTTATTCTGCATTAACTAAAAGAACCAAGCTTTCACAGTCCTAATCTGCCTCTTTAATTTATACAGACTTTTTTTCTTTCAGTTGCTACTAGAAATTTAAGAATTAATCACAATTCTCGACAAATATATAATAATTGCAACCTCAGTGGAACATATCAGGGAAATACGTTTTTACTGTAAAATTCCAATAATTTATAAACACTATATAGTTACAAATATAGGTTTTTTTCAGGTTGTAACATTGAGTTTTCATTTCTCTGTATGGACTTCTACATTTATTTCTTGTCAACTCTGTGGTTTCAATGAAATGAACCTATACGATGACCTTCAACAGTTTAACAGTTTTTTAAATTCCACCTGTTCATTCTAGTCTGAGGTTTTATTTCAGCATAATTACATGGTACTTCTAATTCACTGATGAAGTTAATAGCATATACCTGACATGATTATCTCATAAATATTTAAAACCTACATTGCCATTGTCAATGGATGCGTTTTATTTTTATTTCTTAAATTATATGCTCCATCGTAAAACAGGGTTGTAATGTAAAATAGTGGGATTAACCTAACATATTGCTCACTGGTCAGATTTTGTAAACCTCTGTAATCATAGTTCATGCCTGGGGCAGCTCATTTACAAAAGGCAGCTCAGACAGGGCTTTCCTATTGTACTGCTGAAGTAACCCTGCTGTGGTAAGCAAATATTGTAGACCATTCTATTCACAATTAAGACTTGGGAGAAGGTAGAGCTCTGTGTGTGTGCTCTGAATTGGTGCCTGTATGGATTTTCTTTAGGGTGATTTTAGGCCTCAAACAGACATTTAGGGCATAAGCATTAAATACCTGTGCACATTTGTTGTATTATTTAGTTATTTTTATGTATATATTCCATGTCTTAGGTAACATATTACATGTACGTACAGGAGACATGATAAGAGGATAAGTATAATTTCTCTATTATGATTTCTATCATTTCTAGGTTAAACCCCCCCCCCCCCCCCAAAAAAAAAAACAGTTACACTCATCATACGGCTGGTAGATGCCAACGGTTTGCAAGGAAATTCCTTATATAATTTCACACATTTCATGAAGTTTTCTTTTCACTGCTTTTTTTGTATGTGGATTCCTTTTTTAAACATTTCTTTTATTTGTACTCTTAAAATATTAAACTATGCAAATGCAGGAATGATTACAGACCATTTCCAGTTTGTATACTTTTTCTACATCCAGTATTTACTCTGTAATTTGTGTATAGTTTGCAGTGTTTTAACCATCTTCACTCAAATATCATTTCCTTTTTAAAGCTGCTCACACTAACGAGTATTTAAAGAGATGTAAATGTCTTGTTTACCTGGAGTGATTAGTTAGAAAACAAATCATGCAGTCTGTAGTTATAGGGATATAAATCACTGCTAAAAGACAATTTGTAGTGAAATCTATTGTGTAACTTCTAGTGCGTCCTATCTAGGACACCTCAATTAAATAAAAGTTTGTAGAATCGAGTGTTTGACTGCAGCATCAAACATTTTCTCCCAGTGGGTATGATGGCGAGTGTTCCATGATAATCTCCTGTGTAATTGGTCTGAGTATCCGAGCTTAATAATTGGTTACATTTTGTGCAGTGTTTTGCTTCAAAAAGACTGAGCTTACCCATGGGTCTCCAAGTTGTGTAACCATGGGGTGTAAGTGAGCCACAAGGTTCTTTGGGTAATGAGACGACAGGCTTATTGTTAGGTGTTTTATCAGCCCATGTTGGGAAAGTGTAGTTCCAAACAGGTACTTTGAACGGAATACAATTCTCTGAGATTCATTCAGAGCCCGTGATTGTCAGCTTAAGTGAAATATAGTTAGATAATACTTACAGGAACTTTTCTGCCCATTCTCTGAAAGGTGCTTCATCCACTGTGGTGTGAGTGCTGGGATGGGCATCAAGTCCAGGTGTAGGACTAATCTTATTTAAGTCTCCTGTTTATTGGCATGTGCTCAGGTCGGCTCTGCCAACTGGATTGGTACCACTTGCGAGAGTTTCTCGGAAAAGGTTACACATAATTGTTTTATACTTTATTGGGTTAAATGTATCTAATAGATGTAACGGCTTCCTTTAACTATCTAACTTTGAACAGAACCATCTTCTTTTTCAGGTAAAAGGAGGAATAAAAAATGGTTCAAATAGAATGTCCCTTCACAACCTATTGTAATCTAAAATGTCATTCTCTAGCCTCACTTAGAGGAAGAATTAGGATGATGTAAAATCTAGAAAGTAGGTCAATGGGAGCATTATGAAAAGCAGAATGATAGCAGTGATATGCCCTTTTTTCTCATTCTGTCATTTAGACCTCTGTCATACACCATCTTACTCCAAACCGTCCCAAATTACTTGCAGTGGAAAAAAACTCTGTACTCTTTTAACCCAATAAAGGCAAACATCTTGCTGACTCACGGCAATGGCCTTCTTAGGGCTGATGCCAAGGATATTATGGAAATGATTCATTAAAGGCCAAGGTTTTTTAGCTGGTTTTATCCAGCTTTCAGGGCAGCCTGACAGTGGGACATTTGATCTCAATTGCAAAGTGGCCCATTTCCCTCAGACATCACCACTGCAGTCTGCTTCAAAAGCCGAGCTCTGCCTTTTGGCGTGCTGGCCATGGGGCAATCAGCTGTTCCTATTTCCAGCACCCATGTTTACAAATGGAAAATGCGTGTTGTTTCAGGAGGGAAATGAGCACCGTTTTGGACAGACGATGTAAGCAGAAGATTACCTCGGAGCCTCATAGAAATGAATCAGGTATAGATTGATGGCAGCCACGGCTCATTAAGAAGGAATGTGTGTGTGTGTTTAATTGGTGCACTAATTCTCAGCCACTCAGGAAATGGCCCTTGGGTGGGTCTTTGAAATGGCACACAAATATTTACTATGGACACAAACATTTTCGCAGGCACATCCATGCGCACCGGGCACATAAGGTGAGGGGAAAGACTGTGATACAGAGCAGTAATACCATCAATGCACAGGCTGTGTTTTTGGATGGATCCTCCACCAGTCAGCTGGGCTCCGAACCACTTAGATGACTCATCAGTGTGCATGAATTCCTCCATGCTCCTCTCAGCCCCGAGAACTCCTTGTACTGACGAGCACAGATGAAGTTAAAGCGAAATGCAGGCCAAGAACTGAGGAGCTCCAGTTCCATCTTCCTCCAGTCTGAGCTGCTCATGTTCAAGTGTGCTGAGTCGTACAGTTTAGCACGGTTTTCCCAAATGGTTTGCATGTGCTGCTTAAACACAAGAGGCTCGACTTTTCAGCATTTGTGTATCACATTTCCTTTATGTGGGGTACATCCATGGCTTTCTGTGTGCACACACGGGGGTGTGTGTGCTATGCATGACTTGTTTGGTCAATGCATCCTAAGAAGTGGGTCAGAGTGCCCTAGTTCTCATTGTGTGGGTGTGCATGTGCCTGTGTATTGCATTTCACTGTTATTTTGTCCTGATTGACTTATCTACGAAAACATTTTCTTGCTCAGGCTCTCCTGCTGTTCAGTAGCATGTTATTCTCTTGTTTACTTCCTTCAAGGTGAACAAGAGCTTTAATTCAACTTTCCTCTGGTGCACTCGTTCACTTGTGGAAGACTTGGAACAACTGCATTTGGTCAGGTAGCTTATGTTTTGTCTTATTTAATCATGTCAGGCCATATTGAATTTACAAATAGCGGTCACGCCGCATGTGTAAGTGAGCTACCCCGTTGAGTATGTGCAGCAGGGCTGGGCTGCAGATTACATGATATAATAGTGTTTAGGCATCGCCTCTCCTTTTAAATTCCTTTAACCTTGACTCCCCTTAAATGCAGGGAGAACACATCTGCCAGGCTGGTGTCAGACATTAGTAATACACACCACTTGGGCAGCATTGTCACTTTTTATTAACGCCCAGAGCTTTGCATGGACACCAGCTGTTGCATCAAGTGGAAAAGCCTTGGCGACATAAATGACCTTGACTTTAACTGCCGCTTCTTTGGCTCTTCCCCTTTTTAATTCTTTTGTTTGGTCTCATACATTTTAAATGGCTTAAATGGATTACCATTCCTGACAATGAAGGTCATTTAAGAACTCAAGACTTTTTAAAAGATAAAATAGTGGGCTGTGTCACTGGTGAGTACATTCGTGGCTGCGTGTCAGGAGGCGGTCGGAGGTGTAATCTAGAGGTCAGCACCGCCACTGAAAGTCACATTTCCAAATCTAATCCGTGACATCTGCATCGGCACATTTTGTCACTCTTTGGTAATGCTTCATATCTTAGGAAGTGGCTGAGAGTGCAGTGACCTTTCCTGTTCCTGATGTCTTTAAGCACAAGAAGAGCAAGACAGACAGAAATAAATGAACCTCCGACCAGCCAGGGGATGATGAAGCTTTCACCCCTCCCCATCACTTGCCCTCCCTCTCATATGTGCATGGCCGAGTGTAGAGGTAAAAATCACTTTAGAATTGTGCCTGCTCTGTCATTGGCTGACATTGTCAAGGATAATGGATAATCACCACAGAAACTGTAGAGCAGCTCATTGGTACTGTGGTGTCCCACGGTGGGGGATGGGGGTGGAGGTCAGGCTTTTTGGGTGCCACCACCAATGCGATGACATGTTAACAGATGTGTAAGGTCATTTTCAATGTATACACCAGGGGAGATAATGTAATAGTAATGCACACATCACACATTCTGAAAGGGGAAAGGAGGAGGGCTGTGTGCTTTAGGGGCTCTCTATAGAGGACAGCTTTCCCTATATTAAGGTCATTTATTTGTTAACAGAGCTCTGTCAGTGAAGAGAACACATTTTTTCTTGCCCTTGCGCCTCTGTCATTACATGTGTCTCAAGAGTGCAGGTCCTCACTTTGTTTCAAAGAGCATACTTTATGTGAGATAGTGGTTGCAAAAGCTGTTTTTGTATATAAACTAATTCAGTAGGGTGCCATGGTGTCCCTACACTGCCTTGTCTGCTCTGTATTGAAGTTTCTTTGAGCAAAAACATAGACAAGGTCAACTGTAATTTTAAAGGTTCACTGCCAGCAGTAAAGAGATTAACAGCATTTTCCATGTTGAAACCGTGTCAGTGTTTCTTTTCTACTCATATTTTTCTATCAGTATCTAGAGGGCTGTATCAGGCTGTATTAGTTACAGTTCTAAGCTGTGTTTAAGGTAAACATATGTACATGTTTACTGTGCTGATCAAACGTGTGGTTACAGGGTGATCTATTATAATTGCACTAAGCTCACTGGCGGGAAAATAACCCTAATCCTGAGCATCTAAGATTAGCATGACAGCAGACGTCAGATGGCCCAGTGTGACCAGGTTGGCTTTTGTTGTTGTCAGATTTGGGTCAGCAGCTTAAAGATGGCCTTGAACAGTAATTGATGCTGATGTACCGATCTCAGTAAAGTTATTCAACTCTGTGCAGCATCGCACATTCTAAGGAATCTCATCAACCTGTGGCACTTGGCTTTTAAAAGGTCTTAATTCAACAAATAAACAGGTTGTTTTCTCACTGCTTCACAGACTTACTTGCACACTGATCAACTTAAATTCACCTTCTAACCCTGGTTCAATTTCAAGGTAGCATTAATAGTGGCGCCGCACCGCCCTTACTGTCAGGCCAACCTGTGGACTGAGGCCACAAAGATGGATTCCACTCTGATTAGGAGCCCACTGCCTTGTTTTTGGCTTGTGCTTCTGCTTTCTGTGAGGTATTTAGACTAGAAACTGCGTGGGTTGCCATGGCCTTTCGTCATAATCAAGGACTGCTGTCCTGTTGTGTGACCTGCTATGTTCGTCGACTCACTGGACACAAAGGTGAGGACAGCATCAGGAAAGGACACGGACAGCAGCTGAAGCGAGGTGGAAACTCTGTATTAATTAACCTTTATGGGAGGCGGCCAGGACTGTCGGAGGTGTCCTGTATCCACAGAAACCACGCTGACAGGGTTCAGAGCAGAGGTCTCCCAGGGCAGCACCACTGACACTGTCATGGCAACTGGCACAACGCTCACCCCAGTGTCAGTGACTCTGCCCTCCTGACAGTGGTGTGGTGTGACAGGTGCACCTGATCCTGAAGCAACCCCCCCACGCACACACAACCACAAACGCCACATAAATACCACATATATATATGTGCTGTTGTATACAGACCCGAGGGTGTTCCAGTTAATAAGAGCGAAGACTGAAACCGAAAGTAGCAGTGAAAATATTGTGTTAAAATACAATCTAAAATGCAATTTATTCAGCTCCTTTTGCATGAAAATATGACTGACTGTCTTTTCAGGAAATGAATGAATATAGGTGAGGTGATCAATCAAAAAAAAAAAAAAAAATCAACTTCGACGATGAGCTGAAAAATGAAAAATTTCTGCTTTTCCTTCCTTTTGTTCACATAAGTAAAAACTGGGGGGGGAAATGAATGTGATTAGATTTTTTTTTCTTTACTTCTGTACAGACAATTTTTTTTTTCCAAAGTGACTGCTTTGTACATTACAGGAAAATAATACTACAAATACTTAAAAAGGAGGCTTCATTTTGTTTTCCCAAAATGTTAATGATTCATGGTGCAGATGAACAAAATGGCTTTGTGTAATAACCCACACATTATATTTTATGCTATGTACACTTTCATCCCATATTTTTTTCAGCTTCTGTAAAAACAAGGCTTTTATTCCAAGACTTGAAAAACTAAACCTACATGTTAAGCATTGTTGAATTCAGTTCCTCAAAATGAAAATAAAAGTGAAACTGAATCAAATACAGAAGTGTAAACCTAAATAGATTTAATAACAGAAATAACGTGACATGTGATGAGACCTGATTGTGTCCTTGTACTGTCACTGTCAACAAAACACACAAGTCAATCCAGCTTTCCCTCTTGTCTTTTGTAGAAATAATCCAGCTACGTTTGCACAGAGATTAACAGCTGCCAACATGTTAAACAATGTAATGTGGGAAGTAGAAGCATCAGTACCATGTTCAGTTATCCTGTGTATGTTTGTGTGACTTGATGCACTTACTGAATGTGTTAAGGAATGCATGTTTTAATACCAGCTCGGATGCATGTGGGTGAATGGGTGGGTGGCTCCTTCTTTGTGTTTGTGAAGGTTGCATCGTGCGAGATGCTTCCCAAGTGCATAAAGAGCAGAAGGTGGGGGTGCATATAGAGAATGGGAGGGGGGGGGGTATAATCCACTGAAATGACAAGCTGCATAAGAAATTATTCACAGCTCTCATAAGGCCCTTCACTTTTGAAAGACATCGCTGTGAGGGGCTTATAGCTCAAGACCTGAATGTTTTCAAGGTAGTGGGCTTGAATTTTCAATTTGGATCCAATCAGTCCTAATCTACATTTGTCGTCTGTTCGGTGGTGGTGAGGAGAGAGCGCATAGAGGCAAAGGAGCCGTGTGCAGTCAATCTGAAATGTTGCTAAGTAACAGAGATGGCAGACAAGGTGGTGAAATGAATGTGATATAGTGCTGTGCAAATCCCTGCTTCTCACACAGTTTCTCTTTTCTCCTCTTTTTCCTCCATCCCTACCTCCCTCTCTCTTTTTTCCTCCCTCCTCTGCCTCTCACTCATTCCCATAGGTCCCTGATGTGAGATCTGCAAAGCTGAAAGGCGCCACTGGCAGAACCACAGCCAGGCCTTAGGACAGACATCCCAAACATCCACAGCCACGGAATGTGTCAACATCTTTGTGGTGAAATCCCGCTTACTCCTCTACTGCTACTCACATAAGCTTGGAGCCGGGCCTTCTGGGAGCCCACTGTGTTTAAAGGCATAACACAATGCCTGGGAGGCCCACCTGTCCCAGATTGCCTCCAACCATGTTTGCTGTTTTACCACAGTGCTGACTGTGCACACTACACAGAAGGATCACTTTCAAGCAGCGCATCCTTCCCACCCCCGCAGACTCTCTGTGCCATTACCTGCCCTCTTTTTAGTATTTAGGAAGTACATGCCACTGTCAACCAGATGACCTAGTGGACGTTGTTTTCCAGTAGCAGTGCTGAACCATACGAGAGGATCCGAGTATTGAACATGACTCATGGGGAGGAGCCTGGCCCTGAGACACACAAGGATTCAGCTGTTCTAACTTATCTGGAAGGTTTACTGATGCATCCAGTAGTGGCCGGGCCTGGGGCCACGGCAAGTGGGAGATCTGAAGCTGCCCATAGCAACCAGGAGCAAGGTGATAAGTCAGGCAGGTCATTCCAACTGCCTAACCATGGCCCCACAGCTCCAAAGGCTGGGACAAATGGGCCCTCACTTGGTGCTTCGCAGCACTTGAAGAAGGCCCGCCTACTGCGCTCTGGGGCCTGGAATGACCCAGGGAACCAGCAAATGAGCTCACCTTCAATTGAGCTGAATGGCCAAGGGGGCGGCCTGCAAAATGGAGCACTGGAGGGTTCTCCTCATGGTGGTGAGAGCACCCTGCTGGCCTCCTTGCTTCAGTCATTCAGTTCACGACTTCAGAATGTGGCAATGTCCCAGAACTCTAATAAGCCCCTCAGTGCGGCATCTTCTCCCTCCCAGGTGCCACCTGCTGACAAAGAGCCACTTCCTGTTTACGGGACAGCTTCAAGCCGCCTAAAGGGCCTCATGAGGAAAAACAAACTTCAGAATCACAGCAGCACGCCTTACAGTCGCAGGGGACACAGTCAAGACAGACCCCCAGAATCACCTCGTTCTGCACACAGCGCCACACCACCCTCCGCCCCCTCGTCAGCGGATTCCGTGTCCTGTGCAGAGCGCCTGAAGGCCGTTGCAAACATGGTGAAAATTCGCTCAAGTCCAGCACCTTCACCAAAGCCCAGTGTGGCCTGCAGTCAGTTGGCCCTCTTGCTGTCCAGTGAAGCTCATCTCCAACAGTACTCCAGAGAGCATGCTCTTAAAGCTCAGCTCTCTGGACGATCTGCCAGCGAGCGACTAGCAGCCATGGCAAACCAGCAGGAGAAAAGGCCACCTAGTGTGGGAGGGACGCTCCCTGGAGCCCCAGACACACTAAGCTCCTTAACAACCCAAAACGGAATGACAACAACCACAGTAACAACAGCACTCCCTCGAATGGGCATGTCTAGTCCACAGAGTCCCTCTTTGCTGCGTGGCCACAGCCAAAGCTCCCCACCCACTCCCACACATACTCTAAGCCATGCCCACAGCCAGCCACCTAGAGAGAAGCGAAGCTTTGACTCCCGTCCAACGCGTCCACCTCAGACATGCAGCAGCCTGCTGCTACTTCTACTCAACAATCATAACAACCAGAAGCAACTTACTAAGAATGGTCACCTAGAGGACAGCTGTGGCATTTTGCCACTGAGCGGCTCCTCCTCAGTCACATCCGACAGTGAGTGTTCAACCCAGGAGAGAAGCCTGGCCAAGGACAGCAGCGACGCAGAGAGCTCCTACTCCAGCTGCTCCCCCATTGACCTTTCCATAAGAAGCAGAGCTAATACAGATGCAGCCCCCAAAACTGGCACCCCCTCTACCTCCTTCACCGCCGCCTCCTCCTCCCCCACTACAGTGTTTTCCTCTGCTCCCACTGCTTTCTCCCCTCGATCTTCTGTTCAGTCCTCCACCTCAACCTTTTCACCGTCCCCTGTTGTTCTGCCCTCTGTCTCTACTGGTAATACTTTATCTTCTTCTTCCTCTTTCTCTACCTCCTCCCTGGACAAACTAACAGAATCTCTAATAAACAAGTGGAAACCAGAACCATCCGGGTCAAAGGTCTCCAAGTCTGAAATGAGTCCTGACCTAAAATCACACCCTAAGGTCACACTTATGCAGCTCCTTCTTGAGCGCAGAAATAATGAGATGGTAAATAAAACTGTAGGTAACCAGGATTTACCACTTGACATAACTATGGCCACCATGTCTCGGAGCCAGCCGAAGACACTGGTGCCGTGGGAGGAGAGCAAGACAAAGAGTCCCACAGATAGGCCGGTAGTCCCAGCCCAGCCTCCTTATCCTCTTAGTCATGACCCTAGTGGTGCACAGTCCCCATATTCCTATCCCTCACCCCGTATTCAATCCAGCCCATTGGATTTGTGCAAATCTAAAACCTTCCCTGCTGAGAAGGCCTCAGAGCCTGCCTTTAGTGCCAGTAAACTCTTACAGAATCTGGCTCAGTGTGGAACAACTTCCCCCCCGCCACCCGTCCCTGCTAGTAAAGCGATGGGACCAGAGCTGGATGCCAACCGACCTCTTGCCCTGTTGGAGAGGCTTAATGCTCCAATCCACAGGACCACCACTACTCCACTGTCTGACGGACCATCAGGCAGTGGTACACCATACAGCAGAAAGGAATCCACACCTCCTTCCTCACAGATTGAGAACCTTCTGGAGCGTCGTACTGTGCTACAGCTTCTTCTAGGAACAGGCTCAGCTTCTGCCACAGGCAGCCGCAAAGACAGACCCAGTGGGAGTGGGAGCGGGAGGAGAAGTGTCGAGGTGGCAGGGGTTAACTATGAGAAGAGCCCCAGTTCTTCCATCATGTGTGACAGCTCCAATGGACCCTCTTTAGATGTAAAGGTCAAAACGGAGCTCATGGACGACATGGGGCAGTCATCGGGCACATCTGATGACTTCAATAGCAGAAAGAGACCAAGTAGCTATGGAAAGAGTAGCCCTCTGTTAGAATCTCAGCAGGATTTAAAAACAGAACCACGCCCTGCAGAGGTCATAGCGAAATACGGCCTCTTGAGTCAGCTGCTAAAACAACAGACTGCTACTTATTACACTAGTACTGCTGTGCAGGTTGAGTCGCAGCCTAAACTAATTAAAGAGGAGCAGAGGGAGTTTCCGAGCCCCAGTCCAAAGAAAAGACGTCTTTGCTTAGAGCGGACTGACACTTTGAACAATAGCAGCTCTCCGAGAGCCATGGACAGTGGTGACACTGTCAGCTTTGCTTCTCCTGTGTTTCAGGAGGAGTCTGACCAGCAGAGGAGTCCAAAGGAAGAGGAGGCTCCACCGCGAAGTCCTCCCAGTGAAACCCTAACCAGAGAGAGTCGGGGGTTCAATGTGCTCAAACAGCTGCTGCTGTCAGACAACTGCTTAAAGGAACTTTCCCAGCAGCCTCGTGGGGCGCCCAGTCCTTCTGTCCTGCAGGCGAATGGCAAAGCCAATGGCAGCATCCTCAGTCAGCCCACTCACAATCACAGCTTCCTCAACCTGCCTGGCTGGCACCCTCACGGCTCCCTCAGCTCAGGGCTCCAGAGTAATCTCAGACCACTGCCTACCCCCCCAACAAGCGACGGTCCCAATCGCAGCCCGTGGGGTCGCCAACCGGCTCCATGGCCCGTCGCTCAAAAACGGGACCCCCCGACTCTAGTCAAACAGGAGCCCGAGAGCCCCGGGAGGTGGAGTGGTCATGAGAAGGAGGAGGAGGAGGGCTGTGACTCTAACCCAGATTCCCCTAGACTGTCCCGCTCCAACCCCATCCTTTATTACATGCTGCAGAAGGGCAGCCTTCAGCTGAGGAAAGAGATGAAGGAGCAGGCAGAGGGAGGCCAGTCTGTGGTCAGAGTTAAAGAAGAGCCAATCAGTGACATGCATGCATATGAACACAGTCTGAGCTCCACCCCACAATCACCGACCCCCAATGACAAGCACAGCCATAAGAGCCAAGGGCTGAGCCAATCATCTGAATAGAGGTTGTATCAACTACAAGAAAATAGAAAATTAATTCATTGACTCTTTTTGTCTTTTTTTAACAACTTGCCAAATTGGTTTGATGAGACAAATAGCAATTGCAAAAAAAATGTTTGTTCAGCAGAGCAAGTTCAAATCTAAATGCATAACAGCATTGCTTTTTCAATTTTACATTATGTGGTCATGGAATGGTGCAAAATAGACCAGTCTCAGCAAAATGTCTGATTAAACCCAAACACAACAGTCAAAATGAAAGTTTTTAATTGTCATTGATAATTGTGTATGACATTTTGCTTTTTGTCAATATCAGAGTCCTCCTTTTGAATTGGTCATTTCACATGTATCCTTTGTTTTAGAATTACACACATATCACTGTTCCATGTCTTTTTGTTGCTTGACATTAAACATTTAAAAAGAACATTTCAAGCAACATGTATTATTAATGGCTCCAAAAATGTTAGCGCTCAGTTCAGTGGACATTTATTTATTTTCCTCCATTAAAACATTTTCAGATGGACAGAACCCCATCAATTTTAGATAAGATTCCAAATAAAGTGATTCTAGGGCAGTCACAGCAGTCTATTACAACAATGTACAAGACAGACTGATTCAAAGGAGGACTCTGAGAACAGTTTTTCACTGCAGTAGCTTCAGTGAGGGTCCTACAGCTATGAACGCTTTACCTCCTCAAGATTCATAGAGTGATTTAATTACCAACAGAGGTCTGAATGGTCACAACTCATTGTAATTTGCTTTTATTTGAATTGAGCTTTTAAGGGCAATTTTCGACAGTGCAAATTCAGGGTAATGTGTTTGCAGATTGTGCAGTTTTGAACAGATGGGTCAAGAGAGCGTATGTGGTGCTTACAGTTGAACAACTGTGTGTAAACAGGTTTCTAGAGCAACAGTTAAAAGGCTGCAGCATCTGACAGAGTTATCTTACAGTCCTAGTTAAACCAGCACCACTGTTATGCACTTCATGCACACAACAACTATACGTGTGAACACGCGGCTTAATTTTTTCAATGTTTTCTTTCTCCGGTTTTTGTGAAGATGCACCCAGAGTTTGCACTATCGAAGCCAAGTCCTCAGTGCTTTTTCAGAATAATTTAATAGCATGTAATTAAAATTTTCAGTATTGTTATCTGTTGAGAATTTGACAGTTTGTGATTTATTTTTTCTTTTTTTATTATTATTTCTTAACTGTTGTGGTTTATGTACATCTTATTTTTGTGGCATTCTCTTAACTCAGAAAATGTCAAAAGAAATGCATGATAATAAAGAGAAGACCACAGGTACATTATTGTTTCTCAAAGCAGCTGGATATGTGTACCTGCCCCCCAAAAAAATCACTGAGGTATCTTGGTGTCTTGAGGGATATCTGGTATCTAGCTTCTAAGTTTGATTGTACTGTATTCTTTTCAGTATCAATTAATTTCACACATGCTTTATCCATTTAGTCTTGTGATCTTTTTAATACATATACCTATGAAGTACGTCTCTTCGATTATTAATACATTTTCACAATGGTTAAATATATTTGTGTAAATAGTACTTTCAGTATGAAAGATGACTATTTTGTAATGTTTAAGAAAAGATATTACCCTAGTTTTTAATGCCCTGATATGTAAATATGAATTATATGCGTACAACTGTACATAAAAAGGCAGAGGATGCTATGCCCATCTTTTTTGGTTGGTTTGTTTTTTGCATGTGTCTCTATGTGGTAAATGATAATCTATCCTGCGCTGTGTTGTGTAATAATGTCTGACTCTCCTCACTGCTGCCTGTTGCATGCAGACGCATGGGAACTACCTGTGTATCCCTACTGGTGATTGGGGAAAATGTCAAGTCTTAAAATAGGTCTTTTTTTTATCACACAGAGAGGTTCGTTTAGAATATGAACAGTCTCTAAATAACCACAGACTGTTGAGCAAGATGATAAAAATGTGTGAAAAATAAACGTGCATTGAATATTTTTGTGATTTTTATTTTTTTTTTGTTTTCTTTTTTTCTGTTACTGGTTAACAAAAAGCTCTATGAAAGAGCTCGGGGCTATAGTGGGGGATTGACGTACAATCATAGATCTGCATTGTGCATCTGAGAAATACATTTGTAGCAGCAAATATAAAAAAAAAAGATGTTTCATTTTTTCATGTGAAGACCTGAAACATTATTTCCTTTTTTATGTTTTCATTTTTGGTGTTCATTTGCACTGATATCTCCAAAATAAAGTACTAAAATGCATGACCTAGTATTAATGTCTTCCTCTTTTTCTAGTTTGCCATGCAGCCTATTTCTCTAATTCAATGAATTACAGATGTATAACTTTTTTTTTTCCATGATACTCACCAACCAGGCTAACATAAGACCAGAACAGCTCGTGATAATAAAGATCACCATTATTATTATCATCATTTAAAAAAAGAAAAGGGCACCAGAACCCAGCAGCACTTTGGGTAATCAAAGCCTCTGGTCTTTATTAAAGTGGAGTGAGAGGATGTCCTGTATTTCCTCCCCAAACTTCTGCTTCTGGGTTGGCGGTTGTTCGCTACAGTGCTGAGTCTTAACAAAGGCAGGAAAGACACTGAGAGGAGGGAGGAGGCATGGAGGTCACCAGATGTACACAAAATACCCAAGGATGTGCCTCACAAACTGGAACATATATTTTATTTACAGACCAAAATAGATTGCATTGTACATTCAATACCAATCCTTATTTCTAGTGTTCAAACTAAGAAGTTGTCAGGAATGTTGTTGATGTTTAAATATATTTTAGTTAAAAAAAAAAAAAAAAAAAAAAAAAAAAGCCTTCAGTGTGAGATTCCCCAAAGGTGAAGACAAGTTCAAGCTAAACTTCCCTCGCACTGCGTCTGAATATGAGGTCAGTGAACAGACGGCTTTTTGTCTGCGGTGTACTTTTGAAATCGCAGCGCAGTTCCTCGGCCCTGACTTCCCTTTTATTTAATCCTCCCCGTGACTGACTCCACTCTCTTTAAACTTCCAGTAACCTTTCCCCTCTGTGAACTTCTCCATTTCAAGATTCTTATCAAGACTGAACCGCTGGTAACCTCTTGATTTCCTCCGATTGCTGAAGCGGTGGCAAATATAAAGCAGGGAGTCACAAGTTTAAGCTGAGGTCAAGGTGTAAAACTTGACAATCGGTTGTTTGTCTGTGGCTTTTCTCTTTGATTTCCTGACCTCGGTATGAGGCCAAAAGGATGTGAATGCAGCACACCAGGCCACTGATGACTCACCAGAGGCCAAGGACTCTGAAGTCTCACAACAGGCATTTCATAGTTATGATGCTTCTAAAAACTATTTCCTGAAACAACTTAATGACTGCATTTAACTTTCTCGACATAGGCTTTATCTGCATGGGAACTCTATTTTCTCTGTAATACCCTGACGACTTTAGCTGATAGTCTGTAGAGTTCAGCTTCATTGTGATTTTTTTTTTTTTTCCCCCGTTCGGTGCTTTGTTTATTCACATGGAGGCCATACAGGGCTAACACTTGTTACTAGTTGTCATGGTGATTGGCATGATAGATAATGCACACAGATGTTCAGTCGCCTTCTCCTCATGCCAGTGTTTGAACTTTGACCTGAAATGTTACATAAACACACACACACACATTGGGTTGTCATGCATTGAAGGGACTTTACACTTCATTCTTTCATTTCCTGGAGACGTGCCCTAAACCTTAACTACAACCACAACATCAACAAGTTGTAACCCTGAGTTCCAAAGTGTCATGTTAAGGTGACATTAGATTTCATTATATTTCTTCTCTATTTAACCAGAAAGTGCCTTTTTTTTGTCCAGACACTGCAACATTAATCTTTATTTTTTTTGGAAATTATCTTTTTGACTTCACTTTTTGATTGCTGAATATCACATACTTTGATAAGATAAATTGTAATTATCAAATATAGTTACATTAGTTTATGTTCATTTGTTTTATGTCATTGTTTATTGAAGAGGGACAGTGTACATATATTTATGCTATGTATATATATATATATATATATATATATATATATATATATAATATGTAGTATGAGAATTAGCTAAAAGTTTCTTTACACCTCTAGTTGCTAGATAGGGGTCAGGTCATGAACAGGTTATACTGACATCCTAACAGATAATGTAAACCTCACATGTTGCTACACAAAAAGCCATAATATAGACGGACAGTTACTATTCAAGTGTCAGTAACTTGAATAAATGGCAGCTTTCAAATGGGGGGGGGATTACAGTAGAGGGAATTTGAAGAGTGAATTCAAACCATGCACTTTTGACATAGTTTTGTTTTTATTCATGACCCAAATTTAGCAAAGTGATGACATGTATGCAGGAAGACCGGTATTACATAAAAATCAAAACTAAGCATGAAAGAGAAAATCCAACAGACAAGGAAGATATATGAGACAAAGTCCATATTACTGTAGGAGGGGCAATTTTCAATGCGTAAACAGATTTCTATCCTTGTGACATTGTAAAACAAAACAAAAAAAACAGGCCAAACAAACACAAAGCAGTGCACTTTACAGTTTAGATTAGATTTCTCTGCTTTTAACAGCAGATTAAAAGGAGTAAAATGAGACAATGTCAAAAGCAGACTGATAATTTGAGAGTTAACAGAAATGCAAAGCCGTATTTGGTAAGCCTTAACAAGGATTACTGATATACAGTATATGGAGATCAGCAATGGACCCAGAATAGATCCCTGGGGCATCCATTTGAAACAGAAAGAAAAGAAGGGGATGATACGATCCCCTTCAGTTATGGTACGATAAGATAAACTAATAATCAATAACATCTATAAACAGAACAGCACAGTATTTTTACAGTCTCAATAATATTGTTCACTGCTTTAATAGCAGAAGATATTGTGGTGGTTTTATATTTTACAACCTGTTTGATTGGTAAAATACTATGTACTCTTATGTGAATTATTTAATAATTGGCATTAAAAAATTTATACACAGTTACAGAAAAAAATAATAAACCATCAAAAATCCTCAAAAACAATGGTTACATAGTCAAGTACTAACTCCTGCATGTATCATGCGACTAAAACAGACTGAAAAGAAAACATGGAATGAATAAAAGCATTGTTTTTTATCAGTACAATGCAATAGATATTGATCTAAAAACCTAAGTGATTTTGATTTAATCATGAAAACATGGAAAATGGATATATGTCAGCTCTGAAATTAAACTAATATAAGCTATTTTTGTTATTATATTTGTTTAAACATATATACCTTTAGTTGTACCAGGCATTAAAATGAACAAGAAACTGATGGAAAAAAGGGTGCTCTACTAATTTTTTGATGACTGTATATGGAAATGAACCGTGGAACTTGTATAGATCCCTGGAGGACCCCTTTGAAACAGAAAGAATGATACAGCCCTCTGGTCATTACTTAATTAACAGTTAAAGCATTGTTACTGTGTAAAACTTGACTGGTTATTTGACTAAAGACTATCTGCTTTAGGTTTTGTTTTGTTTTTTACAGAGTTCATTGCTGATTTATCCAGATCAACCTGTCCAATCATCACCAAAAAGAGAACATATGCGGACTTCTAAATATAATGGCAGTTGTTCATAAATTATTGATATTTCTGGAAAACAATAATAGAACTCATATGGATCCCTGCGGCACCCCCTTTGAATCATAAGGACAACCCCGCAAAGTGGACACACTGTTCTACCCTGACAGGTATTTTGAAAATCAGTAGCAGCAAGAATAGATAAAATGAACAAAAATACCAACACAGTATTTTTTTTTTATAGTTGAGAGCATGTAACATAATGTGTTTTACTATTTTAATAGCAGAAGGAAAACTAAAACCTGTTTGGCTGATAAAATACTGTGTTCTAGATTTATAGATAGATAGATAGAGAGAGTTGTTACTACTGGCTAAGTGTAGCATTATATATTATACTTTGCATAATACAGTGTATAAATCTAAAAGTACCATTCATATACTAAAAGGCCTCACTTTGCCTTGAGAAATTCTTCTATTCCACCTGAAAGGGAGTGAAATACATGAGTGCTGCACCTCGAGTCAGACAACAATAAAGAGGTTAAACCAAACACCTGGGGAAACTCCACTGTGAGAAAGGAGGTCAGATTGGTTTATTTTTTCAACCTTACCTCTTCCCCCAGTGGGGCCTTCACTTCTGAAGATTTTTCTCTTTGTGAAGTCTGTTCCTTAACCCCCCAGGGTCGTGACCTTTGCCCCTCCTCCTCTTGCCCTGACCTGGCTGATCCTGTTTCCTGGGACAGGATCAACTGTTGGCCTGCAGCTGTGTCCCCCCCCCCTCCACCACCTCCACCGTCACCTCCATCACCTCTACACCCACTCACCAACCAACCATCCACCCCCCCCTCTCTCAACCCCTCCCTCCTTCCCACAACTCCAGCACAGATGCAGATTTCAAAATATTAGGTAAACTGTTCACAGAGACACGTTATTGATATTTCTACCAAACAGCCGTGGGACTCATATGGATCCCTGGGGCACCCCCCTTTGAAACAGAAGAGGACAGCCTAGCAAAGTGGACACACTGTTCTACCAGACAAGTCATTTGAAAACAAGCCAGTAGCATTTAGTTAAATCAATGAGAATAGATAAAATTAACAAAAACACCAACACAGTATTTACACCTATGGACATGTAATGTAATGTTGTTCACTACTTAAATAACAGTTACTTTACTCTAGTTATTTTCTAAAACATGATTGGAGGAGTCATACAATGCCAGTGTTTTAGAAACTGTTAAAGGTCTGTTAATGATTTTTTTCAAGGACTTTTGCCAAGATAATAATGACGGATCCTGTCCTTTCAGCAAAAAGAGAACAGATGGAGAGATTAATGGAGATACTAAGGGATTAGAAACATTAGGATAGATAGATAGATAGATAGATAGATAGATAGATAGATAGATAGATAGATAGATAGATAGATAGATAGATAGATAGATAGATAGATAGATAGATAGATAGATAGATAGATAGATAGATAGATAGATAGATAGATAATTTATAGGGTTAAAACTACCACCAATCTTCCACCCTCCCCACCCCCTCCTTTCACACACCTCCACCACCACCCACCTTCCCACCTCCTGTTAAGTCTTGTTCTTGTGAAGTTTTCTGTAAATATAACACATAACATTAAAGCTGAAGTCTCTCTTTTCTATTTAGGCCTTATACCCCGCTGACCCCCGCTGGTTTCCAGGAGTTTCTCACTGGGTAATTAGTCACAAAGATGACTAATGGATGATAACTAGGGGAGGAAAAAATTGTGTTGCAAGAATATACAATTTCTCTGTATTTGTTTGTGATAATTATAACTTCCATACTGCCTTTTATGAAGCTTATGAAGACAAGTGGATGCAATGTAATATTCATGATGGCTGAGAGTCCCTGAAGTCCACATCATATCCTGTCAGCTTGAAAGATCTTGGCTGACACTGAAAGAACATGGATGATATTTGCTATGTCAGATAAGCACAAGGGTAAATGTTTTACAAACTGGCTAGGGAGAACCAGGAATGTCAATCTTCCGTCTGCCAATTTCTTCTGCTACCACTTATCTTCTTTGAGATAGCGCTGTCTTTCCGCAGAGGTGCTCACTCATATATTTATAGCTTTCAATTTGTTAAGATAGAACCAAATCCTCTTCGTCGGAGATGATGTTTTCTGAGGTGATTAATCTCACTGTTGACCCGACTCTGACCTTAGCGTATTCTCAGTCCACGTCTGAAGGAGGCTTTTCATCTTCCGACACTAGAAAGTCTTCAGGAGATGTATTTGCCACTAATTTCCTGTAAGTTTCATTACAAATAATGACACTGCGGTCGATCTGCAGGGTCATGAACTTTCCAAGTAAACATTTCTGAAAATCCCCGGTAGAATGAGAAAGGGCAGTTCAGTGTCAACCAGTCTGGCTAGGACCAGCTTGGGATGTGAACTTTGTTCTGTGGGGGCTAAGGGCCATTTAGGACGAAACACGCCAAATTTAACTCTGTTGAGGTTGTTCACTGGTTCAGCTTGTGTGAAGGGAAAAAAAAGCATCTTGGCATTCAGAGAGGATTTTGCCAGACCTTTTAAAACCAAGGTCCAAGACAAATTTACACAGTAATAATTCAAATGCACAATGACTACTGACTTCACAAGTGTTTTGGAAAATATCAATTCTTCTTTATCTAATTATGAGTCTGTCAGTGAAAGAGCAAGTCATTTCACCTGGACATACAATATTACTATTTTTTTTTTTTCTTATAAATACATGCTAGGTTTAATTTCTCGAACTGCATTACCGGTACATGAATTTATAAATATATTAAATCAGGGGTGACAACTTCAATTTTTTGTTTTTATTTTAGAGCAAAAAACAAACAAACCCTCCCCCCAATTATATTATGGAATATGTATTCGATTATAATGCAGTTATAACAACATTATGCCACAACTCATCAGCTCTGCATGTGCATTATGGTTTGGCTCTACAAAGACAACAAACACTAAAGAAGCAGATCATTGTTAAAATTGTGCTTAATTTTCTTTACAGATTTCAGGTTCATATTTGTTCAGGTTTTTCACATTTTGCACATCACAAATTCATCTCAGGCTGGATTGGAACCTTTGGTGGGCCACCTTTGGCCCCTTGGCTGCATGTGTGAGATCCTTGCATTAAATGCTACTAATATACACTGAGGAAATTCTGGCTTCAAGTAGAGAATTCATACATAAAACAGGTTGTCACAAAGATGGATGCATTTAATATGTACACTATTGCCCATGAAGTTGGAGTAATTTTGTTTTCAGACACAATCCGCTTTTTATTCCTATTTATACATGTGTTTAATCACCTTTGACCTGGTGTAATGATTTCATACTGAGTCCCAGTTACACTTTATCTATCAAGAATAAATCATATTGTCACAATTATGTCATGAGAAGAGGTAAAAATATTTTATCCCAGCTTTATGAGCAACAGTGTATATAGAGACGAACAGTGGACCTAGAATATGTCCCTGGGGAACCCCTTTTGAACCAGAAAAGGGGATGACCCACCAAAGACACACTGTTAAGAGGTCGTATATGCTGACGTAAAACTGAGCTTAAGTACAGGATACATACATGAAACAGTGTAATCACATGACATTAACTGGGCAGATGGTTCAGAGCCTGATTACTGCAGTGAGTAATGTTTCAGTTCTTTAAGTGATGCAATAACCCTAACCCTTAAAATGAACTCATCTGCAAACAAAAAATGTGGAGAAGAAATATACAAAACATCCTTAAATCCACTAAAGCTAAACCTACTAACCCCCAAAACAAAACAATGAAAAGCCCTGAAAATTTAAATATAAAAAAATAGATTTATATTTAATATAATAGTGTTTACATTTTTAATCAAATTAATTATGAAGATGAATTACTCTGCATTAATGTGTTAATTTAGACGGCACTAGTTTTAAAAAAATGGGGTGGGAGGAGTACTAGATTTGATCAGTCATAACAAATTTAATTAATTAGAGATTATTACATCATAATTATAAAAACAATGAATGCACATGTTCACTGAAAAGAAAAAAAAACACAATTTTCTTCTTTTGTGTGTTCCTGGGATAGTTTAGTGGCAGCGTTAACCTTGTAGAACACTGGGCTAAAGCAGATAATTCTCTAAGTCTACTTGTAAGTATTTTTGTATATTTTATAGATGTAGAGGGACAGCCCTTTGTAAAACTCTTGCACTACTTTTACTTTTGTTGTTCTTTCAAGGTTGATAACATATATATTTATTTCTCATTCTCTTTTCATCAGATACAAAAGAAAATGCAGAAGATATGTGCACTGTCTTCTCTGACAAGAAGCACCACATAGAATTAGAAACATCTGACATTTGTTGAATGAAACCCTGGTATAAAACACCAGAAATGTAATGCAATAAATTTCATTTTGTCTAAACAAAAGGGTTAGACATGTTAAGTGCAAATGGACGTCAACCTAAATATGACCACTTTGGTTTATAGAAGCAGTTTTTAACCTGAAACATGTGTTTTTCTTACTGTGCATATTTCACATATATCAGATTTGAGCTAAAACAGAGACTGACAAATGTATACGTATGGACATTAGAACTATACTAAACCAACACACAGAATCGAGGACTTTTATACAACACTATATGTTATTGACACTTAGATCAAAATCACCTCATTCTAACATCTTCCATTCTCTGTTTCCTGTTTTTCATGATTTTCTTGCACAATTTCCTGTCAAAGCCTAAATGTTTCACTGTGCGGCTATTTTTTTCTTCTTTGAAACAGATTTCAGGTTGATCAGAACCAAATCAGACCAAAAACTAGACTGCCTCATGAGAAGGTTTTACTCCTGTAAATTTGGTTTGGGTTAAACTGTTTGAAAAACAGGTGTGTGTAAAGGTGAATTAAAACTGTGGTTCTGAAACCATCAGACAAGGTCCAAACCAAAACCTACTGACATACATCCTGATTCTGTAACATCTATATGTATAGAATTACATTAAATTAAAATATATTTACAATTAAACTAAGTTAAACAAAACTCAATTAAAATTAGATGTAATCAAAGGCATACATTAAAATACAAAAAAATTTAATTAAATAAATTTACAAAAAAATCAAATTATGTAGAATAGAAAACAAAAAGTAAATTAAAAATGTAATTAAACAAGCCCCCTTGCAAATGTTTTACCTGATTTGTTGTATTTCTCATCATTATGAAAACACATTTTTTCGTGACAGAAATTTTAAAAGACTTTATTAAATTAATTTGAATAAATCAAAAAATAGACAAAAAGGTATAATAAAATAGACCATGTTTCAGATTATATGACATGCATTTAATTAAAAACACAGTTTATTATATAACATGCCATAGTCCTCATCATCTTAATCAAAGTCCACTGAATAATGAGAAAACATAGTTTTACAGCCAAAAATAATGACTGAAAAACTGGGAAAATACATCTTAAAGGTATCATTTCCACGCTCCTTTTGGAATCTGATGGGTCACCCCGACTTACCAACACATGCTGCCTTTGAAAGTGGTTTGTCACCTCCACTGGCTGCATACTGCATTCACATAAAATAACAAGAGGAACAAGGGACCCAGAAAAAGCCGGTCCATCTGACGTCAGATGGACTTTAGCGTCACCCACGTGGGGTTAAAACCGTCCCTGATTGCAGCAAATCTGAAGTAGCATTAGCATTAGCATCTGGTTCATGTGCTCTGTGGAAATAAAGCCTCCTTTTTATTGTCGACACGTTTTCAGAACAAGCAACGGCACGAAAACCTAGCTGGATGTTACTCTGGTAAAGGTAAACACACACAGAGAGCGAGAGGGGAGGGGGAAGTGTTCCTTCACGCATTCTGAGCCAATCAGAGACGCCTCATCACTGCGTCATGGACATGTATGAGGAAGTATTGGTAAACTCTGCAGGTCCTCCTCAAGTAATTTTTTTACTTTGCAAAAACAGCTGGAAACAAAGCAATCTGGAGTTTTTTTTAAAATAGAACCAACACACAATGTATTCAATAACAATCAAGAATACAGTAATATTAATTAAATAACCATGGAATGACACCTTTAAAATCGTACGTGAACATAGTAAAGCTAATTTGGACAAATTATGTTTTGAGAGATGACATCATAGTACTAATAATAATTATAATAATAATAAATGGTGGAATCTGTATAACGAATAAAGAAGAGTGAGTGCTGGAACTAAGTGTCTTCCATAATAAGAATTAGAAAAGCTGGAAAATGGCTTAAATCCTGGTGAACACAGATCTTGTCAGGATGCTCTACATCCAGTCACGACAGGCTTTAACTACTTCATTCTTCACACTGTCATAAAATCAATGCTCATATTGCACTCTGAGGAGAAAAACCAGCGAAGGGAAAGGACACAATCAGTGTTGTTTATAATTAAATGAACTATGTATTATTGCTGTCGTTCCTGTTTCAGACGAAATATGTGTTCGGTGAATAACCTGGAGTGTTTGATGGTAAAAGAAAGAATCGGCAGTAAAAACATCCCCAGACTCATTCTGTTTATAATAAAACAACAATTCATGTACAGTCCAGTTCAGGGGTGCCAAACATAGGGCCCATGGGTCAAAACTGGCCCTCCAAATGACCCAGTCAGTTCTACTGAGTGAAAATGACACTGAATATATGAACCCATAAAGACCCAGTGTCACATTTTTGGCAGTTCCCAGTTAGCCTTTGTCCTGTGGCGGCCATCTTGAAGTGGGTGACAAACACAGGAGGACGCGTGTCGGCATCATTTAACATTTACCTCAGATATGTGGACAGATAACTGGAGGAAAAAGGCTAAAGTATCTTCATCCAAGGTTATATTCAGGAAATTAAAGGTAAGGACGTGAGAAAAAGCAACTAGCAATTCATGCTAACTGATGCTAACTCATGGTTAGTTGATTGTGCAACCAAAACGTTTATACTATGTCGAACTCATTTTAGTTCAGGGGTCGTGTTCCCCCTAGCATCATGTCCAAGTGGGCCGAACCAGTGAAAAAAGTCCAATTATGTCATGCTAACCTTTACATCTACAAAGTTTCCTTAAAAATCTTAACTTGAATTGTCTTAAGAATAAGTGCTTTTTTTTTTTTTTTTTTTATCAATGTTCTGCCTGAATTTATCAGTAACTCACAACTTAAATTACTCTTACAAATACATTACACAAAACATTTAGGAAAAGGCAGAACACTGGTAAAATTGCACTTACTTCTCTTATGACATTTGAGTTTGTTCATATTTGTTCAGGTTATTCACATTTTTGTAAAAAGGATAATTTGACAATGTAAAAAATTTTTATGTAGTTTTAATTTTTACACACAAGCAAAGAGAACATTTGTAGTTATTATAATCATTTTCTACTCATCTGACCCTCGATGTCACATTGATATTGTATGTGGCATCTGAATAAAAATTATATTGACAGCATTGATTGTTCAGATTCATCCCAAGGGCCTGACTCGACCCTTTGGCATATTTGACACCTGTGCATTATGATTTGAATTAAATTCATTTTTCAGTAAACCAACAATGTGTATTCACACTGATTTAGTGTCAGTTACAAGTAAACTTTCTCCATGGTAAACTTTAGGTTGTTACAGGTTAGCTTTTTAATACAACTGAATTCACATTGGGTCTGTTACAGGTGAAAGAAACACTACAAATAATGTTAGATGGTTCCTAACATGTTTGAGTTGTTTTTATTTAAAATCTAGACCTGACTCATTTCTTTTTATGGGATTTAAAACCTAGCACACAGTAGTATGATGACAAGACTAAAGAAATTTGTACTGACACAAACCAACGCTACCCACACAGTACATTTTACAGTGTTAAATCAACACTTAGGGAGTTTATTTAACTTCTTCTAGAGTGTATTTGGTCCTATTGTCTCCAAATTAACACTGCAAAATGTACAGTGCACCCGAGTCTTGTTTTAAATCCAAGACGGCGTGACGTGTGAATTAAGCTAACTGAATTTTTCTCTCCATTGAACTTTTCTTATCTTAAGCAATTTATCACCATTTATTGCAATATTGTCTTCTATATGTTTCATTATTTAATGTAAATCATATACAGTAGTGGAAACATTATTTATGGGTAATAACCCAAAAATAATGACAATCCTCAATTTGTTTTAGCGTAAAAAAAAAATCTAAATTACATGAAAATATTTACATTTACAAACCATTCTATCACAAAATAATTCAATAATCTAAACAAATCTGATCAACCTAATATGTCTTAAGTGCAATTCTAATAAGAATTTGCTGTTACTACTACACATTTTGTGTCTTTGTAGATCTGTGAGTGGTAATGTAGATAGGTAAATGATGAACTGAGGCATAATATTGTTAAATTTCCAATTATTTTTCTTAAAAAATATGAGTTTGTTCATTTTAGTTACATTTTTCAAGGATAGTTTGTAGATGTACACATTTTCATGTAGTAATTTTCCTATTTATTTACCCTAATACATAGGGAAAAAAAACTTTATAGTTGTCATTATTTCCAGGTTATTATGATATTATTTTACCAGTCGGATATGTTTGAGAACATATAGGGCTGAGTATGGCCACTGAACTAAAATGAGTTTGACTTTCCTGGCCCAGGACTTTATTTTTCTACTAAACAGTATGTTCTGTATGTATTTGTTTATTTATTTCTTGATCAGTTCAACAGCTTCTTTTCTCCTTAAATTCCCAACAGATGATAGGAGTCCTGTCTGTGTGAAGAAATCCTCATAAATACATCAGATTTCATGCAGCAGTCCGTGCCAACTCATTTAGATTTAAAGCCATTATGTGATGGCCTACACTCATAAAAATGATCACAACTCAATTTCATATAGAGACCGGCACAATGACCTGTTCTAGATGGTGCTCGATGATGCTTTGTCAGCCAGATTCGGACACGTGTAATCGCCGGGAGACTTTAGTTAATAAAAAAATATACATCACTTTTTTGAAAATGGTTCTATAGTGTCTATCTGCAGCCTTGGAGCCAGGACGGACCCTGAAAACCTGAAACCGATGGGGAAGGAAACCTGGCAAGTCCCCCCCTGATCTGGTTGTAAAATTATAGGTAAGTGAATATATTTAAGAGGTGTTCATAGCCTAAAATGAGTTATATCAGAACTTCAAATATTTAACTCTTTAATGACTATCATGATAACAGGTTGTCATTTGTGAAAATAACAGCAGATTTTGAAAGTTAATTAAAAATGTAATCTTAGATCTATTTTTTTTTCTCTAAAATGTAATGAGAGCTATTCTAGGTCAATGGAAATGTATAAACTCAGTTTAGTATGAATTCACCAAAGAGTTTTGCTGCTACAGAAATTTTAAATGTTTCCTATTATAACTAAATGGGCAAAAAAAAAAAAAAAAGAAAAGAAAAGATATTTAAAAAGTGTATAAACATTTAAAACTTTGACCTACTTTTCCCAAAATGTGTTGTAATGTAGATCTATTCTGAGTCCCTAGCAATCTATAAACTGAATTTAGTATGAATTCAAACAACAGATTTGCTCCTTAGGTATTAACAACAAACAAACCGAACCAAAACAATACCCCTACACAAAAACCACAGCTGTATATGTATATCATCTGGAGCAGTTCACAATCAATATTTATCTAAAAATGTGACAAAAACATACAAAATTTAAATAAAAAACATCATTATCTATTCACCAGACATGCTCATTATTTATATACAGAATCAAACCTCTTTTATTTGTACTGAAAAACGTCTGTAATTGATAAAAAATAAATAAAAAATAAGCCATTTTCTATGTCCATGTAGGCCAAGGCTGACATTCTCCTCTGTCCAGTCGGATTCCTGACATAAGTTCCTTTTCTCTTGAGGCCAGACATTGTCCGCTCGACCAGCTAGTCAGGGTTGGTCGACCTCTCCTCACAATGTTCAGCATTTCTGGAAAAGTCTACCTTGAAAAAGGATTTTTAAGTTTGTCTGAGACCAGGTCATTTTCCTCTCCTCTGTCAGTCATTGTGTGTGGAAGAAATCTAACTCAAATATATTAATAGTTCAATTCAATACATGAACTTTATTGGTATGAATCAAAAAGAATATTGCTAGAGTTATGTTAAATAATACTATCCAGTCAAAGAAAGGATAAATACTAATCGCATGGAGGGACAATTAGCTGGAACTGTGAAGTGAAAGCTCAAATCTGATTGGTTAAAGGTGTCATATTTTGCTAAACCCATTTTTATTAGTCGTTGGTTCATTTATTTTATATTTGGGCCCTAATAGTTTGAATTTTTTACCCTCCAGGTGATGCAAAGCTATCTTTATATTCATATTGGCAATAATTGAGTGGATTTCCGCAACCTCTTTCAATCCCTACTTAATTAGTTGCATTTCTTATAACTAGGGCTTTCAAAATGAATACATTAACACAGATTAATCCATCATCATGATTAATCTGATTAAACATTTTAACAAAATTAACTGATCTGCAGCAGAATGACTCAACGTCTCTGCCAACACACTTCAGGCAGTTTCTCCAAGTAATTTGTGTTGTATATACACAGAAGACACTAAACAGCATATTTGAGTAAAAAAAAAACTAAACAAAAAACAGAGGAAGGATAAATACTGAAGGATAAATAAAGGATAAAAACGAGATAGAAGAGTCGACCAGCAAAAAAACTGAAGACTGAAGAATGGAGTTTTCTTTTTACTGCTTAAGTTACTGTATTAAAGTGAAGTGTACGCTGGTCAGGGATTCTGCTAGCATTTTAGCTAACACCTTCTTCTTGAGTCTCTTTGCTCACGAAAAATAAAATGTAGAATTTTTTTTATTATTAGATTAGATTTTTTTTGTAGATTAAATTTTTTTATTTAAGTGTGATTAATCAAATGTAATACAGAGGAATCATTTGATTAATCTGATTTATTATTATTATTATTATTATTATTATTATTATTATTATTATTATTATTATTATTATTATTATTATTTGATAATACTATAATGTCAAGACTTCCAACCAACATTTCTCATAATATGACACAACTGTTTATTAGCAACAGTTGTAGTCCACACTGAAAATCTGTCCAAACTTCAAGCTAATCATCTAAAATGTTTAGTTGTTGGTTGTGTTAATAAACACAAGTGGTTGAATGGGACAGAGCAGCACAGTCATCAACCTGGAGGGGGGCGGGGCATGGAGTGGCTCATGTGTATTTAAAGGGACAGCGCTCAAACCCATCTTTCTGGTGTCATTATTCAGAAATAGTGTTAAAGATGGACATGTGGAGTTGAATTAATGAAGAATTCAGACCCAGTCGTAGCATTTACACATTTACACCACGTTTTAAAATGTATAATTCCAAGAAAAAGCTAAATATCATTCCTTTCAATGAACATTTCCAAAACTATACAATTCAAATTACATGAGCTATCCCCAGAGGGGGGTAATCCCAAATTCTGAACACAGGTGATTCCACTAATTATCCCATTTACCTGGATGAGGCGTTGTGTTCATCAAAATGGGCTGGTTCAGTGAACAGGTTGGAACCAATACATGGCAACACTTTGACTTGATGAACCAGGGATTACCGTCCTCTGATTATCACTAGTGATTCTGAAGGTCCAGGGCAGATTAGATTAACCCTAGCAACATATAGATGCTGAAACCTGATTGGACCAAATTTCTTACATCCACGTACTGGAAACTACAGCCGAGAGAAATGCGAAGAAATGAAGAGAACCGTCTATTGGGAATAAATTAATACAATTTCATGGAACAAATATTTGAATTTAGGTTATAAATGTAGGTCAGTGTTTCTGATTATGTTTATGCCAGCAGAGAAGGCCTTGCTGCCCCTGATGGACCACTACTGATTTTAAATGGGTCAGGCGAGTAAAATACTTCTAAATGAATCTATAAATAATGACAACTCCAGATTGTTCTCATTTTAAAATGCATTTTTATATTATTTTTATACAAAAATCTGCATGTAACACGGTAAAAAGAGCATATTCTCTCACAGGTACATTTTTAAAATTGAACAAATTATGCAAGGCAGAGTGTTTCACAAAAATTGACCCCTGTTGCGAAGTCACTCTCAATTTATTTGTGTTTAAATGAGCAGCTTATGCATGTAATGTAAATGGACACAATGGACGACACACAGAACTTGGAATTAGACTGAGATTCATAAAAAAATCCCCACATGTCAGGATTACAAAAAATACTGGGCTCCTCAAATGTAACACAATGTCTTTATTTATCACAATATATAAGACCATTTCAATTGGATGTAAATGTTTTCAGATTAAATCGGTACCTTTGCCCATCCCAATTTTGGTCCTAATTTTGGACCCAATATTTTTTTTATCAAAAATTAATTAATTTTGTGACGACTCCCTGCAAGAGTGTTTTTGTTTTTTGTGTTTTGGGGTTGTTGTTTTTTTGCATTTATCTCATTAAGTACATCCTGGGGGAAATATATATGTGTGTATATATATATATATATATATATATATATATATATATATATATATATATATATATATATATATATATATATATATAAAATTGGCTTTTATTATTTGGTCTAAAAAGCTGGAAAAAATGTAAGATGAAAATAAACCCAGTTTCATTGAAGATGTAAACATTTTTATGCAATGCTACTTCAAAAACATTTTTTGGAGTTGTCATTATTTATTGTTTTTTATTGTACAATTCTACCTGTGTGACCCACTTTGTTTGTGGAACCTGAACTAAATGATTTTGACACCACTGATTATTTATATTTTTTGTGTAGTTTTTGCATTTCACAAATTTTTCCTACAAGCTGTGTTGGACCCTTTGATGGGCTGGCTAAAATTGTATAATAATAATAATAATAATAATAATAATAATAATAATAATAATAATAATAATAATAATAATAATAATAATAATAATAATAATAATAATAATAATAATAAATAAAAACAGCAGCTTGACCTAATTTTACAAGTGATGTCAGGACTTATAATACTTAAATAGTTGAAATTCGAAAAAGGTCGACTATTATTGACCCCACACACACACACATTAATGAAGGAAGTGGAAAACACCAATGAAATGTCTTTAAAAAATATATATATATATATAAAAAATGTTGCCTCATTACTGTAATTCCAAAGAACCAGTTTGGATTATAATATTTTGCAGAAAGATTTTGCTCACAGTTTTATTAAGATCTTACATTTGTCTTTGTAGGAAAAACAGTGACACGTGTAAAATTAAGTATAGTAATAAAGTGAAGTTTATGTTAAAAGTAAAAGTAATAAAGTCCTACTTGTGCCTTGAAATCCCAGGTGAACCATGGAGACTGCTGCATGTCTGATGTGGACAGAATGGAAATGAAAGCAGTGATATTAAAATGGACTTTGTCGACAGTGAACACAATGTATTTTTATTTTTAAACATGTTACAATAATGAATTAAAATATTTTCATAATAATGTGATTTTAACAGGTTGAACGACACAACAGTTGGACGACAAACACAGAAGAAAAGGATCTAAAC
Source organism: Siphamia tubifer (assembly GCA_020466265.1). Taxonomy (NCBI): domain Eukaryota; kingdom Metazoa; phylum Chordata; class Actinopteri; order Kurtiformes; family Apogonidae; genus Siphamia; species Siphamia tubifer. The sequence continues at coordinate 26,910,307 of CM035796.1, forward strand.
TGAACATAAACATAACGCACACGTTCATCTAAACCTGATGGAATATAATGGGAATTCATTTATTTTCTTTATCTTCTTCCATTCATACTTTTCTTCCCTTCTTTTTTCTTCCTTGTATCCTCCCTTAATTTCTTCTTTCTGGTCTTTTTTTCTTTCCCTCCTATCCCTTTCTGTTGTCCTCCTTCCCTCTTTTCTTTCCTTTCTTCAATTCATGTGTCCAATTCATTCCTCCCCTGTCCCCTCCTTTCTTCCTTTCCTTTTTTCATTCTTCCTCCCTTCTTCCTTCCTTCCTTTTTTCTTCCTTATGTCTTTGATTTCTTCTTTCTGGTCGTTTTTCTCCTCTGCGTCTTTCCTCCCATACTTCTGTTTTCTTTCTTTTCTTTTTACTTCCTCTTTTCTTTTCTTCCTGCTCTTTTCTTTATTGTACTCACCCTCATTTTCCTCCTTCAATCATTCATCCATTTCTTTCTTTCTTTCTTTCTTTCTTTCTTTCTTTCTTTCTTTCTTTCTTTCTTTCTTTCTTTCTTTCTTTCTTTCTTTCTTTCTTTCTTTCTTCCATCAGTCCCTGTCTCTCTCACTCCTTTCCTTCCTTCCTTCCTTCCTTCCTTCCTTCCTTCCTTCCTTCTTTCCTTCTTTCCTTCTTTCCTTCTTTCCTTCTTTCCTTCCTTCCTTCCTTCCATCCATCCTTCCTTCTTCTATCAGTCCCTGTCTCTCTCTCTCCTTTCCTTAATTCCTTCCATCCTTCCTTCCTTCTTCCCATCCTTCCTTCCTTCCTTCCTTCCTTCCTTCCTTCCTTCCTTCCTTCCTTCTTTCCTTTCTTCCTTCCTTCTTTCCTTCCTTCCTTCCTTCCTTCTTTCCTTCTTTCCTTCCTTCCTTCCTTCCATCCATCCTTCCTTCTTCTATCAGTCCCTGTCTCTCTCTCTCCTTTCCTTAATTCCTTCCATCCTTCCCATCCTTCCCATCCTTCCTTCCTTCTTTCCTTTCTTCCTTCCTTCCTTCTTTCCTTCCTTCCTTCCTTCTTTCCTTCCTTCCTTCCTTCCTTCCTTCTTTCCTTCCTTCCTTCCTTCCTTCTTTCCTTCTTTCCTTCTTTCCTTCCTTCCATCCATCCTTCCTTCTTCTATCAGTCCCTGTCTCTCTCTCTCCTTTCCTTCCATCCTTCCATCCTTCCTTCTTCCATCAGCCCCTGCCTCTCTCTTTCATTTCTTTCCTTCCTTCCTCCCTCCCTATTTTCTTTCTTTCTTGACAGTGGTGTTTATCTGCACACATCTAAGTCAGCCTCATAAACACTATATCTTCGATAATTAGTGCAAATGCAGCCTAACTATTTTGAGTTTATGTTATGTCATACAGTGTGTTCTATTCACGGTGGATTACTGAATTAGACAGACAGCGAGGGGATTTCAGACGTCCTGGTGTGAGTGAAGCTATTATCATACAGCCCTCGGGCTCTATTTCAGGATCCGTTTTGATCTTCAACAAACAAGTCTGAGCCCTTTATATCAGCCTGTCAGGCCTGGATCCATTCAGACTATTTGACTTTGCCAATTGATTCATCAACTTATTTTCTGATTGGTTTCTTGACAGCTCCCCAGATTCTCTGATTGATAGCTCTACCCCCTGCCTTAGGGTCAAACTGTGTTGAGGCTGGTTTCAAACACATTTTTTTGTGAATCTTAAAGTAAACTTTACACACTATGGTGGTGAGTCAATATTTTAGCATGAGAAAAAAGTGAAATATTGATTAAGGTGCAGGGCTGAAAATTGGAGGCAGCCTTTGTGATTTATAATGCTGCTTGATTTACCGATTGGGATCATTTACATTAATCATTTCATTTTCCACATTCCTCCTCCTGCTGCTGCTGCTGCTGCTGCTGCTGCTGCTGCTGCTGCTGCTGCTGCTGCTGCTGCTGCTGCTGCTGCTGCTGCTGCTGCTGCTGCTGCTGCTGCAAACCACGAGCTCAACAGAAATCAGACGTTGCCATCTGCTGGAATAAGGCTGAACAACAATGTATAGCTGAAAAGATTTTTTTAAATGAAAATAAATAAAGAACTGTATGGCTATCAGCACTTTATGTACAGGACATGTGTGTGTGTGTGTGTGTGTGTGTGTGTGTGTGTGTGTGTGTGTGTGTGTGTGTGTGTGTGTGTGTGTGTGTGTGTGTGTGTGTGTGTGTGTGTGTGCGTAAAATACAAGTGATTTACATGTTATCAAACTGCTGCATATTTCCTCTCCATATAAAAACAGTCTATATTTGCTTGTAAAACTCCATTCCCCCAAAACACCACAAAGTTATTACTCGTCCTATTAATATTTATATGTTCCAGTTAGATGACACACTTCGTGTTAACAAAGCATGCTGAATGCTTGAGTTATAACTGTGACAACAATGCTATTCGTGAACATCCAAAGGCTGACCCACTTCCATGTTCCTCTCCATCTTGCTCTGAATTAATAACAGCTGACAGATTAGAATGGCCAGTGTTTGGATTCCACTGTTATTTTATCAGACTGTTAAACTGTGGCTGCATATTTTAACGCATTTCATGTCATAATCTGAAAAAGTACAATTTGTGTGGATGTTTTTTGCTTTTTGTGTTGTTGTTTCTCGTCTTGTAAAACTAAGACTAGTAAAAAAAACAAAACAAAAACCCTACATGTTATATGTGGTTGTTTCTCTGTCCATAATGTCTTGTTAACTATCAATAATAATAATAATAATAATAATAATAATAATAATAATAATAATAATAAAGAGGATTATTTAGGTTTATACCTAAAAAAAAAAAAAAAATTTGCCCCAGAGATTAAATGTGCTAAATTCTAGATATTTTAATAATGATTAATTGGAAAACAAATAACAGAAGTGCTGGTTATCTGATGTTTTTAATGTTTGTGACGTATTATTTTGTGCCTTTTTATACAGGTTCCAGTATAAAGAATCTATAAATGGAATGTATTATAAAACACAGACAATGTTTTGAAGAACATCTTGTAGTTCTGACACATTCCTTTGGATTTAAACTCATTCTCTTATTAATTCTCACTATTTCATATTTTATCTCAAGATGGTATCTTGAAAACTACAGACCCTTACCACAGTAATCCACAGCTATGGACATTTGGACAGATTTGTTTTGTACGTATAAGTAACTCAAATATGGTAAAGATTCATTCATTTTATTCTGGAGGCGTTTCATTGGTCAGTGTAATCCTCTGTGTCTTTATCTATCATTTGTGACAGACAATAAAGTTTATCTTTATATTTATTAGATTTTAAGGGTCTACTCTTTGTCTTTTATCTGCTTTTCTTTTTCTCTTTCCTCTTTTCCACCCACACATGTTAACTGATACTTTGAAATAAATGACTTACTGTCACACCTCATAAAATAAAAGTGCAAAAAATACAGTTAAAATACAGTTATGATCCATGACTAATAGAAAAATAAACACAAGGCTTATTTCAGTTCAGCTCAGATATCCAGTTAGACAATAGAATTTTGCAGATGTAATCGACGCAGTGTAGTGACTGATGTAAAATGCATGTATGTTTTTATTCTCTTAAACATAAATAAGGTGAATTATATGTAAATCTAGCCAACAAAACATTTAGAATTACACATATATGAATGTGAATGATATAATTTTACATTTACAAGGTGTGAGCTGTTATCTTTGCACTTTCTGGAGGCAAAGTGAAAACACTATATATACAAAACTGTACATTTCACAGTATTAGCACAGGGTTGTTATAGACATATATAAAAGTCTTAATCTAAAAGACATGTTTCTGTTTTAGTTTCTTTTCTACTTTACTATCTTCAGACACTAGTTTTTTATAATCAGAACACTGTTAAAGTCTTAAGATACCATTAGGTTTACTGTTTTGCTAAAGTTATGACTATATTTATACATTTTCAGTCTCTGTGTCAAGATACATGCAACAGTAATATGCAGGAAGATTATTTATCATAAAGACCTTATACTACTTTTGTGGATGTTGCCAAATTATTATTTTTTTCCCCTATTTTTTAACCTTTCTTAAGTGATATATCACCATTTGCTCCAATATTATCCTCTGTATTTTTCATTTTTAAGTGAAAATAAGGTATTTTCCTATACTGTAGTCACTGATCATGTAGATGTTGATAAAAGTTCAGATTAAAAGTTGGAGTTATTAGATCCAAAACAGAGAAAACCCAAGAAAATGTCCAGGTTTGCTGTAAAATATGTAATTTATTGGACATTAAACTATTTTTAATGGGTTTTACTGGTGAATCAATGTTGTACAAGATGACAATGTTTCCACATTCCCTACAGAACCTCTGTATGTCCAAATGGGTCATTTCTGATGAAAATAAAAACATGGCAATGTACATTTAACACCAATTATTCACATGTATTGATATGATTAGTAAATCAGCATGTTTCAAACAGTTCAGTAGATTATTTTGATTGTGGATGTTAAAAACAAAAAAGATTATCATAAAAGTTGGATGATGTGCATGATCTGCACTGATATGACAGATCCATAACAAAAATCTAAATTTGAGGGAAAATATTGGCACATTCTGAAGGAAACTTAGCATAATACATGACCAGATGATTTATGAGAGACTCAAACATAACAGTTTGTGATTAAATCCTAACAGAGGTTACTCTAATTCTTGATATAAGACATTTACATCATGGTGAAAGGTATTACTATAATGCATCAATATTATTGCAATATTGCTCACAGCTCATAACATTGTAGTTTTTTATTCTGTTTTAATTGTAGCTGTAACTTTTAATAGATTTTTTTGGGAATTATTTAAGATGACATGCAAACTTTGTTGATCGCCAGTTGGTGAGTAGTAAATTTGCTAACATAGAAAAGGGGTAAAATGAAGTAAAGAGGTAAAAATGAATGTATAAAATTATAGGCTATCACATACATAGAACTGTGAATATGTAAAATGATAATAATAATAATAATAATAATAATAATAATAATAATAATAATAATAATAATAATAATAATAATAATAATAATAATAATAATAATAATAATAATAATAATAATAATAATAATAATAATAACCAGAAATATATACACTCCATATTAGGAAATTATTACATGGGACTACCACATTCTGAAGACCTTTTACAGTAAATATTATTTTATACATTTAACAACACTCGTATACAATTACAAAGCAGTGTAAAAAGTATCTGTGTATTTTAAAGCAGTGTTTACGTCTGAAAATGTTGATGAAATGAAACAGAGCGTGTGGTCGATAATAAAAACATCGATAATCGACAATAAAGACACAAATAAAACGTCAAAACAAAAACACGTCCTATGACGTGAAACGTTGGGCAGACCTGACTAATCAATCCCAGATCAGAGACGTAGAGCAGTGATGTTTTCATGCCTGCGACCTGCGCTAGTCATTCTGCCATGGCGCCCGTGATGTCGCTGATTAAGGAGGGGACATCTTAGCATCGCGTTTTCATTTCCTTCACTAATATTTACCCTGTGCGCTTTGTTTACCTTGGTTGAATTTAATAAGATAAATTTCTGAACCGGCCATGACCGTGGAGCAGAATGTCCTCCAGCAGCATTCTCAGAAGGTAAGCTGACAACAGCCTGGTTAGCTAAGTTTAGCCAAACTGAAGAGCTAACTGTACTCGTTGGAGACTCAAACTGCACATAGAGTTTAGTTTTCAGCATATTCAAAGCTGACTTATCTACTGTTTTAGTTATATTTTAGAAGGCCGCCGGATCCCGTTAACAAGGAGCCGTTGACTTTTAGTAAACAGAAGCATACATGCTAGGCCTGACGTTATCCTAGCATGTAGCTTAGCGCTATGTAATAATTAGTAAGTGCTAGGCAATATTAGCCAACTTTACCACATAAGTTAATTCAAACCACTGCGGGGTTTGAGTAAATGGACCAAAATTCTATGTTAATACGTTGTGATGCTCATACGAAACATTCACATCAGCTAGTTGCTAACGTTAGCATACGGAGCTAACTGTGTCGTCAGTAAAAAATAAACAAGGCCAAATGACAGTAACATATTTCTAATCTTTTTAGTAAGACTCATTTTTGTCTCTGTGTTTTAATGAAATGTTGTCATTAAAACGCGTTGGTTGTCAGTGACTGCTGTGTTTACTCGGGAGGGGAGGACCCTCCATGTTTTGGTCCACAGATGTCTGCTAGGTTACTCATCTAATATCTGATATCTTTGTTTACAAAGCATGGCCGGAGGCAGAACCCCAGCCCGGGACACGGGCCCGGAGCCCGGATCTTGCGGCCCAGAGCCTGGGGCAGCGTGAGGCGCTTCAGAGCCAAACGATAACACAGGGCCGGTCATTAGGTTACGTTTTGTCGCATTATCAGTTAACGAAAGTTCAACGAGATGTGTCTCTTTCGCTTAGGCTCCAGTTATAGGATTTACTGTTTAACCACCGCGTTGCAAAGCTCAGTTACAGTTATGTAACTACTGGAGTGATTTTCAAAAGCAGCTCAGATGCTGCGGATTGCTAGTTCTCACAACTTCTTCTCGTCCCTGTGTAAATAAATAATTATTTTCCCGAGGTTATGTAACCAGTTTTCTACACACAAACCAGTAGCTGTACTGTACTGGCTTGGTGAATGATACTGATTGGACTGGACCTGATGACCTAAACAGAACACAATCCAAAAACATGAATACGAGAGTAAATATACAGAAGTACACAAGTTACCAGAAAAAGTAGTTTGATCATAGGCTTCAAATGTTAAGGAGTAGTGTAATATGAACTCTGTTACATAGTATGACCTTCAAAAGGTTGGCCTCAACATTAGGTAACATTTGTAAATGTGTCCAGATATTTTTTTAAGCTATAAAAAAAATTCTTATTTTTTTTTTGTTGTTGTTGGAATGTTGTTGCTACGTTCTGTTAAACACTGTCTGTGATTTTAGTTGTAACTGTTGTGACTAGTTCTCGTTATTAGGGTAATTTCATGTAATAAGGTGTGGTGCAGACAGGCATGTAGTGACCTGTACATACTAGTTACTTGAGGTCATATTGAAAGACATGTAATTCCTCCAGAGCTGTTTGTTTTTCTTTGACTGTTTCAAATACATATACAAAATGTCAGAACGAACCTGATAGCATGAAACACAGTGGGAATGCCCCTGTCAGTAATCTGCTGTAATGACGCCAACTTGTTCTGCCTGCCATGCAGAGAATTCTGTGGTGTTATTCACAAGCTACCTCTTAATAGCAGATGACCAATGTGACAACCAGCCAGACATGTCACATGGAGATGAGAAGTATGAGTGTGTCTTACTGACTGTTCTCGCGGTTGACCGAGTCCATATCTGTCACAGGTGGAGCTTCCATCAGGCTTTACCTCTGTTCGTCTCAGTCATCCGCCCATCAACAAATCTCATCTGTCAGGCTCTGACACTTAACCAAACATACCGTGCATCCTCATGTTTACTTACGTCCTGCGGTTGAATAAATCACAGCTCAGTGAAAAGCTCTTAGTGTTTGTATTGAATGTTATGAATGCAACATTCAAAACTAACAGAAGGATAGCAAGTAAACGCCTTAAAGCGCGAGGAGCATCTTATACTGACAAGCTATAATCGGAGTCTTTTTTTTTTGTGAAAGTTGAGCGTTCAGTAAAGGCAACTGCTGTCCCCATACTGTTCTCTGTGTTACATCTTAGGCTACAAATAGTTAGTATTATCTCTACAACTCCCAAACATGGAGTATGAGTGAGGTGTACTGGTGTAAACTATGGTAACATTATTCATTAGTAGGCTTTTACTCACATTTTAGACTGTTTAGATGTTTGGAATGTCTGTGTTTTGAATTTTGTCAGATATACAGTGTCCAGTGATGAAATGGAGGAACATTTAAATTCTTTCTTAAACTGATTGTCAGCCAATAAGGTCGGGTCAGTATAAACATCTCCAGACTGTTTTAATGTTTAACCCATGTAATGTAAACTTCTTAATTATCGTGTCATGTTGCTGCTTCTCCTTCTTCTTATGTATTATTATTATTATTATTATTATTATTATTATTAATAATAATAATAATAATAATAATCATCAAGTTAAGTCAGATTCAGGGCCATGATGTTAATGGTAGTTTGCTGTTGGCAGTTTTTACTTTGCTGTAAACTGTTCTCAAGATAAACATTATTGTGACATATTCCGCTGGTGTAAGTAATTCAGAAGATTTGATGCTTTTCCACCAACCCGAACAGCAAAACTGCAGTTGACTTAACTCTTATTCAAATCCTGTCTTTACGTTCTTACTATAATTTGTCTGTGGCTTTATGAATAAAATAGAGTAGAAACATGGGAGAGTTGTCTTCAACCCATTCGTAGTGTTGTGACTTTATTATGACCCTCTTATAAAGGTCATTTCCACATGAAACAACAACCTATGATATGATAATATACACATGGAAACAGGGTGGGGTGACAAAAGGATAATGACTTGTGTTGCAAAATAACTTTTCTTCAATAGCAATATAAGACAGTCGAAACAATTTGGATAGAATTAATTTGTGCATGTTTTGACAGATGTAAGAATACCTGATCATGACCAAGTATCACCGCATTGAACCAAGCATGCTAGAGCCACTGCAAGTTAGGTCGACGCAGCAAATGATGTTAATGTTTGGGCTACAGCAGGAGGTAATGAGTGTTCCCTCAGGAGAAAGTTTGACTGGGAACTTGGACAACTGGTTTACTGAAAAGTATGATGTAGGCCTATGCGGAAAGACATGGCCAAATATTTGTAACCACGTCAAAAGTGCTTTTTACAAACTGCGGGGACACAAAAAGTGACACTCAAGATAGCCTCATGAGTTCATATTTTTCAGAAATTCTGTTAGTCAGATGTAATCAAATTCAATAGGATAAAATGTTTTCATCTGATCTACCGTCAGCATATAGATTTTGATTATCTGTAAAAAAACAAAACAAAACCCAACAACAACAAAAAAACAATTTAATTAAAGGTGCTCCTTGAATAGTAATAAAAAAAGATTAGTGTGATAGAAAGTCCTTGAATGCCAAAACAGACTGAACTTTGTGGACATTGTAGAGCATCTTTTTCTACAAAATCTCCTAAAACATGAGCCTGGTCAGAGATGAAAAACCTTTTTTGTATTATGTATTCGCTGTCACTCCAATAAAGGTCTATACTTCCTTTTTACTCTCTCCAGTGACTCTGAAAGGATTTGCCTAGGGTGTTAAAAACAGAAAAAAACCCTTTAAAGCTCATAGAAAGTTGTGTAACTGATGGCCTTATAATGGTATTGGGGAATAGACGTCCTGTTTTTAATTAATGTTTTACGTCTTTTTCAGTCATCTGATTTTCAGTTTGGCGTGTCTCATGCTTTTTTCCTCATCTTCATCATTTTTCTTACACATATGTATTCACACAGACCAACATGATGAGTGAAAGCCTGCTTTGTTTGGTGGTGATGGTGCATTATGACCGGTCATGCTTCCAGGCATGGATACTTCTCACTGCTTTTTGCACAGTCGCTGTAGAAACCCCATTAAAACTGTCCAGTTTACAAAAATAGCGTCTCTTTAACAGATGTGGCTTAGATGGTGTAGAGCGTTGCCGTGGATACGCGTTGTGCAGTCAGTCTTTGGTGGATGATAATAGCCCACAGTAATGAGTCCGAAACCACTGAAGACACAAACCTGGATCTATGTTAAATGTTTTTTTTTTCGCGTGAATGCACAAAACAGCCACGGATTGATCTGAATCTTCCGCTGCACCTGTGAAAATGACTGTCTGTTTTTCAGTCACTTAAGGTTTAAGATGTCAGCCTTGGATGCTGGCATTAAGTGCACTAAATCGAGTATTTATAGTTCACTTGTGCACACTGAGCTTCGCGGGTTAAGTGTGTGGAATGACCATGTAGTGCAGCTGGGCGTGACATCGTCTGGTCAACCGTTGGTGGATTCTTTAAAGAAGAAAATGAGAAATGAAAGTAGAATGTGAATGGACTTGAGGATTGTATAGGCGTAAATGTTCCCTGAATCGTCACCTGAATGGGGTCCAGTGTCAGCTCTTGGGTCATTAACGTTGTCACTGACATATTAATGCGTCATTGTGTTTGTTTTCAGTTCAAAGGTGTTGATTTTGTGTATGTGGGTGTTTCGAGCGTCTGGATAGTCATACAGTTTATCCACACAGTATGTTCTGCAGACACTCATGTCTCATCCTTTTCTGACAGAACTGATCCCTGTCAGCCAAGCTGTGCAGTTGCTCACATTTCACCCACGTATTTTCATGCTTCACGTCCACTTGTGTTTGTTCTACTATCTCAGCCATATTTAGGAGTTTGGGGCAAACTGAGGCCCTGCTATGACCCGACTCCAATAAGTGTTTTCTGTGATCTGATTACAAATGGATGGATCTAATTCCATGCTCATGATGTCCAGTGGACACGCTGAGATAAGGACACACAGAGGTGGTCTCGTGTCTCGTCTTTCAGTAGTTTGAGGGGTCGGATGAAAAGGAAACATATTTTGATTTCATTTCATTTTTTGATTTATTCGGTTTGAACATAAAAAAAAAAAAAAGAAATAATAATAATAATAATAATAATAATAATAATAATAATGAAAAGAAAATATACAGTAAAAAAACAACCAAGCATGTTCAAAAGGAGTGGGTGGATGTTAACACTTAGAAAATCCCACCCCTTCTTACTGTATCAACTTTTCTAACAAAAATCCCCTTCCTCCAAAAGAAAAAGAATACATTTAACTATTTCTGATGCATATATATATATACATATAAAATGAAAACCATACATAACAATAAATACAGAACCAAAAGGAACACTCAATAATAATAATAATAATTATTATTATTATTATTAATAACAATAATAATAATAATGATGTATTTGTGGAAAAAGAAATGAAAAACACAAAACAATAAAATAATACTGTTCATACCAGCAGTATTATTGTACTTCTCAAACATATGAAAGGTTCCATATATTCCTTTAGGTATATTAGAATAGTGATAGTAAAGTATTGTTGTCTTGTGGTCAGCAGATTGATGCTCCATCATGAAAATAGCCACAGTTCACTAAATTTGGTGGGAATTAATAATACTTTAAACACAGGTCTAATCATCGATGAAATGGGAAATGTTGTCGCAGTGGTTAAAATATAAAGGTTCGACATTGCATTGGCGCTGTTAGAATATTTAATAATCTATCAGTATTTGTATAATTTGGCTCATCTAATCACCTCAAAAGGAATTTCTGACCTTCCTGAATATAGCTCATAGAGTTAGTGAGATAGTTACATGGTGTCACATGTTTATCAGGCTGTTGGGTTTTCCTCTTGTAAACTATTGCTTTTATTACTGGCTGTAAAAAAAAAAATCAAATATTGGTCAATATTTACCAAGACTTACCACATCAAACCCCGTACCAACTCTGAAGAAAGAATTTAATCTTAAAAAGTAAACTTATGTCAGGGATTTTTAACTATTATAAAGGAGAAGCGGTTTGCAGTTGACCAGCTGTACCAGGTTAAATTAATAAATATATTTTATTGTCAGTATTGTGTTCTGTTAGAAAGAAGATCAGTCACTTAAACATCCATTCCTTCATCAGATTAACGGTTCTTTAGACCCTCCAAAATTCAGGTTTGAAGCACTAGCGGGGCTTGCTTATTTGTAGGTGAAGATGGACAGTTAGATGCAAGTACGAATCTATTACATTTACAAAAAACAAAGTGAAGTTGGGTTTGAACAGGGCCTGAGTGACAGAAAACACACACTGTCACATACTGGCCAAGAACTAATCAGAAATTCTTTTGCAATGTGTAAAAACATTTTAACCTGTTTTTGTAACTGACCCAGTTAATCTTAACCTGTTTCTTGTGCCTTCAACAGCACCAGCAGACACTACTAAACCAGTTGAGAGAAGTAACAGGCACTACAGACGTTCAGCTGCTTCAGCAGGCTCTGCAGGTACAGCTGACCAGTGAAATATGTGTAGTACACCCTCAATTAAAGATGATGAATATATAATACAGACTTTTATTTTGTATTTTTCTTGTCTTCATTGTGTTTCTTTGGTGCAAAGTTAGCTTCCCTGTTTACAATCCCGTATTACGTAACTTAAGGTGACCATCTGGTCCTCTTACATTTGTAAACACGGCATACTTTAATACTTGCATTAATGTAATGCTGCAGTACGTATGTATGATCCCTGCTGGTTTGTGTTGGAGTGTGTTCTGTGAAAAGCGATGTTCATTGAATCATAGTTTCCAACATCTCTGGTAACCACCACAATACACTCACTAATGACTACGTAGCGACTAGCACTGGTCAGTCTTTCCACAAAAATGTCTCACTTCTATTTTTCCACAACTGCAACAATGCAACAACCAACCAGCACATAACACTCCAACACAAACGGTGCACGGACACATGAATCTCAGATATTGAGCTTTTACGCCCGGTTATTAATCATTCATGTAAGATACTAGCAGGTCCATTAGTGTCAAAGGTGCGGGTGTGTTGCATTTGACTTGAATGACCAACCAAACCCTTATCAGGAGATTAAGGCTTTCATTTGGAGTTGAGTGTTTATCTCGAATTACTATGTGCCTTCAGTTTTTCCTCAGCCAAACATGAGCCTAAATAGAATGGTTATTCCTACAGGTGAGTAATGGAGACCTCGCCGAGGCCGTGGCCTTTCTGACCGAGAAGAATGCTAAGGTTCCTCAACAAGATGAGACAACGTACTACCAGACGTCCCAGGTGGCCAGCGACAGATACATCAGCGTGGGAAGCCAGGCAGACACAAGTGAGCAGCTCAGTTAGACTGTGATATCAAAACCGGACACAGAGCAATGATTATAAAATGAACCCTGGCTTAATTGGAAGTTAATGTTCAAGCAAACTTATAATCGAGTGTCTTTTGATGTGGGTACAGATGTGATTGACCTCACTGGGGATGATAAAGATGACCTACAGAGGGCGATTGCTCTCAGCCTGGAGGAATCCAACCGGGCATTTAGGGAGACAGGAATCACAGATGAGGAGCAAGCCATCAGCAGGTGAGTAGAAAATATAATAATGAAATAAAAACCAAAGGATTCTTTTACCATAACATCTAACCAAAAGAGAAAGTAACCAAATGAAACAGAATGGGTTTTAAAGGTTCTGAAGATCTCAGTTTAAACTTTAAAATGTATTAAATATGATTCCTTTCACACATCTTTAAAAAAACTGTAGATTTTTCTGGAATTGCATCAAATCCAGTATCGCTTTTAACTACATCTATGGGTGGAAAATGGTACAAACCTTACTACCTTACATTTAGCTGGTATGCGCCATGTGAGTAATGATGAGTTTACACACATAAAATATAAGTAAACGTTACAAGTAATAGATAAGTTGAAAATTAAATTATACAGTAATGTAATAGTAATGTTGAAGGTGACATTCCATCATTATTTCATTCATTAATTTTGCTATATTCTCCATTGTTAGTGAATACATTGTGTGTTGGTTCTATTTAAAAAAACACGTCTGGATTGCTTTGTTTCCAACTGTTTTTTCACAGTAGAAAAATGACTTGAGGTCGAACAACAGAGTTTACCGGTACTTCCTCATAAATGTCCATGACGTGGTCATGAGGCATCTCTGATTGGCTCAGAGTGGGTGAAGGAACACTCCCCCCTCTCCTCTCGCTCTCTCTGTGGCTTTACGTTTACCAGAGTATCATCAAGCTAGGTTTTGTGCCGTTGCTTGTTCTGAAAACGTGCAGGGAAAAATCGCGGCTTTATTTCCACAGAGAGCACATGAACCAGTTTGATCCGCCATTTTTTTCACGTTTGTGCAGCAGCTACTGTGGCGCTGTCTCCTCTTGTAGATGCTAATGTTAATGCTACTTCAAATTCACTGCAATGGGGGACAGACTTACCCCCTCATGGGTGACGCTAAAGTCCATCTGACGTCAGATGGACCGGCTTTTTCTGGGTCCCTCGTTCCTCTCGTTGTGGTATGCAGCCAGTGGAGGTGACAAACCACTTTCAAAGGTAACATGTGTTGTTAAGTTGGGGTGACCCATCAGATTCCAAAAGGAGTGGTTTTCAGCGTAATGACACCTTTAAACCTAACATTTTAAACATGCAGAAACCAAACTAAAGCTTTGAATTGATGCTTATCACCTCCATTGTCTACATTTTGCAAGTGTGCTGAAAATATATTTTGGACACTTGGTCAAGCACAATACTGAATTGTTGGTGCTGAATTGTTTTGAGAACACAAAAAAAAGAGACCTTTGTAAGTGTGACAAGGGCAATCAAAAGCGCACTGTGTCATTGTGGCTAAAAGGAAACTGTTTAGTCCAGGAATTGTTTGCGTTTTAATGTTTTAATTAATATATTTAAGTCTGGCGATCCAAGGAAAGTGTGGCGTACCCATGTGGAAAATGTCATTGTAATTAGATTTTCTATGTACCGTCTGCTTTTATTCATGTCAGAGTTTTGGAAGCCAGCATAGCAGAGAACAAGGCGAGTCTGAAACGCACTCACACAGAGGTATGGAGTGATTCTCCCAATCCACACGACAGGAAGAGGATAGACAGCTGCCCCGTGGGCCTGAAAAATGTTGGCAATACCTGCTGGTTCAGTGCTGTCATACAGGTAAGAACACATGCAGTACGCAGAGTTTTCCCTCCAGCTACAAGTCTGAGGTACAGAGAATTGTTTAAAGTGGTTTTATGTACGAAGGTTTTATGTATTTATATTACAAACACTGACTAGCAGGCGGCAGTCAAGTATCAACACACTTAAGGACCCAAACCGCCAACAAATCAACGCTATGTGTCCACACAGTGCATCAGTTACCGAATAAATCACAAAGCTCATGTATCCACACATCTCTATTGTGGTATCATCAAGTTTCCTTTTTCAAACTAAAAGTCATAGATGCTTATTTTTACAATAACTCAAAGTCAGCTGATAGTTTACATTATAGCTCTGTTAGCTACAGCCACAGTGAATCCACAAATCACCTCTATTTTCTCTACGGTTTGTGTTTCCATTAGCTGCACTACCAAAATCCAAACAAGGCCAGAACCATCAGTCAGTTTAATCTGAGCTGTTAATCAACATATGGTAACTTAAGCAAAGACAATAGCATCATATAACTTTGTACCTTTTTGTAAGTTTATGAAACAAACTCGTGCTTATAGACAGCTGTGTCCAGTGGAGAAAACACCTGCATTATTTCTAGGTTTAATCACAGGCTCACTTTCACAGACTAAAACTTTCTTCTTAATGATTCTTATACCATCTGGTCACTCTCTGCTGCTTCAAAGAGTCAAAGGCTCAGTGGTGTTTGTTTTCCTCGCCATGGCTGCCTGGCAGATTAACTCACTACTCCCTCTAGTGGTCACATAAATTCTCTGGCCCGTTGCTGCAAATAAATTCAGTTCACATCTGTGGAATTCAATACATTGGTATCTTTACCAAATATGCACAGTTTTTTTTAATTCTACACATTAATGATAATTTTAAGTAATTTTTTAATATGTAAATGTGAAATGTTACATATACGCCCTTTAAGAAGTTCCATAGAGAAAGTAATATTATCCTCTTCACTGTTGGTAACCCTGAAGAGGAGAAATTAATCTTCTTCATCATAAATATCTTCTTAGCTATATCTGGCCTTTGCTTAACGCTGGGAGTATTTTATCAGCACTAATCAATATTTATTATTAACATGTCAACTTTTCTAGCAGGAACACCAGCCAGAGTTGTTCTTCAAAATAAGAAATTGGCTTTTGGCTTGAATACAGCAAGTTCTACCAGTTTTCTTTCATGATTTGTCAAGGATAAGGTTGACATAACATGAAATCAATCAGTAAGAGGAAAAATTCATTCAAGCTACTTTCAAATAAAAACTTTAAAAACATAGGAAAACAACACTGATATGTATAACCTCACTGACAGTCAAGATGATATGAAGGTTTCACAGGTTCCACTCGGTAACCGATACCACATAATGACAGAAAGACCTTGCATTCCTGTCCTCACTGTATCCCCCTCCTGTTTGCATTAGTTTTCTGAAGCAGGAATTTAAGCCGCTGCGGTCGCCCTAAGTAGCCGCAGATATGCGTCCTCTAAATGTTAATATACTGGAAAATTCTAGGCCTGTTTTTCTTATACCCTCCAAGAGTCGCCTTTAAAATGTGACTCTAGCTGAAATATGCCAGATGAACACTGGATACACCATCACATGGCGTCTGGCTCCGGTGTGTAATGTTACCCTCACCCTCGAGAAGAAACCGAGCCCAATCTGAGAACAGGAGTAAACAACGTCCTGCTCTCCACATAAAATACCCAATCTGTGCAACGTTTGTGTTCACTTTTACATAAAAAAAACTGTTGATATACCATAATTATGTTACAGTAGATATTGTGTTTATAAGTGTAATACTGCTTATTATGCGAAGATTTTATTGCATTAAATTCTAAGTATTTCACTCCCACTTCTTTGTATTCCTTTCCAAGTGTAGTTTTTTTTATTTTTTTTCAAGCCCTATCAAAATATCACGACTCTGTAATAAAGAGCGGCCACGGTTTCATGATAATTCTGCGTAATTTGACTTAATTTCTGGTTTATGGACTAGAAATGTGACAGACCGATTAAAATTGCCTGACAGAAGTAATATCAGATGAGTGAAGCTGCGGAGAACATTAACTTTTAGAATTAAAATATTTTCTCTAGGGAGGTTTCAGCAAAATGAGGCAAAGTTATTGAGATGACACATTATAATCCTGGGAAAATGAACACAGTTTTATTGCTTTGTCTCCGAAAAGTCATCTTGTTATTGTTTATGGACACATTAACTGCTGCAGTTACGGCTGAAAGGAAAACCGCAGCTTTGAACTGTCTTTGCATGTCTTTATCCTCCAGTCTTTGTTCAACCTGCTGGAGTTCCAGAGGCTGGTGTTGAACTACTCTCCTCCAGCCAGAGTCCAGGACTTGCCTCGAAACCAGAAGGTGAGACCTTTACTCGTCATCCCTCTCAGGCTTTTACTGTACAGGTCAGTTAAACACCTGTAAACTCCAGTCATTGAACCCCCAACCTCTGCTGTGTTTGCTAAAGGTGAAAAAAAAAACATGAACTTTCAAAAAGAGTGTGACTTCTGATGTAAGTTTCCTTTAAGTCCAGAACCTGATCTTGTGCAGATTCACTTTATCTCCGGGACTTTGACGCTCTTAAAGCCCGTAAACTGTTGTTCAGCATCTGCTCCGTGATGCCAAAAGGTCACAGCAGCTTTGTCCTCACAGTTCACAAAAACTCCCTCAGTTTAGCTGATGTGAAACTGTACCGAGAAGAATCCAAGGTATTTGTGCTTGAGGACAGAGATGCACATTCACAGAAATCATGTTGGGATTAATTCTGGTGCTCGGGTTTGCCTAGCCAGTGCCCACAAAACAAAAATGCAATAGTTTTCAGCATGTTCGCCTGGTTTTTTAATACAAAACAGTCATTGTAGGGTTGTTGGCCTGGTGTTTGCAGCTCAGTCCTAAACATTGAATGTTTTATTTTTATTTTCAGATCTTCATCTAATCCACATTTATCATGTCAATAAGTCATGCTATGGTTTTGTTGGTGGAAAAATTTAAATCAGAACGTATCATAAATTACACATAGCTGTCAGTTCAGGCAGCAGTGGAAGGGTTATTTAGTGCCGATTATTTAATTTGGATGTTTAATCTAAACCAGTAAGAAATTTTATAAACTTCACAACTAGAAATAGAGTTGATGTTTTTACCAACAGTTAAACGGTAACACTGTAATAACGAATACATAATTAAAGCTTTCCAAATGTAAATATTGTCTGGTAAGAAACTGGATGCTTTTATGTTGCGTAGTACATGAGACATTTTAAGATATCACCTTGGATTTTAGAAACACTGTTTAATCATTTTTTTCAAGTTTTATATATTAGAAATGATTTAGTGTCTCTGCTGATATCAGCTTTTATTAGTTTATTTCCTTTTGTCACTGTTGGTCAGTGTTTCCTTTTGTCTACTGTTATTTGACCTCTACCATATAGGGATATGCTTATACTGTATATCGGCCAGGTATCAGTATAGGGAGATATTTGCTGATTTAATTTTCAAATCAGGGGTCGATTCACTAATTACATCAGTAAATATACATCTGGCAGATCATACTACAGTTTTTTTTGTGTGTGTTTCAGTTTTTTAGTGTTCATTCAGACTTCAAAATATTAGCATTGTTCCTCATTATGAAGATGTCTTTGTGAAAATGGGGTGAATACTGTAACAACAAAACCAAAATTAACGAATGTTGCCAAGCACAACGAACCCTGCCCCTTGCATATATTGTGGATTATTTTGGCTTAGATATCGTGTGTGTGTGTGTGTGTGTGTGTGTGTGTGTGTGTGTGCGCGTGTGTGCGTGCACGCCAATATCAACATATCATTTGCCTCTAGATATGAGGCAAGCTTGAAGTATATTAAAACAAAACTGATGTTTCATAGATATTTGAAATGTTGTCCATTATAAATACATGGGTGAGGAAAAACAGATGTGAAAAATTCATAAAAATTAACAACTTTGACCCACTTTTTAAAAGTTTAACCACACCTATTCTGGGATACTAGCAAGCTATAATGCAAGTTTGGTATTAATTCAAGCAATAGTTTTGCTGTTACAGTGTTTACAAAGAAACAAACTGAACCAAAAGCAATACCTGTTGGCTCTCCTTTGGGGCAGGGGGGTAGAAGTATGACTGCTGTCAGTCTAAATATTGGTTTCTGCCAAGAGTTTTGCAATCAGTGCATCCATTATGTTTATAAATGTCTCATAAAGGAAAGTTTAAGGCTGTGAGCACTGAGTTAGTATTAGTGTTGCTCAGGTGAGAGAATTGCGTTGAATTCTTACACGAGTTACACATTGCAAAACATTGCCTTAGTTCAGAATAGGAAAGTGAATTGGAAATACAGTCATTTACACACTCATTCAGAGATCCCTGATTCCATTGTCCAGTCAGATGAAGCTCCAGTCAGACGCCAGCTCACATTGATTGATCTTTTTGGACTAGAATGAGAGTTTGTCAATTTATCGTAGATCATGTTATTATCACAGAGTTTCCTCATATTATTCAGGTCTTAAACTTCCAAAGAAACATCCACTGATTCTGAGTTTTGGTTGTGTTTTCTGATCAGGAGCACAGAAACTTGCCCTTCATGCAAGAGCTGAGGAACCTCTTCTCCCTCATGGTCGGGTCCAAGAGGAAGTACGTGGATCCCTCCCGTGCGGTGGAAATCCTGAAAGACGCGTTCAAATCCAGTGAATCTCAGCAGGTAACACAACACACTCTGCAGGATAGCATTTTTTTTTTTTTTTTTAGTACATTGAGGAGGTTCGATGTTCCTGTTCCGGCTGCGTTATGAAATACGACCAGAAAACTTGAACGAAGACCAATTTTATGCTAGGTTGGATTCACACTTAACAAAATTGTGACAATGTGTTTGCTCTCTGGTCCACATTCATGTTTTCAGTTTCACCGCCGTCTATTTTTTAAATGTATTTTATGTTTGTTTTGTTTTTATTTAAACAATTTCCGGTGTTTTGTGTCTGTACTGTTATTGTAATTCCACCAGACTTCATCAGATTTGGAATTTTAATGAAGTCCCCTCATTGTTTGCTCATACCAGACACCACCGTGTGAAGTCATAGACGGTTTCCCCTCATACTTGATTCTCCAGCCTTATCCTCTAATCGTACGCAGACTCAAAATACACTTGCCACATTTCATGGATCCAAGCCAAGGCAATCAGTTCGGTTCTACAGGCTTCACACACACATCACAGAAGTTAATTTTGGTTAAAGTAAAGCCACGAGCACAACCATACAACAGCTGTGAAACAACTAAACCCACACATGCACATGGTGGTTGTTGTGCAGTTATTCCACAGGTCTTTTACAGTTTCATCACAGGAAATATTGGCCAGAGATAATCGAAAACCTTCCCTTTTTGTTTTTTTTTTTTAGTTTTTTGGAAGTTTTGGAACGCAGTTAATAAACTTTCCCAGGTTCATGAATAACCATTACACTGTGCCATAATAAAAATCCACTGCTTCTCTTTTTGTTTTATGGGGTGATGTATAAGCATAAGTATTGTAAGAGTCCTGGCCTGAATCCACTGGATGTTTAAGGTTAATATAAGGAGAAACACTAAAACAGAGCCATAATATAGACCTGTATGCTCTGGATTTAGTTTGTATTGTCTTAAACTAGTGATCGACTGAAATGAATTTTTTGGGCCATCAGCATTAGCCGATGTCCAATGCAGGCTGCTGATATTTGGAGCCAATACCGATTGTTTTCTCTGTCAAATTATAACAAATATCTGCTTCTTTTTTTTAAGGAAACACTTATTGAACTAAAAAATAATATTCAATCACCAGTAAAACAAAAAGAGAAAGGTAACGCACAACAGGTAAGATTAACTTTTTACATAATAAAAGTTACATTTAGATAAAAACAAAACACAGTGTTCAGTGCACTTAATTTGTCAAGTCAGTTCTTTCTAAAATAAACATCCAGATGAGGTAGAACAGGTAAATCATGGCAGTGAAAAAGAGCATCAGATGATGCTGATAAAAATAAAAAAAAACGTAAATATCGGCCGGCCAACGGATCAGTCTATCATTATTTTGAGCCTTTGTCAGGCTTGTAACTTGAATATTATTATTGTTTTGGAACAAAGCATCATCTAATGATTTGTGTGAAATAGAAGTCATGTGACAAGCAAGGAAGTCAAACTATCTAATATTTAGCCACAGAAATGGCAACGATATTCAAGTGAAGAACAACATGGTGCAGCAGTGACAAACAGAATCAGGAAGGTGAAAAGTTTCTTTTAACATGAACTTCCCTGTCATTAAGCTCACCCAATATCGGTTGTGAGAGAGAGTGTGTGTGTGTCTGCAGAGACATATATCAAAATAAAACTTGATGTCCTAAAAGAAAATTAGTAGGTCTCTCAGAGCGACTCCAAGTAAATTTTTATCTTAATCTTTGTCTCGGTATGAGTGCATCTGAAGAACCCCAAGTGGCTTCCCTTTTTCCCCCTTTGTCTTCTCCTTTCATTTCTACACTTTTTGCTAATGTGAAACATTATTTTACATGTTTATAGCTGTTACGACCCGGAGGTTGCAACATATTTTAGAGAGCACAGGAGACAAAAGGGTTCAAATTTGCAAAACATTCTTTTTATTTAAGCAAATGAATTATCTAAATGAACCCCCCCCCCCTCTTTCCCAAACCCCCCCCGTGCCCAAAAGCAAAAAGAAATCCCAAAAGTTCAAGGAAAAGTCAAACCCAGGTGAGCTGGCCAAATAAACAAAAGGATGGTATGTGGATCAGGCCTGTACAGGGTCGTAGAAGCTGTCCACATACCGCTACCTCTGCCCTATTAAAATAACCGGCAACTAAACCCCGTAAAAAGAAATAAACCAAAAACAGGACGTCCAAGCTCACCGGGTCAAACAGGCCAAAAAAACCTAGCAAAACAAGGCTAGAGCAACCAACTGGCATCTTGCAGCCGGAAAAAAAAAAAAAAAAGCTCCCATCGAGCGTGTGCTGGTGTGCGCCCTCCTGAAGCCGGTGTCCCAGGTAGAAGCAAGGCAGGGACAGGGACAGGTCACTCCCCAAAAGCACTCTCTCTAGAACCGAATACCTGTTTGTATATACTGGCTACGGCGGAAGCCAATCGGTAACCTGAAAAAAACTAAATGCATTATAACAGCAAAAAGAAATCCATAAATATAACGATAATTATCTAATGAAATAAATTAGGAATGAAACAAGAGGGGAAGAATGGTGCTGGAACATAACAATAGCATAATGCAATACACATCATTGTGATTAAAAACTGACAAAAGTAATCCGTACTATATGAATTCTTGATCCCAGTGAAAAGGTCCTATGCTGGAAAATGTTGAAAATGATTTTTAAAAGTGCTCGAATTTGATCTTGAGATGCTGCCACAGAATTGCTATTGTTATTTTTTCCAAGAATCTCAAGTATTCTGTTTAACTCCCAGTTTGTTTTCTTCTTCTTTTTTTTAACCTCTTATCCATCGTTAGGCTCAGACTTTCCACTGAATCAGCTCTTCCGAACACTTAACCTCTATAACAGCTAATCCCACAATGCCCCTGATTGAACTTCACAAAAAATTATATTGACCAGGTATTAGCCGCCGTGTGCTCTGTCCTATAATGTAACATACCTGTGTCAGATGCACAGCACCGGTCCTGATCTCCTCCTTACATTGGCAATAACAGTAAGCCAGTGTCTCTGTGGAGGTTAACTGAGGTCAGCCTTCAGGCCTCTCTTCTCATCAGTCATGTCAGTCCTCTGTGTATTAGGCAGGTCGTGTAGGCGCTGACCTCTGAATTACAGGGTGGCGTTGATGTCTACGAGAGAGCGCCTGCAGGTCCACTTTGAAGTTCAGCAGTTTCTTCTGTTAAAACCTCCTCGTATCCAGAGCTGAGTTTATTTCTGCACGTGACAGACATGGAAGTGATTTCGCTGATTGAATTTACCCGCTCGTACCCTTGAGTTTTCTATGACGTCCATGTCCCAGAAGCAGAGTTGTAATTGGTCGTTTTGTGTGCGTTTTCATCAACAGCAGGATGTGAGCGAGTTCACCCACAAGCTGCTGGACTGGCTGGAGGACGCCTTCCAGATGAAGGCCGAAGAAGACAGGTAAACACCTCTCTGGACAGACAGAGGTCACAGATGGTGCTCATGGTCGACTAACGCAGACGAAAAATATTACATATTATCTATAACTCTGGGAAAAGCAGTTGTATTTGACCTTCACTGGTCTAACCAGATGCAGTTGATGAAAAGCATATACTCCTCTACAAAGTTTAATAAGTGTTGATTGTTTAATCTTATCAATACACGGAAATAATTGAGCTAAAATACAATTTGTTATCTTTTCATGGTCATTGGCTATATAACCCAATGGGATGTTCAGAGGCTCTGATCATTTAACAAATGACAATGGTTGGAAATGCTTATTTATGTTCAATTAATGACAAATTTAGCTTGGTCTTTGTTCATAATAAAAACCTTTGAGGTTACTCTGAAGTTTTTGGAACATAGTTATTGAGTTTATTTTATTACTAGTGCACATGGCACTTGCTATGTTGCCTTGATCACCTCTATTTATTTATGCATTTATTCATCTACATGATTGGTAAATAAAATGTACGAATTTTCACCGACAACCAGAGTATGCAAAGGATGATATTATGAGAAATAGTTATGAATCACTTTTCTGTGTTGAAAAATTAATTTGGATGTTACCACAAAAATAGTTGGACGTCTTTAAGATTAGGTGTGTGTTACACATTCCTGTACTTGTTCCACTTTAAAAACAATGTACTTTTATTCCGGTGTTACACAAAAGGGACATGAGATCTCTATCATTCCACCAGATAGTTCAACTATTATTTTGTGGTTTAAACATGAATATAAACTTATTCTGAAATCTGAAAACCCCATATTTCATATTCATCTTATGCAAATAACACTCGAAAAGACAATATATTTATGTGAGATTTCTGAGGCATGTTTCTAGGATAAACAAAATGTCCGAGAGGAGATGAGGAAAGTGTCAAAACATTCTTGTCTGTGTACATTTCAGGGAGAATTTTGGCCTGACACCACACACCTATATATAGTAAAAAAAAAAAAAAAACAGCGGTTGATTAATTTCTTCCAGAAGTGTAACAGAGATGTCTCCTTTAAGCAACTTTTGTCTTTTTTTGGTTGTTGTCAGAGAGGGTGAGAAGCCAAAGAACCCCATGGTGGAGCTTTTCTACGGGCGCTTCCTTGCTGTGGGCGTCCTGGAAGGTGAGATGATATGTTTAAACATTTAAAGGAGAAAAAGTGGAGGGTAGGAAGCAAAACAAACCGAGATAAAGAGTTGGCATCCTCTGTTCGCAACAGCCAGAAAGCACGCAAGTCTTTGCCCCCAGTAATGAAAGGTGACCTTGTCTTAATGAGATGTGGTTCATGTAAAAGAGGAAGGCGGTTGCATTGATCGTGGAAGACCTTGACGGCTGATTGACATTGTGCTTATTATGCATGACAATATTGGCCCAGAGCCACCAAAAGCTGGGCCAGTGGACTCTGCTGCTCATAAAATGACCTTAATGCCTCATCTGCATGTCCGCTAGCGACTCTTCCATTTATTTTTTTTTCTGTTGTTGTTGGTGTTGGGGGGGGGGGGGGGGGGGGTCATGCGAGGCTTGTGCAGCTGTTTCAGTCATGAAGAGTGAGCGACTGCTGAACACGTGAAAATCTGTTCAGATGCAAATGGGTGTGAAATGGTCCAATTTAGGGCAGCCCTGACATGATGCCAATTCGAACACGTACCGTACACAACGCCATCTCTGTTTGTGAAATGCAAGAATCACACAGTGATATTAGGTTAAGGGTGTCAAACTCATTTTAGTTCAGGGGGTCACAAACAGACTGATTCAATTTCAAGTGGTTCAGACCTTGGAAAATACTTTAGTTAGTTTAGTTTTATTTCAAGTCCATAAACTTATCAGATAATAACAAAGAAACATACAACATGTTCAAACAAAAACATCTCATCACTTAATATTAATAATAATAATAATACCTCAAACTTATATAGCGCTTTTTTGAACGCTCAAAGACGCTTTACATAACAGACAACAAGCAATGCATTAAAGATAATTAAATATGTCAAATGAGATGAAATCAAATCTAAACAAATAAATAAAATAAAAATTTAAACTAAGCGAAAGCCAGTTTGAAAAGATGAGTTTTAAGACGGGATTTGAATGTGGATGGTGTAAATATGAGTGGGAAGAAGCATAATTTATAGGCTCCCACCCACTTTTTTTTCTTTTTTCTTACAAACTAATATTTTAATCAAATCTGCTTCCTTTGATAGTACTGTCATAATAACCTTTAAATAATAACAATTCTTTGTTTTAGTGTACACATTTTTTTTTTAATTATATGAAAATGTTTTTAAAATTCACAAACTATCCTATGACAAAAAGGTGAATAAACTGAATGAATATGGATAACTGGAAATGTCTGAAGTGCAATTGTAACTACATTAGGTCTTTTGCTAAATGTTTTGTTCGTTTGTAGATCTACTGTGAACCATAACGAACATAATAATAATGGATTAGATTTATATAGCGCTTTTCAAGGCACCCAAAGCGCTTCACATTAGTGTTCCATTATTCATTCACTCTCACATGCTCCCTCTGGTGGTGGTAAACTACATATGTAGTCACAGTTGCCCTGGGGCAGACTGACAGAAGCGTGGCTACCATTTCGTGCCTACGGCCCCTCTGACCACCACCCAACATTCATACGCATTCATACACCAGTGTGAGTGACACTGGAGGCAAGGAGGGTAAAGTGTCTTGCCCAAGGACACAACGGACTGACTAGGACAGAGCGGGAATCGAACCGCCAACCCTTCGGTCAATGGACGACCCGCCCAACTGAGCCATGGCCGTCATGTGTAAATGATCAACTGAAGCATGCTAAAGCATGTTAAAATTGCACTCATTTTTCTTAGTAAATTTCAGATTCATGTTATTTGCAGAATAGATTGTAAATGCAAACATTTTCATCACATGATTTTAGTATTTTCACTGTAAAACATAGACAACAGTTTAGGTTTGACTTTATTTATTGATTATGATTTTAATCTGCTGGTGTGAACCATTTCAGATCTGGGCTGAAAGTGGAAACTCAACTAGAGTTGATTTAGTTAGACATCCTTGTAGAAGATTCATTATTATTTCTCTGTCATCTGTTTTCATTTCATTTCACCGCGTCTTTAAACGGCAGATTTCACATACAACTCTTCTCGACACACATGATGCTTTTTATTACTTGCATTTAAACTTGCAATTTATGCTTTTAACTTTTGAAGTTATATTGCTATATTTTCAAGTGTGATAAAGACTGGGACAATATTTGTTTGATGCAGTTGAATTCACCCATAAATCAGTACTAGTGTTTGTGTTTCATCTTTTATTGTGGTTCACTGGCTTTATATTATAATCTTATCATTTGGACTGTCCAAATAATGTGATATATACACAATTGCATCAAGTTCTCTTTACGCTAGATTAATCATAGACAAAAAATACCTTTAATGATGGTACTGCATACTGGAACAGATACAAGTTCAGTTTGAGCTTGATTTTTAGAATTTTTAATGAAAATAAAATTAGCTGTTCATTATAGTATATATTTTTTTATGTGTATACAACTAGTATCTACACAATTGTATATTTAGTTGTTTAGAAATGTCATATTAATGACCTAGTTAGTTATTACATATAAATAAGGTGAACAATATTACCATTCATATGGTACCCACATGTGGCTTCACATTCAGCTAAACATCTAACAAGACATTTTAGTGTCTGTGTGTGTGTGTGTGTTGTTACACTGTCATTGCATCATCTGTGTAACGCACCGCACTGCTGTGTACCCATTAATTCTACAGGTAAAAAGTTTGAGAACACAGAGATGTTTGGCCAGTACCCCCTGCAAGTCAACGGCTTCAAAGATCTTCACGAATGTCTGGAGGCGGCGATGATCGAAGGCGAGATCGAGTCGTTGCACTCGGCAGAGAATTCAGCCAGATCTGGACAAGAGGTCAGTGTCGAAGCAGGAGATATCTGCGGTTTAGAAAATATTGATAGGCATGAGAGTAATCCACAAAGGTTGATCAGATGCAGTTCAGTCATTAAAGCTTGAATATATGTGGAGAAAATCACTAGGCTTCCTTTTATGTACAATAATGTCAAAGACACAGAGACATTTATAGAAAGAAATGCAAAAATCCGGCGGTTAGAAATGTAATAGTTTGGGATGAGTAGGAGTTTAGTTCTTGAGATTCTGTTTGATGCTCAGAAAATGTCATTTGCAGATGGGACTTAAAGCACAAGACATTTAGAGCAAGTTCAGTCACATCCTGGTACTGTGGTCTGATCCAGCAGAGATGTTTTGCAGGCAGTGAATGTCTAATAAGGTGTTTATAGGTGCTTATTTTGGTCAGCTTTGTGTGAAGTTAGCACACGTTTTCAGCCTGAGGTGTGACTAGATCTCATGGTCTGTTAAATGGATTGGTGTTAAACCTTGTTCAGACATTTTCTTAACAACATGATTTGTTGAGCTCATGGTAAAACGATCAAAGTAAAAAAAGAAAAATGTGATTATTAAAAAACAAACTGCAGAGGAAAGACATGTAGAACATTTATAGCATTAGCAAATCAGTAAAAAATGGTTTTATGAAGTTTATATTTAACTCTTTTACAAAATACTGAAGAGAAAACATCTGTGTTCATTCTTTTTAAATTCTATGGTGGATCTTTATGGAAAAGGTTGACCTCTGACCTCCTGCGGTGCCCTCCTATTCTCAGATTGACCTATGCTTAGCTGTAGCATTGCCTTTGCTGATCCCACTGCAGCTGTTGGCAGCTATTTATCAGCCTGGTTCACAGATGGGTGATGGAACTCAGGCCTTTAGAAATGCACCAGCCATCAGTAAGAGGCAGGACTGGGTCAAAAGGAGGGGTGCTGGGGGGCGTTACATAATGAGGCTGTGCGACCATGCAAACAGAATTTCAGGATATTATGTTTTTGGTCCCACCATCACTGCCGAGTCCTCCGCTGCTGGATATTATTCATGTTAACACAATTACTTGAAAAATGTTGGTTGATAAATTCTATATTTTCCATATCAATGAATATGACGGAGAGGAAGAACTGATTCAATTTTGGACGATTTACCATTTCTAGATTGCCCACAAGGAGGCACTCAAAAGTTTATTTGTAATCACAACTTAATAAATAATAATAATGAATATATATGTATTATTTATCCGATACCTGACCGGAACATAAAGTCTGAGTCCAGATCGAGTCCGCAGTCACATGATTGACGCCGATTTCTGCTCACTTGATCGGATTGGGACAATCCTAATTTTAAATTATTAGTACAGTTTTTTAGGTGTCAATATAATTCTTTCACATACTAATGACACCTCTTTATTATTCATTATCAAGTGCAATCATACAATCAAACATTCACTTGATTTTTCAGTTTCCACAGACACAACACAAATTAACAAAAGTTCAGTAGCAGTCTATGGGTCTTTTTTTTTTTTTTTTTTTTTTTAGCTCTGTCACTGTGTAACAGTCAAATGAGGACATAAGAGTAACAGAAGAAGGAAGCAGGCAAATAATCTATAAACAAGGCAGTCAAAAACAGCAGACCTCTGCCAAGGCTTTATTTTTCATTTACACGTGACGTGACCATCTGATGTCCGAAGGTGAGATGATGTGAATGTGCGAGATTCTATCTTGTGTGAATCCTGAGATATTACTACTTATGTGTTTTAGCTGTTGACCTTTAGTGTGTCCTTGACCTTTGACCTTCAAATCTATTGGGTTCTTCCTTGACCCATTATCTATCATTTCTGAAAGTTAAATCAAAATCCCTTCAGAACTTTTTGCGTAATCCTGCTGTAAAACAACAGAGTCAAATTTAATACCTCCTTGGCGAAGATAATAAATACTTGCATAGCCTTAAACGCACTGCAAAAACAGATTAAGTATTGAAATAGATAAGCTAATTACAACAGTGCATGAAAAATAGCCTTTAAATCAGCAGCACATATTAAACTCAACCTCCAATTTTCTTCCAGCACTGGTTCACAGAACTCCCGCCTGTGTTGACCTTTGAACTCTCCAGATTTGAGTTCAACCAAGCGTTGGGACGACCTGAGAAGATCCACAACAAGCTCGAGTTCCCCTCCATGCTCTATATGGACAGGTGATTAAAAACAGCTCCAGTAAATAACAATAGACTCTGTCTCCGGTGTAAACACTGATTCGCTCTCAGGTTTGTTTAAGTCTGCGGTGATTCATCTCGTCTCTTGTGTCGTCAGGTACATGGACAGGAACAGGGAAATAACCAGGATCAAGAGGGAGGAGATCAGAAGGCTCAAAGAGCATCTGACGCTCCTCCAGCAGCGACTGGAGAGGTACGACTCCTCTACAGACATCCATTTATTTATCCAAGGTCAATAAAGCTCTGGGAACAGGCGGCAGCAGTGATTTATCACCATGTCTGTGCCCTCGTCGTCTGTCACCGAGCCCTCTCCTCTGATCGTTCTCTTCGGGTGACACTGTTTTTCTCGTTTCTCTTCAGGTATCTGAGTTATGGCTCCGGCCCCAAGAGATTCCCTCTGGCAGATGTCCTCCAGTACGCCATGGAGTTCGCCTCCAGTAAACCGGTCTGCACCTCCCCAGTGGAGGACATTGACTCCTCAGTGCCCCCCGGTGGGACAACGGGGCCACAGCTTCCCCCACCAAGGCAAGTTTCATCATAACTCTCCGCTCCCTCATCAGGAGAAAGCAAACAGACGAGGGAGGTGAATAAATGGAACAAGCATTAGTTCTGCTCAGTTATTATTCCGGAGTTATGTGTTTGTTTGTTTGTTTGTTTGTTTGTCTTTTAGATAGATAACTCAAAGATTTGGCAGAAAGGTTCAGGAAAAGTTGATCCTGGCATAAGGAATAAATGATTATATTTTTAGGTCATTTAGGGGGAGGGGGGGGGTGGAGGATGATCTGCCTTGGTGTAGTCTGTGCTCTCTGAATGCTTTTCTAGTTATTATTCAGTAAGATGTTTTTTTTATTATCATTAATAAAAATTTAGTTCAGCATTTAATGTTTAGCTTGTCTTTTCACACCTAGTGTTTTCTTATTTTACTAATAATGATATAATTAATAATATTTTGTGTGCCTTAGTAGTTGTTAGTTAGGCACTTTTCTACAGATGTAGCCATATCAGTAACTTTCTGATTTCTTTATATCATTATTAGGGATGCATCATTTACAAATTTCCTGGTGCTACCTGATTGCACCTGTTACTTTTCATTTAGTTGTTTAATTTTTTGTTGCTATTTAACCTCTGAACAAATAAATCTTCCTTATAAATATAAAACTAGTGACTCTTTTCCAGTCTTTCATTGTATTATCTTTGAATAATTAACTATCAGATAAACTATATTTTTACATTTTACATGTCATGGAAATGCGATGCATTGATTCCAAAACCAAGCCAAGTAATTTCAACATGAGTTAAAACACAGCATAACATTTAAACAGATGTGTTATATAATCGTTTTAAGCTGCAGGGTATCTGTATTAAACTGTTTTATGATGATTAATTTTCAAATGTTTCCCCATGCCCTAGGCGTATTGTAATTGTTTTGTCTGTCTGTCCCTTCAATCACCTAATCGCATTATCTCTAGAATGCTTTGACATATCTATGCCAAATGTCTACTGTGGATGTGTGGTCGAAGGCCTATTTGGCCAATTGAAAATATGTGACCTTGACCTACTTTTTCAAGGTCAAATGGCCTTGTGCAGTTCTGAATACTTTAACATATAAATATGAATGTAGGAAGTTTTACAGTCTAATCTAAATTACAGGGCAGAAACTTTCAACAGAATCTTATACTATATTTGACCAGGGGGTATTAAAAGTGCACAGTAGGTATTGTTTATAACTTCCTTTCTAATCCTTACCCCTCACAGTGCAGCCGAGCAGGACTCCATGGCTCCTGTAGAGAGCTCGGCCCCAGGCTTGGCTCCGACCACGGCCCCCGCAGCAACCCAACAGCAGAGAGTCCCCATTCACAAGCCCTTCACCCAGTCCCGACTACCGCCTGACCTGCCCATGCACCCCGCCCCCCGTCACATCACAGAGGAGGAGCTGAGGGTCCTGGAGGGATGTTTACATCGCTGGCGAAGTGAAGTAGAGAATGACACCCGTGGTAAGTCCAGACTGGATTTCTGGGTTTCGGTGGAAACTGCACTTGTGTTTTATTGTAACATTGTGAAAGTAACAGATATGTTTTCCCACCAGATCTCCAGGGTAGTATAACCAGAATCCACAGAACCATAGAGTTAATGTACTCGGACAAATCTATGATGCAGGTGAGCAACACTTTTGTTTATATTTACTGTATAAGGAGCCATATCATCAGCCTCCTGTGTCAATTAACCTTGTGACTGTCCTTGGTTTTGGTTCAGGTTCCATACCGGCTTCATGCTGTGCTGGTCCACGAAGGCCAGGCCAATGCAGGTCACTACTGGGCCTACATCTACGACCCCCATCAGCGATGCTGGATGAAGTACAATGACATCGCTGTTACCAAGTCATCATGGGAGGAGTTAGTCAGGGACTCTTTTGGAGGCTACCGTAATGCTAGTGCCTATTGTCTCATGTATATCAATGACAAGAAGCCCTTTCTCATAGAAGGTAAGCTGGTGCCATCATTATATTAATTTATATTAGTCGTACTACCTCATGATGAGAGCACTTTGTTTTAGTGCTGATACTATTGTTGGAGAAAAGTCTGAGTAGACACAATCTTTTTGGACTCTCTGTAGTTATTTAATCCAGTTCCATTTTGAACAGTACCAAGCTCAAGATGAAGTGAAGTTATTATTATTGGAGGTTTTTGGTGAAATATTTGCAGATGGGAACACACTTGATGATATTAAAAGGGCTCAATCCATGCAAAACAAAATGCAACATAAGTCACATGTCTGTGATCTGAATTTTTACACCTTATAAGTTTTCAAATGTTAAAAAACTATTGTGACAGGTGTTGAAACCTGTTGAAACTAAAGTACTGTAGTCACCTGGACCTTACGGGGGGAAAAAAGCTCCTTAAATGAGAAATTTGAGAATAAACTGCCATCAGTTCACTGAATACACTGTTCTTGGATTCAGATGGAAGGAAATTCATTAACCAGTCCCAGATAAGTTCACTTTAATATTTACAGGAGCTGGCAATACAAGTGAAAACTGCTTTCACACTAACAATAAATATTCATTTGTTTTTTTCTTTAAATAAAGTATGTTCTCTTTCCTGTTATTGCAGAGGAGTTTGATAAAGAAACAGGTCAGATTCTCAGCGGTTTGGACAAACTGCCTCCAGACTTGAAGCAGTATGTGAAGGAGGACAATGAGTTATTCGATAAAGAGATTGAGGAGTGGGATTCCCTCCAGGCTCGTAAAGCCCAGCAGGAGAAACTGGCTCTGGCTACAGCCGCTGCCTCGGCCGCATCCAGCACCTCCACCTCATCCTCTTCTCCTCAGCCCATGAGCATTGAGTCAAGCCCGCCAGACAATGCAGGTGAGGGCGATGGACAGTGATATATACGTCTATAAAAAAGGAGTGAGAACACTGGCCTGCTGCGTTTATGACTAATACACTATGCTAGGGGTGTTGAACATACAGTCCACCAAGGGGTCCATTCTGGTCCATTGTCAACCAGTCATGTTATAATCATTTTTGTTCAGAGTCTACATTAATTTTTTCCTTTTTGTTTTAGTGTTAAGAAGTAAAAGTTGTAATGTACATGAGTAAATGATAAACTGAGGCAATACTTGAATGAATGAATGAACTTTATTTTGGTTGTCCATATTAAAAACAAAAATAATAATGAGATTAAAATAATTTCTAACCAAAAGAAGTAATGTTTTTTAAGCTCGCCCTGTACATCTCCATCAAAACCATTTCAGCAAACTTTCAATTTATTTTCCCCATTACACTCACATTCATTTATAACAATATGTCAATTCATTTTTTTTTACTCAGTGAAACACATTCTTACTCATTAATGACACAAATAAATCATTCAATTAGTCACACAAATGATAAGTGTTAATAATTACAATAACACTGTTAAAATTGTACTTATTTTTCTTAAGAAATTTCAGGTAGTTCATTTTACTAGGTTTACTCCCATTGTACTGTATGTGACCTTTGAAGTAAAATGACTTTGAAACTATGCAAGTTTTATGGTAATTTTTTTTTCCTGAAGGACACATGGATTTCCCCTTAAGGATTAATAAAGAGAATCTGAAGTGGTTGGACACTCTGAATTTATGGTATAATGATGAGGCAGTAACTACAGTTTAGCCACACATGAAACAGTGTGGGGTTTTAATGCCATATAAGTCTCTGTTCTTACATCCCTGGTGGTGTTTACTCTTCTTACAGTTCCCCAGCAGGACCCAGAGTACATGGAGCAGCCGTCACCCACACATGACTCCAAACACCTGCAGGAAGACACAGAGCGAGCCATTTCTAAGGCTGTTGCCGAACAGGAGGAGAGAAGCCCTGAAGCATTGTTAAACGCAGTATGTAAAACGCAATATATACATATATATACACACATATACATATATATATATACACACATATACACCACAGGGTTACTGCATTGATACCTACATAAGTTGAACTTAATATATTTAAAAAGATTTCCAGAATTATTTGGGAAAAGTTTTAAAATATCTGGGCTGTGTTTTATGACCAAATTCTGTATCCTGATAAAGATGAACCAGGTATAGATGATATACATAATTCTGTTTGAAATGACCATTGTAAGCCTTCAGGTATTTTGTTAAACAGGAGCAGAAAACATAATATTGTTCTTCTTTCCTCTCCCTTTCATTCGTAATGTGGACATTCTTCCCAGGGTCGTCAGTGACATCATTTATTTATCAGGCATGAAAACATCTCGTCTTTTGGTGAAATGTGTGATTTTGAAGCCTAAACAGGTGACTTACGTGAATCGTGTAGATTTGATGGGAAAAAAGCTTTTTCTTCAGGGGGGGTTAACAGAGACTTTCTAATATGAGACGACAGAGCACTTGAGAAATCGTCCATTGCAATGTATAGGCAAGCTTTGGAATGGTAATATGGTGAGTGTCAGCAAATATCCCACCTGTTCGGCTGCCAAATGCCAATCATATGTTGAACTGTACAAGCAGTGTTCCAAACATGTTGCACCTTTGTGCTCCAATATATGAACACGCTTACATAGATGTCGCGTTAGCTGTTGAGTGACGTGCCCCTAAAATGCTGTCATCTTTGTACAGGGTTTACAGGGGTAGAAGTGTATGTACGTCTATAGAGATAAAAGGACAACACAATCTCAATTTAGAATTAAATGGTTTGATTTCCAAATGGTTTGATTTGTTAAAACTTCACACATGTAAGTATAATACTGGATGCTTAAATACTACCCAATCACAAATATTTCCAATAGATAATCTGACATCACTGTCAAAAATGCTGGACTTTGGTGTCACTTACTGGAGCTACAAGTACTTTTATACTATTATTAATCTGATGATGATGATAATAATCTTAATATTCAAATGAAAGATATTCTTTATAATGAAGACCTGAATACCCATTTTCTGATTTCCTTTTGTTCTTTTTATGTCTGTATCTGTTTATCAATCCTCTGTCTGATATTTTTAATAAACAACCCACATAAATATATGTTGACAATTGAACAATTTTCGATCATTTTAATAGTGCATACACCTCTTTCGTCTTTAGATTTAATGAGCAGTAGCAGCGTTTAGACCTCGACCAAGATGGCCGTCCTGTAGGTACATCACTCCAATGGGCGGGAGTAGTCAACGCAGCGTCTCAGTTTATGGCAGCATCTATGTATATGCTCCGATGTTCTTCTCGTGATATTATTGATGTACTACTACACATGCACAGTGTCAAAATAACCCATGAGAAAACTGTCTGTTAAAGGTTTATTTTTATGCAAAGCAGCCAACATTTCAAACCACTATATTCAAGTTTTCAGTGTGATTTTTAACCATTGGGTTTGCATGGCCATCAATCAGACTGCATGTACCCCCACCCACCCACACACACACACACACACACACCAGAGGCCACCTTGCCCGTCTCACACCCTTTTCACCTCTGACTCGTTTTCATGCCTGATTTCTAAAAGACGATTATACAGTTGTGGGAAAAATCTTAGACCATCAAAAGTAATAAAAAAAAAATAATGGTTAGACTATCAAGTACTAAGTTCTGTGTGGATCGTGACAAAAACAGAAAAGAAAACATGGAATAGCTTAAAGCACTGTTTTTGTCAGCACAATGCCATAGATATTGATCTAAGAACTGAAGTGATTTTTGTTATTATCAACAAAACCATAGAAAATGGAGAGACATCACCTCTGAAATTAAACTCTTATGAGATATTTTTGTTGTTATTGTACTGTCCAAACAAATATACCTTTAGTTGTACCACGCATTGAAATGAACAAGAAACTGAAGAAAACAAAGGTGATCTAATATTTTTTTTCAACTGTATATCACATTTAATCTCTGACGTCCAGAAGTCGCACCTTCCCTGTAACGTCTTCTCCTGTTCAGAATGTCCCCATATGTTACTTTACTTCAATTATCATCACTATTATTTATACTGTAGACAAAGTAAAAGAGAGCATATGAAATGTGTATGTAATTAGAGAAAAATTACACAGAATTAAAAAAAAAAAAACCCAGATCAGTGCATACAGGATGAAAAAAGGAATGTAAAATAAAAATTCCAAAGCAGCAGTCGCGCACAAACATTTACATGGAGGTTCTCATGTCATGTGGACAGAACAGAAAATATTTCAGAGGAATGTAGGTTATGACACAGCAAAATAAATGACCAAATTCTAGACTTTTTTTTTTTAATCATCCCATTCTTTATTTTGTCATATTTCACAGCCCTAATATTGAGACATAATAATAGTGTGTCCCCGCAGGTGTAAAATGAGTTAAAATTACATTTGTTGTAATATTTGACTGTTTCCCTCAGGTTCCATCTTCCTCCCCCCTCTCCATCAGTCCTCTCCCTCCTGTCTCATCTGTCCCATTCTCTCTACAGTCTCCTCACCCCCCTTCCTCCCCTCAGCCCGAGGTCCAGACGAACCCCCCCTCCACCCCCCCTCCTGACCTGGTCGTAGAGGACGAGAGCCCCGGCCAGCGCACGGTAGAGGTGGCCATTCCTCACGTCGGGACCTTTGTCATAGAGTCAGAGGAGGGGGGGTACGATGATGAGGTAGCCCCCCCACCCCACCCCCACAAAACTATATCTCCCCTGTGGCTGTTTGACATATTGAATGAGAGCGTCGACGCCCGTTCATGTGGCTTCACACAGGATTTTTCACACTTGAAAAAATCTCACGCCTCACGCCAAAAGAACCCTGGATTGGCTTGAGGCTGAAAATGCCAAACAGCAAACTGACCCCTGTCTTGGCCTTCCTGCATGACTCCGTTGTGGAAAGTCTCGTTTTGAGCCAGTCTGCATCTTGGCTTGAAAACAGCTGACATTTAGCAAAAAAAAAAAAAAAAAGTTAAGGCCATTGTTTTGTGACACAAATCAAAATCCCAGAGCATAACGTCACAATCTGGTCTGAATTGATGTTAGTCTTATAAAAATCTAAACTCCCCAATTACTTAGGTGCGTGTTGAATTGGGTTGGTTCCATTTTTTCTTTTTTTGTGCAATTCAGACTGCGCTTCACTTCTGCATTGGCTGTTGTGCAGCTCGACTTCCTGCACCGTTCGCTATCTGTCGCACACAGCTGTCACATGGCTGCGTTGGTTTCTACACACCATCCCTGTTAGGATTACACATTGTGTTATTGAACTGACGGGCTGTGACCCTCGCAGTTGTGTCACTCTAACCGATGCATGGACTGCTGAGTGTTGTCTGGCATGGCCCGGTCGCCGTACGCTCTACTGTTTTGCCTTAGAGCACGTTAACACAGCAGATGACCTCACTTGTTTTGTCGAAGGACCTATTGTTGTAAATAACGTGGTTCCTGCTTCCTGGGCAGGCAATGATGACCCCGAGCATGCAGGGTATAATTATGGCCATTGGCAAATCCAACAGCGTTTATGAAAAGAGTGGGCCAGAAGCAGCCTTTTTTAAGGTACACCCCACCTTCACCTCTCCTTATTCCTCCCTGTCCTTCATCTTCCATCCTCTTCCTCTGTTACATGCATCTGTCTTTCTCTGTAGCATGTCAGCATTCAGTCGTGTTTAATAACTATTATGGTGAGAAGGGTGCTTCATTTATTGAGTTCATATTTAGGTCATTTCACTAGAATGTCAATAGCTCTGAAACCAAACTTAATCCACTATATAAGCATCTAAGGCAGGGGTGAAATACAGAAATTAGTCTGAAGGTCTGCTACAACAAATCCTGCCGCTGGCAATTATCACCTGTTTTGTTTTTGTTCATTGCAAAAACACATTTTTGGTCACCTTGACATTGACATTCACCAAAATTCAATGTGATCTATTCTGGACCACCTTGCACATGTTCTGAAAATTTCCTGTAGTTTTTGTGTAAAATTGCTGTCAGTCAAAAAAAAGACAAACAAAACAAAAGAACAACCAAAAACAAATGCCCTTGCTTCCCCTTTGGGGGGTGGGGTCATAAATGGTGTCAGACTCATTTTAATTCAGGAGTCGTATACAGTCCAATATGATCACAAGTAAAACCAGAAAAGCACTCTGAGAGCGCAGACCTCCGCCAAGGTAGACCCCCACCCCCACCCCGATCACCCCCAAAATGAAATCAGTTCTTCCTGTTCACATTTCCAACATATCCTGAAAGTTTCATCAAAATCTGTCCATAAGTTTTTGAGTTATCTTGAACACAGACAAACGGATAAATGCTGGCAAAAACATAACCTCCTTGGCAGAGGTAATAATAGCCTATAAAAAATATTCAGTTGAGTGAAAAAAGTAAAATGATATGAGGAAAATATTAACATGTATAAACTGTCTTTTTTAGAAAAAATGTGAATAACCATATTGTTAAAATAGTCATTTTTGGTTAATGTTTTTCAGGTTATTTACATCTTCTTGGGAAAGGTTAGTTTGTAAATGTAAACATTTTTGTGTAATTTTTGCACTAAAACAGGAAAAAAAATTTTTTAAATTGGACTATGATCTGTAAAGGGCCATACCAGTAAAAGAGTAAAATTACATTATAATAATGTTAACATCTATAATGTTTTCCTCAAAATGTCAATAACATCAACAACTTGACGCATCTAAAGAAAAACAAGTGCAATTTAAAAAAAATTCTGCCTCAGTCTATCAGTTTGTCATTTGCACATGTGCAAAATAACTTACATTTCAGTTACAAATACACAACACATTTAGTAACAGGCAGATTATTTGTAAAATTACAATTAACTTCAGATATTTCAGGTGGTTCATATTTGTTCAGGTATTTATTCAGGTTTTTGTAAAAGGATGGTTTGTTAATATAAAGATTATCATGTAATCTGACTTTTTTTCCCATTAAAATCTGCAGTTTTTGTTATTGATAGGTAATTATGATCATATTTTACTGGTTTAATCCATTTGAGATCTAGTTATTCTGTATGTAAAACCTAAATTAAAGTCATTTTTACACCGTTAATATCGTCATTGTTATTCAGCCTCTGGGCCAGATTGGACCCTTTGGCGGGCCGGATTTGGACCCCCGGCCTTATCTTTAAAACCTGTGCTCTAATGGGCCATATATTGGACACATCGAACCACACATGCTCACAAATATATACCGTATATTTCACATACAGTTGTTTAATTTGTGTAAAGTTAATACAATGCAGCAATGGTCCATTAAGCTGTAGAGTGGATGAAGAGACAAAGTGGCCTTAGTGAGAAAAAAACTGTGAAATCGAAAAATAAGCCTCCGTTTTTTTTTTTATGTTTTACATAGATTATATACTTTATACAGTGTTGGAAAGCAGGGCAGTACCTGGGAGGAAAGGAATGAATTGAAGTCACTTTGTTTTTACAATTTTCTGCCCGTAACTAAAAGTGTTCTGAAATATGGGTAGATTTCTTTCATGATCTCCAGACCTACACGTATAAGATACTCTAACATCAGGTTATGGATATTAACAGTAGAAGAGACCAAACAAGCAGGGACCAGTAGGATCACATGACCTCCTACTCATTATATTACTCTTCATCTTCGTAGGCCATCAAGTTGGAATACGGTCGTCTTCTGAGATTTGCCCAGGAGGACACATCTCCCGAGAATGACTACAGATTACAACACATCATTGTCTACCTCATTCAAAACCAGGCGCCCAAAAAGATCTTGGAGCGAACACTGCTCACTCAGTTCGCCGACAGGAACCTGGCTTTTGATGAGAGGTAGGTTGGACACTTTAACCCTCGTGTTTCCAATATATGTATTGTGCTCCCATGAAATTCAGCCACTTTTTACAGTATCAGTTTCCTAAAACCACCAGTAGAGGGCAGCAGACACCCTGAGTCAGACTTAGTCCCGTATCTGAGGCTGTTTCTCCTGGTCTACTGTCAGATTCAGTCTCATCTGGGCAGAACATTGTGCTGCAGATCCTTTCTCATAACTACCACGTTCACCTTTTAACAGAGACGCAAATCTTAAGAGACACATGTCCATTAATGACTTTTTATACTTCCGGCAAATATCTATAAATATATATTGTACATTCCCTCCCAATTAAAACTGTGATGCTGGAGTCATTTGAGTGTACGATGCCCCTTTACTATCTCTTAAAACTTTTCAACTATGCTTGTTGGCCTCAATCCATATTCATGAGTGAAAAATTGATTTCTCCCTTCTCCTCTATTTTGAGCAAGATAATTAGATTTATGTGTGCATGTGGCCTCAATAGGAGCCTCCGGAGGAGTGTTTCACTTCTCCTCTCAGCACTAAAGAGTGATTCATTAGGCCATGTTAAGGCCTGGGGGCAGGGTGGACCCCTCATAGTGACTCATCATCTTTAACTCAGCTTCTTCGTCTTCCTCCTCCTCCTCCTCCACAGATGTAAGAGCATTATGAATGTGGCACGTGCCAAACTGGACCTGATTAAACCAGAGGAGGTCAACATGGATGAATATGAGGTCAGAAGATCTGTTATATGGCTTTATTTTTCTAAAATATCTGGGCAACCTTGTGATTATGATGAAGGAGTTTGGTGTATTTTAACACTGAAAGCAAAGAAAGACGGGTCAATTATTAGGTCTAATTTTAGTAGGATTGTCATATGATGAAGAACACACCATCTTATGAATGAAATTTGAGTTAAAAAAAAAACAAAACATTTTTTTTTAATCTGTATTTGTACTAATTGCAGCCCCAGCTCTGTTTTTTTGCACAGTTTGAGCAAAGGAATGAATAAGTACATGTATCAGTCTAAAACATGCTGCACTCAGGCTTCTTCAGGTGAACAGATGCTATATCTCGTTGTTTACTGTCCTGTTAAATGTCATTTTAAGTATCGGCCAGAGGTAAAATAGTCATGATTATACCCTCATATTTACTCCGATATCCTTTTTTGCTTCACCTGTTTGGGTTAAGTATCACTACTTTATCGACAGACATTTGTCATGTTTTAATTGTAAAAAAGTTAAAATGACAAATGAAAACTTGGCTTCAGTACATTTGACTCCAAAAATCAGCCTTTATTCTAAGATGAAGTATTAAAATTGGCCAAGACATTTCTACCATGATAACACTTTTTGGCATTTTTGGTCAGATTCAGTGCTACTTTAAAGCTGATGGTGTAAATGAATCAATGCACAATCATAATATCGTATCTTAATATTTAACTGCATCTATTCGAACATCCACTTAGAATAAGAGAGGGACTTCCTTTCAGCAGGATTTTTTGATGTAGATTTTTCCAGTAAAACTAAGTTGATGCTCAGTTCTGTTTCTGACAGTTACATGTATGAAATTTTCAGGATTTATTTTTAACCTCAAGTCTTAACTTGAGTAAAAGTAGATCCTCTGTGGCACATTTTATATCAAATTATAGCTGAAAATTTCAAAGTCTGTCCTGTCATCAGGTAAGTGGAGCATCAGTAACCTTCAGGACATGTTCAAGATGGAAATGAGTAATTAATCATAATTTATTAATTCATGCCCTAATACATATAGTTTGGTTAAAGAGTCCAGCTATATATTTTGTGCATAAATTAACAGACCTGCTCTTTCTAGTACCTTATTTTGATGATAGACCTTGTCACACTTAGATTTAAAATATAGAATTGAATGAATAATAAAAAAAAAATAAAAAAAATCCTAAATACACAAAAAGGTAAAAGGTTTTGCCAAGATATAATTTGGTATATACTCAACTTGTTTCATATATCTTAACTTCAAACTTTATCATTTGTTTCTCACATTTTTATTATCACATGTATTTACTTATTTTTCAAGGTGGGACATAGCCTGGCCCGACTGATATGAATTCATAGCCTGGAGACGATCTATAGACTGGGATCAATGGCTGTCTTTCAAACTGCTCTGCACGTAATAGGCCAGCGCTATGACCAATCAGAGCAACAAAAACAAGTCTAAACTAGCGTCTATCTCAGTGTTTTAACATCCTATAGGCTAGGCTAGGCTAATTAACGTTAACACACCAGTAACAGTGGAGGAAAAATATCCGACCATTTACATGTTGCTTATCTGACCATATATACACATATATAAGTTCATACTTCTTCAAC
The DNA here is from genome assembly GCA_020466265.1 of Siphamia tubifer. Lineage (NCBI taxonomy): Eukaryota > Metazoa > Chordata > Actinopteri > Kurtiformes > Apogonidae > Siphamia > Siphamia tubifer. Next base: position 26,951,881 of record CM035796.1, read on the forward strand.
CCTGTCGTCATTGTGCTAAGCCCGCCCTGCGATCTCACTACACAAATGGAGCATTGTGATTGGACCGGTAAAAATTTTTACCAGTCCTGGCCGAGGCTCTATGGAGCGTCGCGAGACCAACGATTCAGGCAAAAAAAAAATTTTTGCCACTCGAGGCGGGTTAGTTTACTAGGCGAGGAGGGACATATTTTAGACAGGAAAAATATTATATTCAAGAAAAACATGAATAGATATGTACTTTTAAATTCTGTGGTATCAGAACTTTATTTTAAGTGCACATTCATGTATAACAAGGATGAAACATTTAAATATCTACAAAATATTGAGTCGTTTCTGAAATCAGATTAAATTTATTAGGGCACAAATAATAAATCATGCTCCACTTACGTCACCTGGCAGCAGAATGGAATTTTTTTCCCCCCTTCATATCAGTTTTCAGCTATAATTTGACAAACATGTAACCATGGCTCCTCTTCTGTAGAGATTAAAGACATGTATACCTTTGAACATCTCCAGAAAATGTCACATGTCTGTCATGATTAGTTCAGAACTTCAGTTCAATTTCAATTTTATTTATAGAGCCCAGTATCACCACACAGGGCTTTGCAGACATTGTTTAATGGATTTAAAAAATAAAAAATAAAACACACACAGTGAAAATAAGGAAAGAGTGAAGTTATCAGTTAGTCAACAGTCGGTGAGGAAAATGCATCAATGTCCAGGTAATCCCCCGTCCTTAGACCCACTTTCTCAGCAAACAAACACTCGAAAAACCCAGTGGAAAAAGAGCAACCTCAGGGACAACCACAGTGAAAGACAGATCCACTCCCATGGACAGACAGGCTATAGATGAGACCAGGACTGACGGACAGCCATTTACTGATAGAGTTCCAGTCGGTACGGATGCAGTAGGGTGGGGGTACATGCAGACAGTTGAGGGGGGTTAATCCTAACAGATGAGGGTGCGGAGGGTCCATCCAGACAGCTGAGGTTAAGGGAGGTGAGGTCTGGGGTCACAGGTCAGGAGAGGGCACAGATGGGTCACCTCAGGTCCCTTCGTCATTGGGCCTTAAGCAGCCATGTCTGAAACCATAGCCACTCCCCTAGAAGAGGGGGGGGGGGGTCCACACAGGATGAATAGAAGTATTGACTGAGCTTAGCATCTTTTTCTGGACCATTTGTTTTTACACTTAAACCAGCGTCATTCCCATTTTCAATGCTCATACATCTCCAAAGACCTAATGAAGATATATAACTGACAGTTTATCTGGTGTTTAGGTGGACTATTTTATTATTATTATGTATTATTTTCTGAAAGTATAAGGGTAATTGAAGAGTGTCGGGGGGGGGGGGGGGGGACATTTACTGCAGTCCTGGTTTTATGTGAATTTAGCCAAATGTCTGTCTGAAAACATGGCAGTGAATATATATTAGACATTGAATTAGATCCATTTATAACAGGGTGGTACGTGACTTAAGGGTGATAATATGTATAATTAGGATATCAGGCTGAAACCTACGATGGCGTTTCCTCTGACTCATGGTTTTATCTTCTGACTGTATGAAGTGAATTGGAGCTGCTCATTCAGGTGATTTCATGAGTCACAATCAGCCGCCATTAACATACTGTTGAGACCTTTAAAAGTGCTGATATTTTCTAGCTGACTGTGCTGCGTAGTCAGCATTCTAACCTCTCTTTTTCTTTAATCAGACGTGGCATCAGGACTACAGGAATTTCCGCGAGACAACCGTCTTCATGACGACTGGCTTGGAGCTCTTCCAGAAAACAAAGTACAGCATTTTTCCACCACTTTTAACCTTCAAAATCTAACCAAGCATCTAGCTGTTTGGTCAGTCAGTTTAATCGTAGCCGTTAATGACTTTCAATGAATCCCTGCTCTGTGGTAGTGTGGATTTGTCGCCTGCAGAGGGCAGCAGCACAGTGTACAACAGGGCAGCAGTGCTTTATTGTCATTGTTGTGGCCTTGCTTCTCTGTGTAAATGTTTCATCTGTGGTTGTGTTGCAGTTACGTGGAGGCTCTCATGTATCTGATTTACTCGTATCAGTACAACAAAGAGCTGCTGGTCAAAGGGCTGTACAGGGGCCACGATGAGGAGCTCCTGGGTCATTACCGCCGTGAGTGTTTGCTGGTGAGTCAAGCATTTAGCAGCAAAGGGATTTATTTAAAAATGGATTTATTTCCTCCCATGTGTCATGTGCTGCCAATTAAACAAAGTGATTACAAAGAGGACGCAGCATGTTTTGGGAAGGAAGCCTTTGTGTCCACTCGTTCCCTGTGATCTCTGTCTTGTCTTTGTAACTCCCTTTCCTCTGCATCAAACTTCCTCTGCTAAAGTGACTCAGCAAAACCAGCGTAGCCATAGCCCCCCCCCCCCATTAAAAAAAAAAAGAAGCTGAGCTGTGGTGCTATAATCAAATTGCTTTTGCTGAGATATTGCTTTGGCTTCTTCGCTACCCACAAAAGATTCCACTGAAGGTTTTTCATCTGATACTGACAGATGATCCTTTCAGCGATGCGACGTGAGCCCCTTTTTATTTCACTTGTACTGAGCTCCAGGCTGTGCTTCGGTATTATTGGTTTGGGCTGTGGGTATTTTGGTCTGATCAGCCTTGTACTGGTCTAAAGCAGCCCTTTCTGCTGCTGCACTCAGTAACCTTACACCAGCATTGTGCTCATAATGTAATCATTGGAGTGGGAATAGGAAGCAGGAGGGCCAGCGAGTGTAAACACATTACCATGAGACACAAGCGTGTCCTCAGCTAACCTCAAACCTCAGCCCGATCGGTCATCTCAGATCTGTAGCCAGAACCTCTGGCTCCGTCCGCTCAGCTGTTTACCTTCAGCTCTTGTTTTAATTGAAAACATTGCTAACATTGACACAGTTAATGTACTTGGATGTTTTGCAAATCCAGCCTCCCAGCCCGATTCCAAACTAACTTGCAAAAAAAAAAGAGGTTATTTCCTCCAAGAGAGAAGGTCAGTGAGTTTGTCTGACAGCAAAAGGGTTTTGGCCAAGAAGAGGAAAAAAAGTATCCATCCTCCAGCATTACAAGTATGTCAGGACCCACTTTGGTTCCACTGGCTGTGGGATATTTTTTGACATTAATGTCTGTGGGATTGTGCTGTTAGTACTTAAGCTGTTTAATACTTTACAGAGATATATGAAATGTGGAAACAAAGAGTCTTATAGACTGAATAGGCTTTTATCAAGAAACCTTGAAGGAAGGAACTTGGGGCCAGTGTTAATGCTCCATCTGCCAATTTATAATTGTAATCCATGCATTTCAATAGGAGGGTTATCAGCACTGAAATAAAGAACTCTGTGTGAAGAAAACATTTATAGTAATTAAAAGAAAATAGAAATTCACTGTAAAGATTAAAGTGAACTAAACCTGTGTAGAAACTTACAGAGAAAGTTACTTTGCTGTCTGTGCTGCTGTTTTCCTCATAATCCTGCATCTGTCAGTGTTTTCGATCCATCAGGTTTGTACTCGATATGGTGAAAGTTGAGAGAAAACAAAGGCAGTTTAAAAAGGTAATCACATGTGCCAAAAAAAAATTAAAAAAAATCTAAAATTCCACTTGAAATGTTTTCACAAAAAGTCTAACTGATCTTACCTTGACGGGATAATGGAGGGATACTCCTACAGACTGATTGATGAAGTTAAAAAACCATGGGTAAAGATGTTAAAATGGTACAGCTTTGAAGATTTTAATCACACTGTGCGTTTTTGTGACGCGTTTCATCGTTTTGCAGAGAAATCCTCTTTATATCAAAAACTAACTCTGAAATGATTGGTGGGCGGAAAAAAGAACTGAAATATGTCAAAAACAAGACTAAACCTACTTTAGAATCTAAATAAATGTATAATGAGGAAGATGTAGAAGATGGGGTTTAGATTTACTCAATCCAAATCGGACCTGACCTTACATTACCTGTTTCCAGAATCACTCCCTTATTTGCTCATTAATTCCATCCTATACAATAAACCTCATTTCAGACAGTTTGCATCATAACTGGCAGCCATTGAATCACATTTGTATACCTTCACACATTGCATTGTGGGATTGTTGGCAGAAAATAATGCCACAGGGAAGTACACCCTGTATGAGTCTCCAGTTCATCTCAGGGCTGAACATATATAGACAAACAATCACTCTCACATTCACACCTACAGGCAATTTAGATTAACCAATTAACCTATCAGTGCGTGGGAGGAAGTCGGAGTACCTGGAGAAAACCCACGCAGACAGGAGGAGAACATGCAAATTCCACACAGAAAGGTCTGGTGTGGGAATCGTCCAGGGTCCTCCTTGCTGTGAGGCACGAGTGCTAAAACACTGCACGTGTACCACCTGAAAACAGTAGCATTCATGTTAATATTAAAGCACAGAAGCCTCGGACAATTAACCAGCAGAAGTATCCCATAATGCAATGCAGTCACTAGTTGCCAGTATTTTGACACAGACATTGATGATAGTTATCAAATAAAACATTGACATATTGACAAACTGAAGAGCTACTATTTATAAGTAAATTCAATGCTAATATAGATATTGTATGTGCATGTATATATATATATATATATATATATATATATATATATATATATATATATATATATATATATACATGCACATATGCATATGTGCATGTGCACATATATATATGTATATATATATATATATATATATATATATATATATGTATATATATATATGTATATATATATATATATGTGTATATATATATATATATATATATATGTATATATATATATGTATATATATATATATATATATATATATATATGTGTATATATATATATGTGTATATATGTATATATATATATATATATATATATATATGTATATATATATATATATATGTATATATATATATATATATATGTGTATATATATATGTATGTATATATATATGTATGTATATATGTAAGGGGTAGGAATCTTTTGAAAAAAAGAGCTTTGCTTCTTTATTTGGTATGTATAAATATTTTTTTTGTTATATGTATATAGGATTGAACTTAACTGAAGTGATTGTGTAAACCAGATTGTGTTCGGTGACAAGTATGTGTGGACGCTTGTGTTGATGGGGTGGATATGAGGTGTGTTGGGGCATAAGAAGCACAATCTATTGGATTATTGGTTTGTAATAGAGAGGGAGTTTCTAAGTTTTACTTGTTCTCGCTCCTTTTCGAGTACAAAAAAATAATTATTGTTGACCACATTGATTGATGGTTTGATGACTTTGTGTGCTCGAAATAAAATGGAATTGCATTGGAAAAAAAATTTAATAGTAAATCAAAAATAAAAGTTGATTGAGAAATGCTGTACTATTAAAATGCTTTTGTAGAAAAATCCTCCACATTCATGACTTGTGTTTTTTTTTTTCTCCTAAAGAAACTTAACGAGCAGGCGGCGGCCATGTTTGAGTCTGGAGAAGAACCGGAGGTGACCACGGGCCTCGGGATCATGAACGAACTGGTGGTTCCCTGCATCCCTCTGCTGCTGGTCCATGACGCCGAGTGCGACCTGCTGGCGGTGGAGGACATGAGGAACCGCTGGTGCTCCTACCTGGGCCAGGAGATGGAATGTGAGTCCATACTTTATAGACTGGTTGTCTCTGGTCACCAGTGCATTACCCGAGCTCCTTCCAAAAAACAACATAATCGGGCCACTGGTTGTTTCATGTGTTAGAGTTTGAGCTCACGAAGGTCATATGTATGTGAAGATCTTAATGTGAGGATTTAAAAGCAATTGTAGACATTATTTAAGTCATGGAAAATGACATGAAACAGCCTTTCAGACCAGACCCAGGGAACTAAACCACTGTCAGGTCAAATAAAAGCCTGTAACGTAGAAACAGATCACAGAAAATACTTTATATACCAGTTGTTAGTTCAGCATTTAGTGCAGAAATATCATATAATCATGGCTGGGCGTAAATTAAATCGGTGTTTTTTTTTCCTTCAGTGATTTTAGTCTACATAAACTCAAGACAAACCATAATGCAGAACTGGTTTTCTTCACGCAGTGCACACGTGCAACAGAACAAAATAACAACTGCTTTCTAAAGGAGATAAAGAAAATAAAATGAAGATGAAGCAATAATGCAAATAATTCATCAATAAAAACTTATTTAGTGGAAGAAATTTGATTTATTATGTGCAATACGATTTCAATCATGTCAAACTGTAAATGCTCCTGATGTTTTAGATATAGTATTAATACTATATATAAGAAACAAATCATCACATTTGTGATTTAATGGGGAAAAAAACAACTTTATGCATGTGTGTTTTTTCAACATTTAGTAAATATCTGTAAATTTTGTACAGATATCCAATGGAGAAGTGTCTGTTGACTCTAAAAGTAGTTTCTTCATGGTTCTGCTTCTGCTGCTTTGTTCAAAGGCTCCGTCATGTTCGTTTTCCTCACTGTGACAGACTGTCTAATCCCATTCACAAACATGTCTTATTAAAAGGCTGGAATAAGAGGTATTCAGTGTCATGTAGGTTATATTCACTTTCACAAATATACTATGATCTGTGCTTATCGTGGTCACATAAAACACACGACCCGTCACTGGAAATAAACTCTGTATCTCTTCAACAAAACACATTGGCATCTTCTGATGAGAATTTATTTATTTATTTAATATATTTATAACGGGGTTCCCACAGATCCTTGTTAAAAGTCTTAAAAGGCATTGAAACCATTGTTCTAAAAATAAGGCCTTAATTGTCATTAAAATGTCTTGCATTGAATTTTCATAAGTCTTAAAAATTAGATTTATGTTAGTTTGAAATAAAAAAGTATTTGGTAACATTTAGGCTGTCTATATTACAACAATAATTTAGGGTGAGTAGAAAGTGAGGCTACATCATTCTGTGCGTGTAGTATTCCTTTAACTATATATATATATATATATATATATATATATATATATATATATATATATATATATATATATATATATATATATATAAATATAAATAACTGTGTTTATATGGTGTGTGTGTTATGTTCCAAATTTTTAAAGTTATGCTTCTTGATGCAAATGGTTCATGAATGTAGCAGCAACTGGACCAAAAAGTCACGTTCTGTTTAAAATAAACAGTTGAGTAAAACCGCCCCCAGGTAATTCATGCACTGTTTTTTTCCCTTTTCAATTTTGGTTCATTGCCGGCTTGGTCTTAAATTTAATTTCAAACGACATAAAAAAAAGAAGGCCTAAAAGGTCTTGAATTGAACTTGCACTGAGCTGTAGGAACCCTGTATAAGTACAAATACTGTATGTCGACCCTTTAAAAAGAAAAAAGACCATTGGAGAAGCTTCAGAGTTGAGTTGTCAGGGGGTGTGTTTTTGTCATTTCTGGCCTTTTTTCAGGAAAAGTTGAGTTTTTTTCAGATGAGGTTCTATTCACTGGAGGTTTACAATCTTCGTCTGGGAAGGGGCATGTTTTCAGACGCGTTCTGATACCAAATGTAAACATCTACCCTTCGATTCCTCCGGTAAGGGGTTCAGTTGGTTGCGATAGAAGTCCAGACACTGACTGTCTCTGTCCGTCTTCTGTGTGTTTACAGCGAACCTTCAGGAAAAACTCACCGACTTCCTCCCCAAGTTACTGGACTGCTCGACGGAGATCAAAAGCTTCCACGACCCCCCCAAGCTGCCCATGTACTCCACCCTGGAGTTGAGTGAACGGTTCAGCTGCGTCATGACCGCCCTGAGCCGAGCGCCCGGCGAGGGGAGATGAGCTCCTCCCCCTCGCCGATAACGCCCCACCCACCCCCGGGCTTCAATCCATGGACCTGTCTTTAACCCACGCCTTCCTTACAAATCCAGGGGTCACTTGCTTATAGCTGTTATTCCTCTGTTACTCTTTTGCTGCTATAGTTTTTTTTATCATTATTATAAATATTATTTCACGTTTATTTTAAGCAAAACGCAACGGAGGAAGGACGAAGGGAAGACGGACTGTCTGAAGGAAAATGACATGAAGAGAAGTTTATGGCGAAACAGTGGCAATCCTGCAGTGATCGAAAATCGAACACATTCTGCTTCAGCTTCACAAAAACACACAAAAAAATAACAAGTTTGAGAGTTGTTTTTTTTTTTTTTTGCCCCCCCCCTCATAGTTTATTATTGTTGTTGTTGCTGTTTGGTTCCGGCTTCCCCAACCACACTCATAGTCTTTCTAAAGCACCCTTCTCTGCGTGACAAGGTTCACCCCACTGCTCCGCCTCCAGTTTGGTACAGTATTACCACGTTTTGTTTTATTTTTCTAAAGGAAGTAAGAAAGAGAGCCTTCAGATTTATCAGCGGCTCGCCGTATTTCCAATGGGTCTCATGTCTTTGTGGACTGTGCCAGATTGGGATGTTTTAAGTGCTGTGGTAGACGGCCACAGACTTTCTGTGGCTTGTTAATAAAACGAGAGAATAAAATTTTATTTATGGCCCTTTAGGCCAACTAAACAAATGTTTTCTCTGATGCTGATTTTCACATTCTGGTCACATGGTCAGAGGTTTCATGGACTCGACCTGAAGGACTGATGGGTAAGTTCTTGGTGCTGTATCAACCCTAAGAATAAAAGTGGAGTTTAGTAGAAACAGTTCAGCTGTTAACACTTAAAAGTGTATCTGTAGCGATTTTTACAACTGACTTTATATTAGGGCTGTCAAATGATTGACATTTTTAATCAGATTAATCACAGAGTTGCTTTGGATTCATTTGAATTAATCATGATCAAAACACTTATGTTGGTCGACTGTTCTGTCTCTGGGGGGTTTTTTCTACTCAAGTTTCCTATAAAATACACAAAAATACACTAAGAAACAAAAAATGTGGAGAAAAAAAATATACAAAACATGCTAAAATCTACTAAAATCCACACAAAAAATGTACGCAAAAAGGCAGAAAGATCCAAAATATATATATAAAAAAAATTCTAAAATACGGAAGAAAACACCAAAAAATTTGACAAAACATATGCAAAAAAAAACCCTCCAACTCTTCCATTTAATTGCATTAAAATGTTCAATCATTTTATTCATGATGATGGATTAATCTTTGTTAATTCTGACAACCATACTTTATATATTTGGATCAATCCATCTCCATTCATCCAATGAGATAAACACACCTCCTCCAACTCTGATCATTTGGTGTATTGGTAATTCGTAGTCAGAATTTCAGCTGTTAAATTGAGACCAGTGTTTTTTGAGATGGAGCTATTTTATGTTTTACTTTTTGGAGTAAAAGGCCATCGCAGCCTAATTTCAAATTGCTGTAACTCGTCATCTGATTTTTAAAAAGCAAAGTATTTCTGTTAAGGGGAGATCATAAGGAATCTAAATCTAGGATTATTTTTCCACATTTGGGACCTTTGAGTTGGATAACCATTTTATGTTTCATTGACAGCTTGAAACTGTGGGACATGTCCAATCTCTTTGACACAATTTTAAAAAAAAAAATGTACACCTATGTGTCAACTACAACAAAACAAAAAATGGGAGGGGTAGTAATGGAAATAAAATGTGACTATTTATTATTAGGGCTTTCAAAATGAACACAGATTAATCCATCAACATGATCAATCCAATTAAAAAATGTAATGCGATTCAATGGAACAGTTGTTTATAATTGTTTCAAGTTGCTTTATTGAAACCTTTGAATAAACATGTTGCATATTCTTTTTTTTTTCCTCACATTCTTTTGTTTTTTCTATTTTAGAAGACGGAATACGTTTTGGATTTTTCATCCCTTTTTGTGGTAGATTTTTTTTGTGTGTGTGTGAATTTTAATATATTCTGTATATATTTGTATTTTTTGTGTTTCTTAGTGTATTTTGTAGGAAGTCTGAGTGAAAAAAAAAAGAACAGTCAACCCACAAAGTGTCATTATGATTAATCGAAATTAATCCATAGCAACCTTGTAATTTTTACATTTTTAAAACATTTAATCAGTGCTATTTATGTTATTATCCTCTACACGTTCCTCAAACCATCAGTCATTTTAAAGGTTATATCTAAACTTAAGTCAGCAAAATCTATCATTAACTGAACATAAAGAAAACAAGTGGCTACAGCTACTGTTATTTATGAAACTATGATTTTTACTGGTGAATCAGTGTTGTATTAGAATATTTTTATAATAATATGTCCACTACGGATATAAAAGGGATGAAATAATGAAAATGATCAAGATGAGAACAACAAAAAGAAAACTATCAAATACAAAACTTCAGACGCAATGACAGGAAAAGTGCATATACATAACATATAAGACAAAAATGTAAAAATAAAAACAAATGACAGTGTTTTCACGTTCACCATGAATCTAAATGGGTTATATTTAATGACTATGTAAAGATGCTAAACAGTTTTTTCCACTCGTTACTTGTATTAATAGGATTATTAAAGACTTTAGATGAGTGGATGTTTAGTTCTTTAAACCCTTTAAACTTCCAAGGGTCCACATATAGGCCCAAAGTAGTCTGCACAAAAAATGTTACGCAAACCACCCAAACCTGTCCCAAATGTCACATGACCTAAAATAGTTTGACAACAGAGATTCTCACACATTGGAAGATATAAACCACTTATAGATAAAAAAAAAAAAATATCCACAGCAGGTACATTTGTTCAAAATACAAATGTCAAACAGCAGATTTGAACCTTTATGTTTCATAATTATCCACAGAGGAACCATATTCCAACAAATGCAGTCATAGTCCGACAAAAACACATCCAAAACTAAGAAAAAATGTCATCTGAAACACATCAAAACATCAATAAACATCCACAAATCTTTTATCTATTGCATCATTTAACTGGACCCACCTCCAATATCCTAGTTTTCATCTGAATATTTTCATTTATAATATAATCAAACACCAATTGCATGGTATAAAAATGGTTCAAGAACATCATTCAATTTACTCATTAAGAAATTTAAGTGGAATTGAGTGGAAGTTTAAAGGGTTAAGAGTTAAACTGCAGTGGAGTTGAATCAGACTGTTTTTTACTTTGGTTATAAAAGCTAGAAAAGGCAACAAAAATAATAATATATAACACAAAAGTCAAGTTTGTAATGTGACTCATTTACTGCAGTAATACTCCTGGTAATGCACCATAAACATCCTCAAAATCTCCCATGATGCATTTCTGTGCAGATCATGAGATAAAAGTTTTCAGCTGAGAATCTCCAGGGCCGATCACCTCAGAATGACCCCATTTCCTTATTTTCATCACTTCTCCTGTTGTTTTGTTCTTTTTTTAGCTGTGACACAGGTTGATGTTAGGTGAACTCATGTTTTATTCAGTCGATCTAATAAAACCGTAACACACACCAACAAACCACAAACTGTTGGAAGAAAGTTAAAAGACTAGAGCTTTTTTTTTTTTTTTTTTTTTTTAAAGTTACTGCATAATTCTAAGGCTTTAACTCCTGTTGGATCAGAAAACAGATAAATCCTACAGGGACAGACAGCTGAAGCATTAACAGTAAAAACAGCTTTGATTGAGGATTCGAACACCCATACTCTTAAAAAAAAAAAAGAAATATGTATGGAGTTTCACTGTACATTCTTTGTAATTTCTCTGAAGCTTCCGGTTTTTTTTTTATTTTACATCTGAATGAGAATAAATTTATTATCTCCATTATGTAAACTTGAAACCCCAAGCCTTGACGTGTTTTTACTGAGTTGCACAATTTCTAATAAAATCAAATTTATATCAGATTTATAATGAACTTATAATCACTTTAAAGTCATTATTTCACTGATTTGTTTTTTTTAATAAATAGGTGAAATCAGTTTGTATGTTGATTTAAATTATTGTATTTGGTTAAATCAGACTAAATTACAAATATTACAGGTTGTATAATTTGCTTTATTTGACTTTTTAAACAGTTTATGACAGCTGCTGCTTCCCAATCAAGGGTCAGGATCCAAAATGGGTGACAGGGCTGTTAAATATATAATATGATATATGAAGTCGCTTTTCAAAATAAAATACAAAAGAATCTGTTGAACTCAACTAGTAAAGAAACACCAATCATATTAAAGAAGACAAAAACATGAAAGGCACAGAAAAATGGAAATGATGGGAATGGGATAAAGTATCATTCATTCATTTTTCAAAACAAAACCAAAAATAAGATGATGAACGAGTTGTTTCATCATTATTCGTTTCCAAAACCAAAATGAAAAAAAACCCCAAAAAAACTATAATGATGCAGGGGTTTTTTTTTTTCCAGTTTTCCTTTTTGCGTTTACATGAATAATAAAAAACAAAAAACGGATAACAGCCGTTTTCAGTTTTATCCAATTGTGACCTGAAGCAAGTTCAGTAAACCGGAAATGACCTTTGACCCGCAGTGACAAAGATGTAAACCTACGTCCTGTTTGGAGAAATTACGAGGGTCACCCTAAAACCTAAAGATATGAGCATGGAGAAAATTGGTGTCATTTCATACCAGAATGATTTTCAATTCAAGTGGAGATGTTTCTGACGGTTGTTAAGATTCATTTCCAGTTTACACAATTTGCTTCAGGTCAAAATTGGATAACTATTATTAATTTAAACACAAAATGGAAAACTGAAAAACCGCATCATTATCTGTTTTTTCATTTTGATTTTGGGAACAAATAATGAAGAAATTAGATGTTTTTGGTTGTCTCACTTTTGGTTTTATTTTTAAAAATGAATGATACACACATTGACATTTGTAAAAGACTGAGATGAAAATGTTAAAAATGCAACAACAAGATAAAAAAAAAAGTTACACAAAAAAAGATGATTAAAAACTGAAAAAAAATGGAAAAACAGACAAAACCATTGTTTTAAAAAAAATACAATAAAATCACAGTGAACTCAAAAAAGACAAAATTATATGAAAAACAAAACAGGATAAACAACAACAAAAACTATACAGAAACAAAATCCAATTGGCATTCTCCAGCATACAGCCCCACCCATGAAGAATTGTGGGTAATCCAAAAAGTACTACCTCCGTACCAGGAAGTTCTTAAAGTTAGTTTGAAAGTTTGGAGATGAGGGAAAGATTTTTACCTGGATAATTTAGGTGGAAGTACCAAGTAAGTGTCAAAGTTCTTATGGTGGAAAAGGGCCTAAGGGGGGAAACATGTTAAAATGCAAGGTGCAAATCTCATTATTAAAGATTTAAATCTGCTTAGAAAGGCAACATTTGCACATAAAATTGAAGAAATGTATATTAGAATTCTAACAAGGCAAAAATGCATAAAAGGCATGTTGAGCTACATTAGAAAATGTGGCTTTATCAGAAAATGAAATGAAAAAGTCATTACATTTTGGACATTTATTACAAAATCATTATTACAAAACGTGCCTCAACAAAGCACATATCCAGCATTATTTTTAACCCGTTAATGACTGCCATTATAACAGCCAGCCTAGATTTATTTTCATGTTGTTAGTGCAGTAACGGTATCAGAAAATGTCTTCTTTGCCAATAAATATTAATAACATTTTCTAGATTATAGAAATAAACTTTCAACTATTTTACATATGCTCAAATATGTGTCTATGTTCCGTTCCTTATTTTTAGTTTTTTCTATATTTTAGAATTAAACTGTAATAAACCAGAAAAATGCAGATAAATGGTTACAAAAATCAGCACAACTTCACACAAACACACTAAAACAGTACTATTGCTATTATGTACAATTATTTACAAGAATTTAGCCCAGAAAAACAGCTAAAACGCTGCTAAATGTCATAAAACTCTTCCCCCTCTCTCTCACTGGCTGTCTTCTGCTCCTTTAAGCTCCGCCCACTTCCAACCCTCGCCCTCAGCCAATGCAGGCTTCTACCCTAATGTGTTATAGAATAGAAAGTACAGCTAAAAAAAATTTCATTTGTATTTTCAAAATGGCACAAACAGTGAATGTACAAATACATCTTCAAATGAACATGGGCTCAGTATTTGTCTTTTCTTCCATTTAATTTATTGTTGGACATTAATAAATGGTTCATATCCATAGTTTTCTAATAAAGCTTTGGCCTGAACATTAACCCACATGTTGATACTGTGTCCAGCTGATGGTCTGGAACAGTTCCGTGGTGCAAGACCTGAGCTGAATTTGTTTTGGCGGGTTTTAAGTGCTTATGCATTCCTTGGCATCGTTCTGCACCAGTGATCCATGTTTCCAACTGGAGCCTGTGATTGGACGGTTCCTGTGTGGGGTTCTAATCCCATTGAAGGACCAGGTGGTCTGTAAAATGCAGACACTGGTGAGTATTAGACTTCATCTACTGGGTTTCAGACATAGAAATAGATCTTATATGTGGTCTTACATCCTCCTGAGACCCAGCAATGCATTTTTGTCCTCTGTAGGGGACACAAGTTTAACTGTTTTACTTAAAAAAAAAAATAAAAAAATACTGTCCATTGCATTAAAAAATAAGAAAGTAAATTTTAAAAAAAATTTAGCCGAAGAAACTTTTCCAATCATGATAATTATTTAATGCAAAAAAAAAAAAAAAAAGGCAAAAACTTTCACTTTACTGGGACTCGGTACAATATACACCTCTACAACTACACAAAATAACAGAACGGTAAGTATATTTGAAAGTTTCTGCCTCATCTGGTGGTTTTCTTTGTGTTTTAAATACTGGATTCAGATTACAAGGTTTCAGAGGAATAATTATTTTAAAGGTTATTTTTACAAACACAAACCGCCTTTTTTATTGAATAAAATACATGTATAAAAACAACAAACATGTGAATGAATTTGACTTATACTGTAGTAGATGTAATACATGAAATAATTAATTTAATATATAAGGCACTTCATTTTAAAAGAATCTTTAAGTCCAATAGACATACATTTAACATAATAATTAAGGAATTGACCATGAGGACCATAAAAAAAAAACTTTAAAAAAATCAGAAGTAACAGGAGGATGCAGAAGGGTGGGCCTACAAGAGGGGGTCCATTTAGTCCAGGGGTCACCAGTCCTGGTACTTCAGGGTCAGTATCCTGTATGTTCTAGATGTTTCCCTCTTCTAGCACACCTGACTGTCATTATCAGGCTCCTGCTGATTATTGGAATCAGGTGTGTTAGAAGAGGGATACGTCTAAAACATGCAGGAAGTGCTGTGTTCCAATAACCATACTGTCATGTGTACACTTACACACAGTACACTTTCCATACTTGGTAAGTGTACATATTTCAGTGGGTAAGTCGGAAATTACGATAGCGACTACGGACCCATGAAAACGCAAAAAACGCTCAAAACGTTCAACTTCTCTGGTCTGCGTAGTCAGAGCAGAAGAGATTAGTAGTGGGTTTTTGTTTTTTGTTTTTTTAAAGAAACACATTGCAGCTTAATTCTCCTCTGTAGCATTGACAGATCGCTGACCATAGACTGCATGGAAAAATTAAATTGTGGATGACGGCGCAAAGAAAAAAAGGAAAGGTGAACACCAGCGAGAGTTGGAAAGAAAAAAGTTTGGTCAAGGAGGAGGAGGTGAAATATAAGAAATGAACTAAGTTGTTTATTAAACCCAGCAACAGCCAGAGTGGTACTGCTGTTAGCTCTGCTGTTAGCTTTACTGTTAGCTCTGCTGTTAGCTCTACTGTTAACTCTGCTGTTAGCTTTACTGTTAGCTCTGATGTTAGCTCTACTGTTAACTCTGCTGTTAGCTTTACTGTTAGCTCTGCTGTTAGCTCTGCTGTTAGCTTTACTGTTAGTTCTGCTGTTAGCTCTACTGTTAACTCTGCTGTTAGCTTTACTGTTAGCTCTGCTGTTAGCTCTACTGTTAGCTCTGCTGTTAGCTCTACTGTTAGCTCTTTTGTTAGCTCTACTGTTAGCTCTGCTGTTAGCTCTACTGTTAGCTCTACTGTTAGCTCTGCTGTTAGCTCTGCTGTTAGCTCTACTGTTAGGTCTGCTGTTAGCTCTACTGTTAGCTCTACTGTTAACTCTGCTGTTAGATTTACTGTTAGCTCTACTGTTAGCTCTGCTGTTAGCTCTACTGTTAGCTATACTGTTAGCTCTGCTACAGCAACAGCATTGCGTCCATTTAGGATTTGGTTTATTTATGTTACATATTTAGAATTTAGATCACAGCACTTTATTTTTGGGGTCAAGATAGATAGTTATATTTCTTTTTTGAATAGTGGATTCATATTGTGCTTTTATTGTTACTTTTTTTGTGCTATTTGGCATTATTTAAATTTTTGTTTAGTTTAGCTATATTTGAGTAAGATGTGCCACATGCTGACCTTTTTAGGAGTTTTTTTTTTTTTTTTAATTGAGCCCATATTTTGATCCCAGCAGGGCTTTTGGACTTTATTTTATGTTAATTTCATTACAATTGCATTCATGATAATTGTAGAGTTGTATGATTGTGTGTGTGTGTGTGTGTGTGTGTGAGCTGTTCAACTTTTTCTCACTCACTCACTGTCACTTTTATTTGATCAATATTACAGTATGTTGGAAAACTAAAAAACAGAATAGTATATATAAACACATATTAATAAATGTAATGTTAATTTCAACACAACAGTATATAGTAGGTCTGGCAAAAACTCCACAGGTGGGCTGCTGGAAGCCTGAAAGATATTTAGATTTCAGTTATAGGATAGACTGTTGACCTTTACACTTTAACATTGAATATTAGTGTTTATTATCTATACTAAGATGGCATCTAAAAGGTTTGCTGACAAAATAATACAAACATGTTCTTAATAACACATATCATGTAAGTAACGTCAGGCTAAAGGAACTATTGTCAGGGCAGGGAGAGAATGACAGTCACCCCCCCTCTCTGGTTTTGGACACCACAGTTGGGTCCTGTGGTCTATGAGTCTTTCAGCCAAATCCATCCACAACTTTTTGAGTCGTTTTACGAACAACCAAACAAACAAACCCACAATCAAATACATAAACACTGATGAATACAATTACATCTGATTAAATCAGACCTAAGGAGCATGTGCACAGGCAGAATGAACCTTCACACCTGTTCCTCATGGTCCTTTTAACCCTTTGAATACTGCTGATCAGTTTTAAGTAAAAGAGTAAAAGTTCAGGGTCACACGTTTTTACAATTTTAGAGCTGATTTAGTAAAAAAATGATTCTATAAAACAAGTAAATGTCTCCAGAATTAGAAGATTTGTAGATTTTAAATAAATAAATATATGAGAATCAAACATTATGATGCATTTCCATGTCACTGAGGATAAACTTTATATTTACCTGCAGTTTTAATGAGGGAAAAAGTTGAAAATGGACAGAAAATAAGCCTTAAATGTGTGTTTCCGTGTCTTTTTTTAGTGTGTGATGAATGTAAACAGTGTCTCTGCTTTTTTAGTACCAGTGTTGTGACAAATCAGCAGGTTGTGATAATTTGCCTACATCTGCTTTTCTTAAAGTCACTTCACTTCAGATAAACCTTTTGTTTTTTTCGGTGTCTGGTAGAATTGCTGGAAATGCGGCTCTGTTCAGAGACACAATACATTGCGCTCAGACATGTTTTTTTGTTTTTTTTTCATATCTATTGTGAAATGAATGTTCATCTGGAGTATCTGAGCATCATCAGAGGATCCAACAGGAATGAAAGGAGGAGATTCTGCCTTTATTTTATTCTTTATTCATTACAAACCTACACCTGGAATAACATTTCATTCTTACTGCAGTAACCAACCTAAATACTCGGAGATAAAAACCTTTGCTGTTTTTAACTCTATTGTTATTTTTTAGCCTGATTACAGTTGACTTTTGTTTTAATGTTTGTTTATAATAATAGAATTTATTTCAACTAATTATATCAGAACTGAGCAAACTGAAACAAAAGAGACATTTTCAACAAAATATATCATTAAATGAATATAACAAGCACAAGCATCTTTGACACTGAAGACGAATAATTTTAGTGTGAAAATTTTCACGAGTAAACTTGCGTTCTAAAAATGTTTACACTTACAACCTGAAAAAACAGTCAGATAACAACTGAATGATGTAAAACCAAAAACTGAATGGAATGAAAACACAAACATAAAAAAATAAAAGTACAAAAATGCAACAAGACAAAAGCATCTCATGAAATAATATAGAAAATATGTTTAAAAAAAGAAGAAGAAGAAGAAGAAAATGGATCAAACCCAATAACACGAAAACACTATAAAAAAAAAACAAGCTGAAAATATAAAAATACTAACAAATGACAGCGTTTCCATAGTAACTATGGAGCTTCTGAACATCTACATGACTCATATATGATGACTCTGAAAATACGACAAACTGTATTTTAACTGAATTTTGGTTATGTAATGATAGAATTAGTGGAGCAATAGTTAATAAATATTTTATATCAGTCGATGTTTTTGGTCTCCCAGATCTTTGAGGGTTAAATCAGGAGACTTGACCAGGTCTTTTATTGCTTGGTTCATCTGGATCCACCTCCGCCGGCCTTTTGATAGACCCGCCTGAATAGACTTTCCCGGATTGTGACTGTTTATGGGACATTAATTATCATTATTGGCAGCGGCATCCCTTAATTTTCCTCATTATTTCTATTGACTTGAAACAGGCATGAAGCCAAGTTCATGATGATTACAGAGTGGAGACAGTGGCAGTTTATCCTGGACATGATACTGATGGACAGCTGTAATTAGTGGTTTCAACCGGTTTCTCCAACTGCATCCAAAATGAAACCCTATGGACCTCATTCATGACCAGCGATTGTTTGTAGAAAAAAAAACAGCTGAGATGATACAGAGTCCATCTAATGACCCATTCACTGGGTTCGGTAATAACTGTACAAAAATGCTCCAGCGTTTGGTCAAAATAAGTTTTCTGAAAGGTCAAAAACTGGTAACGTATTGTATATTGTGTTGTTAACTACACAGTCTGTGATGCTGCAAATGTTTTCTTTGGTTTTAAATTGAGCATTTCTAGCTAAAACACACAAGATTAAACTATAAAGTCCCAAACAGCCAATGCCGACCAAAGGCATCTACTGATCTAAACTATTTAATATCTGTTGATCCTCTAATCCTATCAAAACATGTAAATAATTGGTGTAAAATATAGTTTCTCATCTTTTCGTTGTCATCTGATATGGGCCATTTGAATGCTCAAAGGTTGTGTAGTTTCCTTGGAAACACTCTCATCTTCTACAATATTAACTCACCAGTAAAACCTATACAGTTAGATCAATGGCACTGGAAGTAAATGCTTGATTTATCAATGACACTGGTTAATTTTTTTTTTTTTTTACTTTAGCAAAATTCATGGTTGAATTCATACTAAATTTGGTTTATAGATTACCAGTAACCCAGAATAGATGTGGAAAAGTAGATCAAAGTTTAACATTTTAAGGAATTTTTAAAAACTTTTTCTGTCATTTTCCCATTGGCAGGCTGGATTTGGCCCCCAGGCCACATGTTTGATACCTCTGACATGGAGAGTTCCAAAGATATGGTCCATGATATTTTAGTGAATACTGATGTGGGCCTATCAGTAAATACACCTTCTGTGACTCCTGGATACATTGTCAGCGATGTAACCTGGGATCATGGGGGTTTCGGGTCTCACCCAGGTGACCCAGCTGGGGTTATCAAGCCCCAGCTTGCGTCCAGGTAGCGCTACTCTACACCGTACACTTCTCCTCTCCTGGTCCACAGCCACCTTGATGCCACCTCTGCCACATCGGTGGCTAACTTGATGGCTCTTCTCTGACTGGCCCCTGTAATGCCCAGCAACTTGAAGGTACAGAGAGGTTGGCCCACGAATCCTCAGCATCACCTTGATAGGTAGGACATCTAGTGCGCCAACAGACACTCTTCCACTAACTCAACGTACTTAGTCCTCTTCCCCTCATGGGCCTCCTCAATTTTTCCTCCCAAGGCACCATATGCTCCAGGAGAATTGCCTGCTTGGATGTTACTGAGTACTATGCCAGGTCTTAGTGCTGTGTTGGTGACGCCTCTGTGAACTTCAGCTGCTTCCCCAAGTCAAGTTTTAGCTCCCAGTCATGTGCCAATGCCAATGGGCCAGAAACGATCTTCCGGGTGGCCACTGCAGGCTTCTCCCCAGGTTTCACGAAGGCAATGGTGTTCTTCGCTGGGTAGAAGGACTTGCTGTGGCTAATGCCACAACAAATGGCATTTGCTATGGTCTTCAGGACCTTGTCTTGTCACCAGTGGTAGCGTCCCTTGCCCAGGGCCTTGGGACAACAGCTCAGATCATGCTCCAAGGTTCATCTCACCTGGCAAAGTTGACAAGCCGGTCTCCGCCTTCCCCCAGGTGAACAGATTTGACCGACTCGGCAGCACGTCATCGACCGCCTGGATCGAGAACTTAATTCTGTGTGGTTTGGCCTTCCAGAAGCTTGTGTCATGAGATCTTGCATTCCACCACTTGCTCCAATCTTGACCAGGCTCCCTGTTGCCTCATTCCCACCATCTGGATTTTTCTTTGAAATTATTTTTATATACCTTGTAAGCTATTCTGCTGGGCCCTGGGGTGGAGGTTGATCTTGCCCTCTTGACCACCTCCTGGATCTCCTTCCACCTGGGCTCCTTTCCATTGAAGTCCAAGACTGGTAAAGGAGGCTCAATCAGGAACTTACAAGGGCCCAGCTCTTGCTCTCTACGACTATCACTGAAGGTCACCCTGAGGTAGAGGTCAACCTCAGCTTTGGAGCTTTCTAGTTGACCACTGCGCTGTGGCGAATCTTAGCTTTTTAAAGGTGTAGCATGATTACACTGACAGAAAACTTATACAACTTTAACATATTTAATACGAAATGGTGACTTAATCCAGTAGAAATGTAGAGTTTTTTAACCACAGATAAAACAGGGGAAAAAAACCATGATAAAATGACAATTACTGGTCAATTAATCACCAAAAGCAGTTTCATGTTTTTATGTTTTATTCTATTTTAATTGTATCATAATTTTATTGTTAAGGTATTGTGTACTCTTTGCTATCAACAGTTTATGTATAGGTTATTTATTACATTATTGTCCTATTTAAGTGTTTTTTTTTTACTGCTTTTGTTTTTGTACATCATGACCAGGGGACTCCAGATGAAAACTAGCCTTCTGGGTAATTCTGGGTTTTTTTTTTTAATATGATTTATGAAATTGTATTGTCAACTTTCAAATAAACTAAAACTAAGAGAGTTGGAGAAAAAAAACATTCTGGTTCAGGTGAGCTTTGTTCTTAACAGTGGAGACAAAGTGATTAAAACTCGCCTGAATCGGCCCCTTTAAGCTGTTTTTTTTTTTGTTGTTGCCAAAAAATTTCTTAAAGCCCAGGCAGGTTGCATCATGCAGGGATAAAGAACAAAAAAAAACATAACACTGCTGCAGTGAACTGTGCAAATGACATAAAGAGGCAAGAGCTGAGCATTAATGTTACACAATCTGTCTTTTAAATGAATATTAAATATGCTGTTCTGGAGCTCAGCCCTCTGCAGTTGATCGAAGCTAAAGGCCGTCAGAGTCCGAGACGGTTCCCACCGGCGGCAATTTGTACAAAAGCATCAGACAACCTCCTCCGTGGAGCTGTTCTCAACACATTTTTACCATCTTTGTTCACTGGCGGTCTTTAATCCCCCTTGAACTGAATATCAATTAACAAGCACTTCTTTATGGCTGCAGATTGAGAATAGACGATGCAGAAAAAGTCGCGTGGTAACTCAAGTTTTAATGGCGCTTTCTGAGATCCTGCCCTTGTTGGACTGTGTTTTATGGCCAGATAAAAGTTGTGCAGGGAGAAAAATGCCATCTGGGCTCAACGCCAGGGGCTGGTGTCTAACAGCAGACACTGGGATGTGATGAGAAATTTAGAAGGAGAGGTAGTAGAGAAGGAAGAGAGAGAGAGAGAGAGAGAGAGAGAGAGTGGGAGGGAGGGAGGGGGGTATGGGGGCCTCTCAAGGTGCCACTTCCATGGAGACGCAGCTGGGCCAAACAAGACTTCCATCAGTGGACAAACAAAAGGTGAGGTGGCGGTCTGACTGGCTCATTACTGAAAGCCCAGCAGCCGCCACCCAACTGCTGACATGTGCTTCTTTGAGTCGTGGTGAGGGCACAGCTAATCAACATCTCGCTTAAATGAGTGATGCTGAACATCAGTCATTATGGCTTTTCTCATGGGGCCGGGCTCTGTTGTTGCTTCTGATCCAGTTGCCGTGGAAATCAGCATCTCGCGCTCAGATCTGTTGGTTCTTGACTCAGACTTGGAACACCCTCAGTCACTTCAGTAATTGCTTAGTTTAACCACATTTTAGTGGCTTGTTGGTTTTCATGAAACCATCAGGTGCCGGGGCCTTTTGTTGTATTTTTCCATGTCCTTCTTAACCCTTTTCTTATATGTTTTCTTTCTAAACTGATGATTCTTTGAATGTTTGTTGAAAAAGTGGTGAAATCTTGTCAGTTTTTTTTTCTGCATCGAAATGAAATGAAATTAAATCAACAGTTTTCTTTGTAAAATACAAAAACACATTTGTGGGTTAAAAGGGATTTCCTGTTTTGATTCATGCCACATTTTTTTTTTCTTTTTTAACATTACATACTCTATTCATTCCATTTATTATACATTAATTTATTTCTACAAGCTATAAACAGGAACAATAAGGAACATGCATAATTTGTTTTCAGTTTTCTCGCACATTAATGACTTTTTTCCCCATCATCTGACTTATTTTAAGTTCATCACCTGTTATGTGTTTGCATGTTTGTTTTTAATTTATTGCTTTGGTTGACAAAGTTAGCACTTCTTAATCCACAGAAACATAAGAAACCACATGTTAAAAGGCAGTAAAAGAATAGAAATGAGAAAGACTTTACAAATAATTCACTTGCATCATGTGACTTCACCACACCCTGATCATGTGACTTGTTGACACAAGGTACAGCCAAAATATGATCATTTTGATTTAATTGAATTAATCTTGTATTTCAATTTCTTTAACAAAATCTAATGACAAATAAATAGAATCAGAGACACTTGTACAATGTCTTTACCACTGGCTCTTTCGTTTTAAAATATTTTGAACTTATTAGCACAAAAAAGTTCATTACTTTTTTATTGTTCATTTGATTTGTGGTTTCACTTAAATCTTAGATCACAAGTGCAAAACTCATAATGCTGAGTTTACATTCAGTCATCCTAGTGAAATTGAGGAAAGTTGGTAAAAACAGAAATTGGAAAAGTAAGGGAAGTAAATTTCTGGGAAAACAAAAGTCATTTTCAGATAGAAATCAATGAGATTTTACAGAATGATAAAAAAAAAAAAAGCTATTAAAGTAAAAATATAAAGTAAATATATTACATTTACAGCCCATGAAGTAAAAAAGGTAAAAAAGAAAAAAACATGTAAAGTATCATTCAATAAAAAATATCTTAAAAAAAAAAAAGCAAAGTTTTTACTAAACAGTTTTTACTACATTTTGCACCTTTTAAGTACATTTTGTTTCATAACTCCACATATTTGATCTATATAACATAAAACTTCAGTAACTAGTATGTCTCTTTAGGGGATTTCTCCATAAAATCCACTTCTTTTCCATAACAAACATGCATATTCATGATAATTCTATAATTGGTACTGGAAAAATTATGGACATATTTTTGGGGGGAACCCTGCATGTTGTCATTTATGTTTTATTCAGTTTTAGTCTTATTTTTTCCAGAACATCTTGGTTTATTGAAGCTGAAGACAATATAATTATTATTTACAAAAGCCCACTTTCAAAAGTTTGTAATAATTTTAACAATTTCTGAAAAACTAAGCTGATTTCACCTGTAGTATTTTTGTTTTTATCAGTGTACGTCGCATTAGTCATGTTGTCATGTTGTCATTTTAATGAAGTGCAGTGGTATTTTTAGTGCTTCTGGTTTTCGCAGGCATCACAGTTGTACTGATAATAACCTTGTCGTGCTTTGAAACATGTTGTGTTCATGACCTGTGCCCACTCAGTACATGTGGAAAAGCCCCACATGTGTTTGTCCTGATAAGACTCAAACAGGATGGAGCGTTGACATCACAAGATGGACACAGGGGATTGTGGGGCAGAGCTCTAATGTGGATACACTGAAGGTTGGTGATGCCTTCAGGGTATCACAGTAAAGGAAGTTACTCTGTTATATTTATATGTAAAAATGTACGCATTAATATAGATTAATCCATCATCATGATTAATCCGATTTTAAAAAATTAATGCAATTAAGTGGAACTGTTGTTTACAGTTGTTTTGTTGAAACCATCAGTGTTGAATTAAAATGTGTAATTGCATATATATTCATATTTTTGCACGTTTTGGAAATATTATCACTTTTTGGTGTTTTTGAATATTGTGGATATTTTGTCACTTTTATGTGTTTGTTTACTTTTACTGGATTTTAGCATGTTTTGTATATATTTTTTTGTGCTTCTTAGTCTATTTTTATGGACTTTTTGGAAGCTTGAGGAAAAAAAGTGATAGTTTTCTTCTCGCTGAAGCATTTCCAGATTCAAATACCACATTAGCATGAAGCATATGTTAGTAAGGGATTCTGCTAGCACTAGGCTAATGACAAACACGTTCAGTGCAGATATATTCCTTTCTTTCTTGAATCTGTTCAGGAAATTACTATAGATTAAAACAGAATATTTAACCATAATTATTCCCAAACAACCCTGTAATTAATCTGATTAAAAATTGTAATCATTTGACAGCACTAATGTAAATACAAGATCATCTTAAAGACGACAGATCTTTGACATTAGTGACACCTCAGAGGCTCCGCCTAAAAACCACATGAGTTCTGATGTAAAATAGCTCCATAAATGACATGATTGATGAGAACCACAGCCACTATGTACAACTCATGCCAATGGAAGGACATGCAGGGTTGATGAAAATATTGGAAAACTTTAACTCATCCATGTTGCCAAGAAATGTATTGTTAAATGAAACACAATGACAAAAAGTATTGGATTTTCCTTCTATTTCTTCGATACGTGCCTGAAAATACATTACTGCTTTTCTTTTCTTTTTTTTTCTTTTTTTTTTTTTTTTGATAATCCTTCTTGATTACAAACGTGATGAGGCAACTTCTAAGTGCTATTGAATACTTTCCCTTGAAAACGGACCAATACGGAATTAAATTGTGGCACGCTGAGTGAAGAAAATGGACTGAGAGCGGCGAGCACTCACAAGAAAAGCACTTCATTTAAAATTTAGCGTTCAATTTCCCATTTAGGCAAAGTCTCAATCAGCAAAAAAAGAGTCTTGGCTACCAGTCAATAAAGAAAAGGACTTATGCATTTAATAAACCAAGAAACATTCACTGAAACCCAAGGCCATAAATCATTACCTTAAGCCCTTTCAGTCCACTGTTTTCTTCTTTCATTTGCCCTCCCTCCCCCACCTCATGGCCCAGATCACTGAGGAACTCACTAAGAGCATTGTTCCCGTTGCCAGCTCACTTGGCATATCTAGTTTTATTTAAAACCCTCTGGCTGTTTGGCAGGAGGAGGGAATAAGCGGTGTTAAAGGCATTTATGAGGTTGTCCTCAAAGAACCTTCCTTTATATCAACAGTTTGACTAATGCATGTGACAGTGAACTTCACGCTGGCAGCGACTATGAAGAAGTTGTCTGCGTGACTGATGTCGGTTGCAATCGCTGCCAAGCCAACATGCATTAATTATAGTAGCTTTTACACACACTAATTTCCATGAAAGAGACAATGTTTGGGAATCACCCAAATGACCGGCCTGTTAATCATTACAGGTCCTCGCAAAAAGGTTTTAATTGCACCATATTCAATTCTATAAGAGGATTAATATACAACAAGCTTTGAATATATAATGTATAAGGACTGCTGTGTAAAGCGCTCATTTCAGTTGATGCATCCTGTTGTCGCTCTTCAGTTCAAGTTTACCTTAAAGCTGTGAGAACTGAAAATAAACACCTTCCTTCTGCAGGTTCTCTCATCCGACCCAATGAAAAAACCAAATATAAATATGGATGAACTTGCTGCCACGGAAGAGAAAAGCACTTTTTCCAAGTTTCCATGGAGTTAATGAGTACAGTCGCATCTGGATAAATCTAAACAGTGACTCTTAAATAACAGAAGTTAAGAAAAAAAAAAGGTCTGCACCATCAGGAGATAGATAGATTTCTACTTTTTATTTAAATAGATTTTCTGCTTCATAGATTAAATGTGCCAAATTTAGCATACTTTAATAAGATGAATTACTAAACAAATGACCAAAGTGCTGGTTATCGGATATTTTCAGTGTATATGATAACAATGATCTACAAGTAAAATCCTTCCAGAATAAAAGTAATGAAATGTTACCACAAGTCTGTTACTGATAAAGAAAACTGAAGTATTAAATGCTGGTTGGCTCAAGTTTCCAAGATAAGTCTGGGGTCCAAATGTCAAATTCGTAGACTTAATAAGAGAATAGGTTTTAGTCCAAAGGAATATTGGTCTCAGATCTACCAGATCTACTTAAAAACACTGTCTGCACATTATGATCCATTCACTTTACAGGTTCTTTCAAATGGAATATTTACTAATCCATTGTATACATGTACATAAACCACCATATATGTGAAATAACACACCATCATATATATTAAAAACATGAACTAACCAGCACTTTTCTCATATGTTTTCTGATTCATCTTATTAAAGTATGTAAGATTTAGCACATTTAATGTCTGAAACAGATATTATAACGTGTTATTTCACATGTGTATTGATTTATGTCCATTTCCCAATATTTTTCTAAATGTCCCAGAATGTAAAGTGAATGTATTGTAGATGTGGTAGATCTGAGACAAACATTCCATTGGAGTTAAACCCATTCACTCATTATTTATTACTATTTCACATTTCGACCCAAGAGTGTATTTTAAAAACCGCAGCACACCAGCATTTGGACTGAATTTTTCTTTATTACTGACTCAAACTTGGTAAAGTTTCACTACTTTTATTTATGAGGTTTTTAACCCATAGACCAGTGTAATTGAGGAGGTTTAACCCAATGAGTTTTGGATCACTTGAATATTGGATTTATCTGACATTTACATTCCTGTTTTTGGTATTTGAAGAACTACATGTGGTCTGTTTTATTAAACCTGAGGCATCAGAGGATGTAAAACCTGTGGACCTCAGGAACATTTCAATCTTGTCTGATCTTAATCTTATGAGACTCTGACATGTCTGTAGTTTGAGTAAAAAATCCCCTTGCAAATTAGTATTTAAAGGAGCATATGACTTTCATCATAAATAGTTTTTCGTAAAATCCCAATGCTTAGCCTAATCATCACTAATCCATTTGTCTTTCCGTGCTTATGCATCTGAATCACTTTCTTCATGGTGTAAAACTTCAAACATGACTCCATCATAAACACAGTCTGCTTGTTTACAGAACAAACCCAAACGTCACTTAGGCCTTTTGGGATATTTTGTCATGAAGTGCATTATGGGAATGGGAAATTCAAGCAGCAGCACTTTTACATTTGCTGAACCCAAATGTTACCTTTACCTCCATCCATTGACTAGACTCATTCTTTAAAAAGGACCGTGGTGGACTGTTGAGGAGGTTTATGTCCTTAAAAAACTAAACTATTTTGTGGCAAATTTTTGTGTACATTGAACTGATTTATTTGATCCGATGGATGAACAAAGATTAATTTACAGATGAATATAGATCAGATGGATAGATTCTAAATGGATAAATTGATGGTAGATGGATGGACGGACAGATGGGTTAGGGTTAGAGATTTCTCTTAGAAATGAATAACAATATAACATCAATGTACAACAGACAAAATGGTAAAAGTTCTGAATACACAACGTATATAAACATATACATGTAGATAGTTTGGTGAAAAACTATGACAAATTTTTCCAAATATTATGATGGACGGACAAACGGACAAAATGCATCAAGAGCCCAGTGAAGCTTGTGGTGACGAGATGATGAAAACCTTGAAAAAAAAATATGTGTTTTTACATTCACATTCCAACCTTACAGTTTTAGTAACAGCACCACAAGCCAAAGCCAGGGCGTGCATACCAAATGTCATACAAAGTAATCAACAGTAGAGAACATCCACTATTAAGCCCAGTACAGGTCTGATGAGAAATACAGCCTCTAAAGCCTAATATTCAACATTCCCATTCTGATGTGAGTCTGCTGATAATACCTCTTGACCAAACCTTGAGCTGAAGCCATGAAAAATAACAGAAAAAAGACAAATGCTCACTAAAGCCCATGGATAAATTTCAATCTGTTGCCATAACCCTGAAAAATAAAAGTGGTTGACATTGTGGAGATCAGAATGTTTGATGAGAGGAAGCTTCATGATTGAAAAACATTTCAATAAAAACTGATTCACATTGAGCCAGAAGAGGAATTACTCTTAATATTGTATTTCAGGAACAGGTTAATAATACTGGTATACACAACTCTATATAGCTTTAGTATTGATAAGTTGTCAAGTAATAAATTAATCTGCAGGTAGGTTGATAATTAATGAACTGTCTTCAGTATTTTGTCAAAAACACCACAATTTCTTGATTTCAGCTCAGACATGTTGGCCTGTGATGATGGAGACTATGCAAGCTGTTACTGTACACCCCCTCGAGGGGGGGGGGTATTGTTTGTTTGTCTGTGTGTAAATACCTTTATAGAAAAACTACCCAACCAATTTCTATGACATTTTCAAGAAAGGTGTGAGGTGGTCGAGAGTAGATCCCATTAAATTTTGGTGAATCAGAGTCACCAAAAATGTGTTTTCACAGTGTTAAAAGATATGGCAAATGAGGTAAAATGTGTGCAAGGGGGATGGGGTTTGTTGTGCAGGGTACAATTTGTTTTGTTTATTTGAATATTTTATTCAGTGTAATTTTTTTTAAATTGTATGCATTTATTTTATTGATTTGGTTCATTATTTTGTAAATGTTTTAAATCAACCATTAATTTGGTTGATTTAAAACATTTTTGGTCTACTTTTGTTGATTATTATGTTCCTTTTGGGTGGATATTTTATACATTTATGTCCATTTGAATTTGTTTTTCCAGATTGTTAATTTTTTTGTTCATCATTATCATTATCATCATCATGGTCATTATTTTATTAGAAATAGTACCAGTAGTAGTAGTAAAAGCTCATTTTATTTACCGTAAATGAAATATAGAGCGGCATGATTGGGCAGTGGTTAGCACTCACATGCACTGATAGGTTAATTGGTTAATCTAAATTGTGTGAATGTGAGAGTGATTGTTTGTCTATATATGTTCAGCCCTGAGATAAACTGGCCTTCGCCCATTGTAGCTGGATTAGGCCCCCAGTGACCCCTGTGACCCTATTGAGGATAAAGTGGGTTCAGATGACAACAACATACAATAAGCATAATATGAGGTTTTGTGGAACATCTATTGTTTTTAGCAGGAGACAAAGTTATATAATGAGAAGTTAGAGAAGATTAAAAAAAAAACTTGGTTTTTTTTGGTGATGGTATATTTTTGACTTGTGAACTTTTAAATCAAGGTGTTTTTTTTATTTTGAAAACAATACAAATGATTTTGAGAGTTTTTAATATTATGAGTGATTTACTTGACTTTACAAAACAAAAAAAATACAAGTTTAAAAAAACTAATTATAAAAAAGCAGTATCAATAGGCTTTGCGCCCGACGTTGCCTAATAATAAATAGGACATGACTATTCTCTGACTAATGAATGTCCGCCACTGGATTCACACGACAGGTATATCATGTAGTTATTTATCTAGTTATTACCTAATTATTATTTCATTCATTCCATATTTCCAAGGCAGATCCGTTTGTCATTTTTTGCCATTTACATCGAACTTGACTTTACTAATCCTCGTTTAGCTACTGATTGATAACAAGCTTAGTTTCATAAACGAAGTTAGCCCTTTGTTTGCTAGAATGATTAAAAAACGATTAAAAAATATATATATTTTCCTCTTTATCTCTTCAAACACAGATTTTGATATTCTGTGTAAGGGGAGTGTTGTGATATTTATACTTTTCTTTAATGGTAATGCTAAACGCTTCTAGAATTTTAGCTAACAGCCTACTTCTTTGTCTTCTAGCTAGCTAGCACTATGCTGCCGAATTGATCATTTTTAGCCGTTATAAACCGAAAACGTACATTTATATTATTATCATCCCCTGGTAAACAGTACAAGTGTACAGTGACATCTGTAAATAGATTTTTTTTAAAAAGTATTATGTTATACCTTTTGTACTTGTTACTTTGTCTAAGCCTAGCCTTGCATTTAACTGCACACATTGTTGTCCAAAGGATGAAGAAACAGTGTTAAATTTTCTACAGGAAAACGCTTGTGCTTCCAGGAAACTTTGCTGCCTGAG
Source organism: Siphamia tubifer (assembly GCA_020466265.1). NCBI lineage: Eukaryota > Metazoa > Chordata > Actinopteri > Kurtiformes > Apogonidae > Siphamia > Siphamia tubifer. The sequence continues at coordinate 26,982,337 of CM035796.1, forward strand.
CCAGCCGAGTTTAGGATCCTTCCTCTGCCTCATTTGGAGCTGACATGTCTGAAACAACACAGCAAACCGCAGGGTGAGCCCATTAAAGGAGCTGTTAACAACTGTAGCTCATTTTCATCATTGGATCCAAGAGTTTTTACTTTTTCTGTCAAATCATGCTCTTAGTAAAACCAGGACGAACTGTAAGACGGGTTATAATATAAAATTGGATCAAGATGATGTTTTGATTGCCAAAAAAAAAAATCAGGTAAATGATTAAGCACAAATGGAACATAATATCACATCCTGTAAGGATTACATTAAAGTATTGGTTAATTCTGTATGTACACAAACAGAAAGATAGATTGAAAAGTTTTATTCAGAAAGATTGTTTCTATGAGTTAAAAGTGGAAACTAGTATCACGTGACCCAAAAAATGACCCAGAATGGTATCAGCTGGAGTATATTATGAACAGATAATAAGTTGAAAGAATAAATAGCAGTTTTTACCCCTCTGGCCAAAATGGGCATTGTAATTATTATATTGTCTGTCTGTCCATCATAATAATTAACATAATCACATTATCTGAAGAATAAATTGAGATAATTAGTACTGTGGATGTATCTTGGCATGGTGTAAATGTATTGAATATAGCTCACCTTGACCTTCTTTTCCAAGGTCAAATGGAGACATGTTCACTTGAAGCAGCCCTGTGCAATTCTGATATCTGAGTACTTTTAACTAAGTTTTATACAAGACCATCTAAATTATAGGGCAATAACTTCAATAGAATCTTTATCTTACACTACATTTGGGTGAGGGGTATTAAAACTGTGCAGCACATTGTATTAAATAGAATTAAGATGTTTTATACTAAAAAATGTGTGAGGTGAAAAAATTGTTGCTATATCATGTTGACAAAAGGTAAACTAGAAAAGCACTCTGAGAGCGCAGACCTCCGCCAAGATATAGACCTCCCCCCCCACACTGAATCACCACCAAAATCTAATCATTTCCAGACCTCCCCATTACCAACCTAACCTGAAAATTTCATCAAAATCCGTCAATAGGTTTTAGAGTTATCTTGAACACAGACAGACAGACAAACAGATAAACACCGGCAAAAACATAACCTCCTTGGCGGAGGTAATTATCAGACTATAAATATTACATTCACATCATCAGCAATGTGTATGTTTAAGTCTTGACTGTATTTCCTTAGCCTGCAGATTTTTTTGTGGATTAAAATGAGGCAGAACAAGTCTGATCATTTGTGACATGAATATCATAGTAAGGAAAACAACTAAAAAATACCATATATATTTAAAAAAAAATCTGTTAATTGGGTGACAAAAATCTAATTTCATTTCCACAGTAATAAATGTTTCTATATAATAATAATAAAAAAATTAAGTTTGTTGCCGTCTGAAGTGGAGTTAGAAAATAGTGTTTCCAAGAAGATCCTTGTCTGAGTCAAAAGCTGGAAATGGCACAAAATTTGATAGAAGTGGCTGCTATGTAGTTCTTTGTGCAGGAAAACCCCTGGCCTTGATTGAAACACAATGACTGGGATTGAAATGCACTTGGAAGGCAAAAGTCGAGATCTTCTAAAGCTTACATTTTCAGTTTTAAAGCTGAAGAAGTGCAAGGGTTTTCTTCAATATATGTGTGTGATTGTCTCTTAAGGCTAGTTTTTCTATCTTTTCATACCTTTCAGAAGTTCATACATATTTTTAGTGACAGAATCCTTTTATGTCTCTGTCATTCTGCATTCTTACAATCAAATTCAGCAAACTCTGGCTGTTTAAAGTCAATATCCAGGTTGGTTGTTCATAAAACACATTTGTTTTTGTTCTGTTCTCAATTCAGACATTTCATTCACATTTGTCTTGTCACTAACATAAGGCCTGAATGCACTCATTTCAGGACATGTTGGGAGGTGGTCTGAGACACATTTATCCGCATTCTTCAAGCATTCTGAACAGGTATGTGTACTGGGATGGATGAAGGGCTGAACACTGAGCTGATGTGCTTTAAGACGTCTGAAATTTCCAACAACCACATAAAAATGTCTTGCGTGTACTTGATATATGTGTTGCTGCTTGAGTTAAAATGAATAATGCTCCTCCCTCACGACTTTTTGTCTCTCTGAGGAAATACAAAAATGTCCGAGTTGACATTTGGATATTGAGGATGCATTGACAGATTTTTGGGATCAGGTTATGCATGAAAGACAGAACATACAAGTGAATTCATTTAGCAAGTCAGTTAGTTTGTTCTATTTAAAATGGATGCACAGGTTATCAGGGTTCTCACCAGGAATTTTGTACAGCGTAATGTTAACCGGGCGCATACGAAATAGCCTTCATTAAATCTTGTGAGCGGCCGGCCCAGATGTCAGCCAATGAGTGTCACGCAGATGCTCCAAATGCTCGTGCTTAGGTCATTGTTCACTAGGGCTGTGAATCTTTCACTCACAAAATGATCTGATTCGAATCTTGATTCACAGTCTACGATCCAATTCAGCGCGATTCATAAAAATGAGTAAACCAGCCAATTCAAACCCGATTTCATTCAGTTTGATTCAATACAAATTGACAATTTAACCACCAGGACTTGTTTTTTTTTTACTTTGTTACTGAGAAGAAAAAGAGAAACACAAATATAATTTCAAAACCGTATCCTTTTGTTTAGTGTCACAGAGACAATAACAGGATCTACTGAACATACAGTCACACAACATAAACTGAAGTCTTTACAATAGATAACTGTAGATAACTGATATTAATAACTGTAGATAACTGATATTAATGACAATATACCTGTAGATAACTATTAGTGAAATGCAAAACTGATAATCTGGTGTGATTAATTTAACAGGTTTGTAAAACTGCTTATTTTAAAATACAAAATTTACTTTCCCTCAGAAATACAAAATAAAAGAAAAAAATGTCATAAAGTTTAATTATTCCTGCAAATGTGAGAATACACTGAGCATAACACTGAGTTTCGACATAAAATGCAGATTTTGACTATTTTTGAGGAAAATCAACTTCACAACATGATCATGTCTAAGAACGCTAATGTCACTGAAAATATTTCCACTGATTTGATTCAAACTCTTTCTGATGCTACGCTGGTGTCTGGTTTACAGAGGTACTTTTAAAGATATGACAACAGTGGGAGGTCTGACTGTCTCATCCACCTCTGTAGTGGGTTAGGGGTCAGAGGTCAAGGGTTAGGGTTATCTATTTTCAGGTAAAGTCAACTGAACACCCAAATGGGATTGAAAGTGTCTCTGACATAATTTCACAACTATACATAATTTGAAAGTTCATCATGTCTAAAGTCGATTCACACATACATCACTAATGACTACACTGCAAATGTAATAATTAATCCACAAAGCGATTCAAATTGGCCGCCTACAAATTCCACCTACTTATTTCTGGGACTCTGAACTTTGACCCGTGACATCAGCAGAGGAAGACTGCTCTGCTTTTCCTGTGTGGGAACATGGACAACATAAGCAACAACAGCAGCGATTCCAGCGACAATTTAAGTGATTTTTCAGTAGAAATAGGAGAAGCAACAGGTGATTCAGTTGAAGAGGAAAATATTCTTTATCCATATCAATTTGAGCTGTATGAGACAGATGACTTTCACAAATTCTGCACCAATAAATTGTATATTCTGTGCCGCCTTGTTTTAATGGGATTCACGTCCAGGGGTTCTGACCCACCACAGGCACTGTGTTTTGTTTTTTTTTTGCTGGCAGAAATTAGCCAATGCTAGCATGAAGCCGGCACATCTCCAGCGACATCTCACCGCAAAACATGGATGTTGCGTTCGTAAGCCACCCAAGTTCTTCAGGAGAAAACTTTGTGACTGCAGTCATTCCAATCCACAATGTGAAAAGCTTCCACTACATCAGCCAAAGCCCTGGAGGCTTCTTATGCGGTGTCTTTGCTCGTTCCGTTCACCATAGCAGAAGACTTACTGTTCCCCACCACTGTTGTATTGGCTGAAACTATGCTGGACAAAAAAATCAGTGGATACATTAAAAACTGTGCCTCTGTCTAATGACACCGTTTGCTGCAGAACAGATAACATGGGTACAGACATTGTCAAACAAGTTGTGGGGAAACTTGGCGACTCATTTTCACTGCATCTGGATAAATCCACAGATGTGAGTGGAAATGCAGAACTCTTTGCATTTGTAGGATACGTTGACGCAAACGACATCTGTGAACATATTCTATTCTCCAAACAAATGGAGGGGTGAACAACTGGATATGAAAAAAAACCTTTAAGTATTGCACTGTTTTACAATATTTTTCTCAATTTTTTTCACTTTAGTGAAAATGTATATCTTATTTAATTAATTTATTTAATATCTTAATAAAAAAAATCTCGAGTCACTTTATTTTTCAGTACAGATGCATTAAAATTGTCAGTTTAAAAACAATATTTTAAAAAAATATGATAATCATCAAGATTGGATGATATAAGAAAATGAATCATGATAATATTTTTGCCATATGGCCCAGCCCTCCTTTAACTTTTAAAACTGTTTTCATAGTCTTAGCATCTGAATAATGAGACCCTAACTTGACAACAACGTAATAATTCAGTCAGATGTGTCAAAGAGATGCCAGGATGAGTGTGTTACCTTCTTATATTCTGAAAGAAAGAAAGAAAGATATCTGCAGAGAAAGGAGGAGGCGGAGTTTGTTACACTACAATAATTTATCAATCATAAATCTATGGTGTCTCAGACTGTGAAACCTCTCCACTATTGATTCATTTTGGCAGTGTGTGTGCATGTCACATGTGCATTTTATGAAAAGCAGACAATTTAGGTGCAAATGTATAGAGTGAAATAATGTGGATGTCTTCTCCTCTATTTTAGATTTTTAAAGAGTAATTTTCCACATGTAGACGAAGGTTATAAAAGGTTCTCAGAATAATCTGCTGTGAAATCTACCAGCGGTGCCGTCTCACGCTGTGATCATGTAAACAAATACTCAGAGACCCTTCCTGTCCATTTTAACGCAGGAAACCTGTGCCACATATAAAAGACAGAGATAAAACGACAGTATATTTGATGTAAATTAAATACAGCATGGACTGAAAGCAGAATATGTTCCTTGAAAATCCCCGTTTGATGTCACATACACAGCAAATATTGGAGTGTTAAATATTCAATGTCAGTGTTAAATAGAGAGTGTTGGTGTTGTAAGAACACCACATTGATTTACAACAACAGTGTGCGTGGTGCTTTTGTTAAATTAATGTTGTTAAATCAGGGTGTTGTTGATATTGGTGTTAAACAAATCCGGATTGGTGTAGATCAAATCACATCCTTACAGAAGAGTTCTAGAATGTTTGACGCATTGAAGAAAAATTTCCAAGCCAACCATCGCCTTCTTGTTTTTCACAAGAGCCGGTGATGTTGCTCATTCATACGGAGCCTCTTCGGGGACATTGGGAGTGGATAAATAATTGGGTCAAGTATTGTGAGATTTCGCAATACTTTTGTGAGATCACACAATACATTTGCAGAACAGGGCTTGGGATGGTTTTGTCAAGACTCTGCGTAGCCACCATGTTTGCAGCCTCCTTCCCTTCTGTTTGTTAGGAGCAATGCATTTTTTTTTTTAACAAACATACTCTCCACTCCCTCTTGGTCATGTGGTGTGGCTTACCTTTTACTATACTTACCATTACTATATTACCCATGGTAACCTGTTGAGTTTACAATTTTCAAAGGTGTTAATTTTACAGTACATAGTGTGGGCACATATAGACACTTTATGGATGTTACATTTCTCACCATAGGTGTTAAATTAACACTGGCATATTTGCTGTGTATTGTCATTTCTATAGCTTCTTTGTAATTTCTGCAATGGAGATAGAATAAAGTAGTATTTAAGTACAATTAAAACTTCATATTGTTTTTAGAGCAACATTTCTAGTGAAAAGGAAGACACTGTCTCAGTCTGAGCAGCAGTTACTGTATATCTGTTTATTACCTTTGGAGGGCAGCAGCAGGCTTGAGATGCAACTAGTCTGCTGGTGGTTTAGCAGAAGAATAAGAAGAGCAGCCATAACATCAGCCCATGTGTGCTGGATTTATATTTTCTGTTTAATCAAGATAAATGGAGCTCTGAAAAAATCCAACAGAGCTTTGGAAAAAAATTATTTAGTTGTTATAGGTGGAGATTTTTATTTGCTGTAAGAATTAGTGACAATATTTCCTTTAAATTGTTGGAAAAATACTGGAAAAATTATGTACAGAAAATGATACCTGCTCAAAGTAATAAAATGTGCAGTGTTTTCAGATTTCAGGTAATACAAATTAATAGCACAATATTAGTGTCACAACAAAGGTTGATTTCCGAAATCAGTATCGAATACTACAACAGATTCACACGTGTCTATGTTCTAAAGCATTAAATCATTACCTTTGCTTGTTTGACAGTGTATGATCATCCATCTTTGTTTTCTTGATCACTTTTGAGTGTTTACTGAGGTTTAGGTCTGGACATTTTGAGAGGTCTCCAGAGATTTAAATTGTATGTTGGTGTTTTTCCGGTTCAGCCCATAACCCATATGTCATCCTCAGAAGTTTAGTTTCCTCGCTGCAGTTGCGGTTAAAGTGCAGTGGATTTGTGCAGTATGTCAAGGTAGTATTTCTGTGAGGATAATACAGTAATATTGTATAAGGTCAGAATTTGACCTTTACTGGTATGGAAGAAGCATTTCCCAGGTTTTTCACAAGCTGTTTTGTGAATATTTTACATTCAGGAGCCATAAAATAGATGCACATGCTGCAAAGTGATTAATAAAACATCCTCTAGATTTGTCAATGTCAAGGAGCCAGAGGCAACTTAATCATCAGGAAACATATTTTTTAGCATTACAGCATTAGAAAAACCCATCTGCATTCTGCAATTTGAAGAAATATTTGTAAAATTGCAGAGAAATGAAATTTGCAGTTTTGCAGAATTAAAAAAATAAGGTTTGGGATTCAGTGGTTCACAATTTGGCAAACCAGCGACGCACTAAAATCTGCACAGCACGTAGCTGGCGGTGTCGGCTGCCGAATTATTTATTCAGAATAAAACAATTCAGAATTAAAGCTATTTCTTTCATGTTTACATGAACATGTTAATTCTGAATAAAGGTTTACATGGGAAACAGGTGTATACCTCTCTAGTTAATTCAGCTTTAAGAGCTGGAGGTACTGAGGATTCTGATTGGACAAAATAGCTGCTTAACGTCTGGATGCCTACTGGAACAAAACAATCACATCCACTTGCTGTTTTGCGTTTCTTTCAACTAGTAACATGGAAGACCAATTACTAGATGTAATTTTTGCATTTATTTTTATGATAATTACGAAGCAGCAGTTCGACTCAATCAAGCATGGGAAACAACATTCTAATGCACAGAATATGTGTCTCATCAATGCAAAATATGTGCGTCATCGTGACGATACCAGGAGCATGCACAGAATGACAGGAATAATGTTAAAGTGGAATTAATAGTTTACATGACAGAGGAATTATCAAATTCAGAATTAAGATTGGAATAAACCACTGACTTTATTCAGAATTTAGTTTAATTCGAATTATCATATTCAACTGGAATTACTGTAGGTGTTTACATGGTCTGAAAGCTGCATTAACTTTTATTGTGAATTAAACAGGATTAAAAAAACTTCCCATGTAAACAGGGCTAATATGTGTCCATATAAGGCCATATGGGGTCAAAGTTGAGTAATGTTTACATAATACTGACCATGGGACAAAAGGCGACCACAACCAAACAAGGGCAGTCTTCATTTTCTGATGTTAGATTTCGTCGTGTATGAAGGTCCTGGGAGGACCTGAAAAGTACCTCGGCAGTGTTTGGTAGTGTCTGTCATGCATCTCTTAGAAGTCACTGCAGCAGGAAAAACATGGTCCCCAAGAAGAGAAAAGCTTTGGCTCGGCAGGAAGGTGCCAAGAAAACAAGGACAATTTAGTCATATGTGGGTAAATCTGGCAGGCAACCTGATTCCAACAACAAGATTAAATTAGAAGTACAGTGAGGGAATAAAGAATTCTATTAATGCAATGGCTACGAAGCTATATACAGTATACTGTGTCAATACAGGTATTATTAGGTTCAGAAGGATGTAGAGTGGAGGCTTGGTTATATGCAGAAAGTTTTATTTTTTGACAACTTGCAATATTGCAGAAAATTGTAAAGAGTATATATATATATATATATATATATATATATATATATATATATATATATATATATATATATATATATATATATATGTGAGACATGTTCAATACGATTTCAATGGAATTCATTTATCTGTATTTTGACAGACATACAAACAGCCAACCATAATTTAGTAGCACTACACTTAACTAATCACACTAGAGCTATGGTAAGTTAGGCTGATGCACACAGCACAGCCATAAGCAGCTGCAACACACATGCTAATGTTTGGGCTCCAGTGGGACGTAATGAGAAAATTTGACCGACAACTCGGGCGATCGGGTTACTGAAATGTAGGGTGTGGTTTAGAAGCTGAGAGTTAGATGTTCAACGCCTGTTAAGTTTCATTTTCAGTTAATGCCAGTGACAGTAGTTAATGAACGCCCCCTACATATACCCCAGTGTGGTGATTATTGTCTGTTTTGTTGGTTCCCTTTTAAAACTTGAAAGCTTTCACCTGGTGTTCATAGTTTTTGCTTTAGTTTTAAATATATCTATCTGTTATATTTATCAGAAACATAACACATACAATATTGTTCTTTAGCACATCTGTCATGTTCAATCTCTGACAGAAAATAATTTGTTTTTTTAAATAGAAAATGATGATGTCTTCTTGTTTTGACTGATGACTAACATTTAAGCTTGGCAGAAAGAGTATTTTAATTTATATCGTGATACATATTAATATCGTCTGAAATGAAATAAATAATTTTGATGTGATTTTTTTTTTTTTCCCATAATGCCCGGCTCTAGAGAAGGCTAACAGGAATAGTATTAAGGAGAAAAGATGGCACTAAAGTTATATTAAAAATTATTGTTTTGTTCATTTTTAAAATACTTTCTTGGAATCACTGGAATTTGGTGGTAGTTGTGACTGAAGGCTTATATTAGGCTTCTAAACTAGGAATACTGGTTTTGAGAAAAATTAAAAGCATTAAATGTAACTATCATTCCTTAGACATAAAATGTAATGTAGAGTTATAGAGCTATTGATTAGATACATTAATACAGATATTTTTTCTACATAATTATTGTCTGTGTATGATTTTATATATATATATGTGTGTGTACACATAAGAATATTAAACCAAATCCAAACAATGCTTTGTAACTTTATCTACATTGTTGCCCATAACATTTTAATAAAAAAAATACTTTATAGTGTGATTTATTCTTGATAGATTAAGAGTAGCTGGGACACAGTATGTAATCGCACCAGGTCAGAGCTGATTATTGCTGTTTAGAATGGGGAATTAACAGAACAATGGTTCTGAAAACATTAGTCTTCAGACTTTATGGGGAAGAGTATATATGTATTTTTGTGGTTATTGTCATCTCAGATGCAAACATGCAGTATACAGGTATTAGCAGTATTAGGGATGTGATTCCTTTGTTTAATCTACAAAAAACTAAATGAAAAACTGAAAAAATATAAATGTTAACAAATACCTGCATTAATGTTCAGTAACTGGTAATCATTTATTAAGGTATTTATTAATGTGTATTATTTTTTTACTCTCACAGTAGATCATCCACAATAAATAAATAAAGTCTAAATGTTAATTCAGTGTGATGAATTAGTAAAATGAAACAATTTTGCGTCATTGTATGTGATATAAATAAACTATACTTTTAATACAAAACATTTAGATAACTATTGCACTATAATCATAGCCATCTCTAATGAAAGTTATTATGATATAAAAATAGTACAAACCTAGGGTGTTAAATTCTTCTTCCACTCAAATCAAACAAAAGTTCAATAAAATGTTATTTTACTTGTCCTAGATGTGATAAAACAAGATGTATATTGTCACTCAAAAGCCTTTATCTATTGTTTTCTGTGAAAAGGGTTAGTAGTAGCAGAAGCAGCAGTATTAGATTGCTCTTTATCTTTTGAAGATTACAGATTCAAGAAGTTTATTGTCATGTACAGAACAGAAACGCCATTGTTACTGTACACTGAATATTGAAATTCTGACTATGTGAGTTCCTTTCACACAACTGAAATAACAACTAACATGAAGCAAAATAAAGGAATAAATACATTTAAAAAAGGATTAATATATACAAAGGGGCTAAGGTTTTAACAAATAGAAATATGTGAAAGCTGAGAAATTTACATCCACCTTAGTTTCCCATTAGGTGAGAATATGTACTTTTTTTTTATAGGCTCTGTCGCCTCGTTTTATTAACCTATTGATATGAGTACATTATCAGGACATCCTGTCAGGAAAACTCTGGTGACTAACACAGGCATAAATCTGCCATTTTAAACAGTAAACGATGTAGCGTTGTTGAACTGCTGGTGAGTGTGAGAATTGTTTTGAAACCTTTCAGTTTGTTAAAAGAATATTCCCTGAACGACTGAAGATTTTACTTCTTCAATAGGATATATATCTGAATGAGTATCATATTTAGTGTCACAACCTGCAGGCTTGTTTTTAGAGAGTCTAACAGTGGGTAAACACGTCTTACTTTGCTGAAAGGCACACTGTGTACTCTGGGGGAGATGGTGCGAGGCAGACGGAGGCAGAGGGCAGGAGGGACCCGTATTAGCAGGGACACTTGAATGAATCTGAAGAATAGGTTTTTACATGCAGAACAGCCACAATACTGAGCCCTGACTGGCAGACAGTACCAGCTTCTCTGATTCAAATAATGCACACCTGCCTGATTGGAAGGATTTAAAACTGTTTTTTTTTTTTTCCCTTCTTCTTCTTCTTCTTCTTCTTAACAGCCCAACGTCCAGACAAAAGCGAGGCCGGTGGTGTGAATTTAACTGTCGCGAATCTGAAATCTGGAAAACACGGCAACATGTCAGAAAAGTTGGCAAATTTTAATCTGGCCATCTGTTTGAAGTGCTAAATGGAATCTCATTCAAATTCTGATTTTGTTCATGGCATTTCATATGCTGTGCAGTCAAATGCACCAGACATATCCAATGATGCAGATAACTGTTAGCAATGTCTGTGTGTAGCCGTGCTATCATGGGTAGTGATGCAGTTGTGCCGCAGACTTTGTGCAAAGAATAAAATGTGGAGAAACTACAAATAATACTTATAAAACGAAAAGATAAGATGAAACTTTATTGATACTACAACAAGAAAAGTCACCAGTTAAGGCACAAACAAGGAGTACAAACAATGCACTTTCATAAAGCTGTTCTAAAAAACAATGTATAGTTTTCTTTCTTTCTTTCTTTCTTTCTTTCTTTCTTTCTTTCTTTCTTTCTTTCTTTCTTTCTTTCTTTCTTTCCTTCTGTCTGTCTGTCTGTCTTATAACAAGTAGAATAGCATGCCAGACAATAGAGTGTATGCATATTTATGACCTCCTCAAATTATGAATAATATCAGATGAAACCTTTATAGTTTTCAAAGTCTGAATCTGAATGGTTCCTGCAAGTGAAATAGGTAAATGACTACTGTTCTTTTAACCTGATTTAGATTTTTTTAATGCATCATATTGGTTATATTCAGCTCAAGAATGTTTCTAGTTAATAATTTACCGATTTAATGGCAATAATAATAGATTTAGTACAGTTCTTTCAGCATATTTTTTTAAATTAATTGACAAATGGGTGGATGTTAGTCATGGATATGATTTGAGTTTGATGAGTTTTTGTCTCTTAGGGCAATTGTTTCATAATGTTTCTGCTATTCTGTATCGACTTGCACACAGTATTTAAATCTAAGAAGTAGTATTCTACATTTTAGAATAGAATACTATGAATAAATTATCAGATAGACATGAATATTTTTCCTATATCTGTCTGTATTTTATTATTTTTATGTGTTCCTTGATGTGTTTGATAAACAGGCTGTTTAGATTTAATGTTAAACCTCCTTTAACACATTATTATACTGAACATTTTAACTGTAAGGTTTTATTTCTCTCTATCTGATATACAGCAACACACACGCACACACACACACACACACACGCACACGCACATACACACACACACTCTTAACAGCATTATGCTGCTCCTGTTATATTCGCTGTCCATTTTAAAGTAGTAAAATAAGATGAGTGAGTATTGTGTGGCTATAACAGCGGTCAGTGTTTTCCAGACTGTGACGTACTACAGTGGTGTAAATGTACGACAGCATTATCTCTGTCAAGTGGCTGCTCCGGTATGGTTATATGATCTCGTGAGGCAAAGCTGGCCCCTCAGATTTAAGCAGACACAACTACAGCACTCCACTCCACACCACACACATACACATACACACACACACACACACACACACACACACTGTGTCTGACCTGAGGGTCAAGGTGCACTGACTCTGAGGCTTGTCTAACTGGGCCTCTTGAAACTCTTGCCTTGCATTCCAGCGGCCTGGAGGAGGGGGTTGTTCCAGCCCGGCTTATTACCAGACGGAGAAAGCGAGAGAGAGAGAGAGAGAGAGAGAGAGGGAAGGAGTAATATAGAATGAGAGAAAGAGAGAGAGAGAGAGAGAGGGTGGGAGGGAGAGGTGGGGGTAAAAGAAGCTGGAAGGTATTATGTGCTATTTCCTTGTCTTCATAGAAGCTCGCTCCCTCCTGCTCGACCAGCTGAGTAGCGTTCCGGCAAAAGTAAAGGAAACACAGAAAACTTGAACCTGTTATTCTCTGGCTGCCTCGGCCTTCTAGCTAGCTCAGTTGTTTTCTTTTTCCTGCCATTCTTGGTGTATGGCTCTCGCTCTCGCTCTCGCTCTCACTCTCACTTTCTCCCTCCCTCTCTCGCCTCTGTCTTTCTCTCTCTACTCTCTCTCTCCTTCTCTTTCTCCGGGCTCTGTGTAAGTGAATCACTTTGTTTCTGTTGGCTTTTTCCGCGGAGCTGGAGACACATATGGAAGAGAGGATTGGATTTGAGGAGATACTGACGGGGGTGCACAGCTGCAACAGTCCCCTCCATCTCTACACCCGGACTAATGTCCCTCTCTCTCTCTCTCTCTCTCTCTCTCTCTCTTTCTCTCGCTCTCTCTCTCTGTGTGTGTCTCTCACCCTCCCTCTCTGTGCTTTCTGCCTCTTGGAGGGGTGGGGGTGCCATATGGGAGCTCAGAAAAATGGAAGTGGATCGGAGATAGACAAGAGAGGAATCTTTCATTCTTGGGCTCAGATGTCAGGATCTATGTGGTAAGTGCTCTTCTCTTTCTCCCTCATCTCCCTTTTAGCACTTTGTGGAACTTCTGTTCTCCTCGGGGTTCGCCACATGTCTAAATTCTCAGCATCGCGCTTGATTCCACTTTGCTTTTTGATTCATGTGTTGCCAGGAGTTTTTGTCTGTTTTCCTGAGCTTATAGTTGATGCAGACCATGGAGATAAAAAGTGAATATTCCTTTCCTTTTTGATTAAAACAATGAATTTGTGAGCCATGGTGTTAAAGAAAAGAAGGGAGGGAGGGAGGGGGGGTGCTTTGTGCTGTTGAATTTGCACCAAGTTTAGAGGGTCAAGGTAGAGCGAGAAGGGAGGTGGAGTGGAGGCCGAGTGGGGGAAGGGAATTCAGAGGGGTCAAAGAGACTGGCACTTGGCCCACACAGCACAATGGCTCTGAAAACTTTTTAGTATGGCATTAACCACTGCAAAATGCAGAAACAGCTGCACATTTCAGCTGACTTGCAGGAGGTTTTGCTGTCTTGTTGTACAGGCGGTTTTATTTAGCCTCAGTGATCGGATTGATTTCACTTTTTCATTAGTTTGGGATTTTCGGGTCTGGGTGGAGTGCTGTTCTGACATTGGACATGACATTAACTCTCAACGCTTGGCAGAATTACAATTTATTTTGTAGGAGTGAAAGTATACAAGCACAAAATATTGTGAAAACAGATTTCTAGACAGTGAGTTCATCTTTTGGAGATAATGTTGCATTACGGCTGTTTTTTTATACATTCTTTGCAGGTAAACTGTTGGACAGATGTTAGTTTAACAATATTATTTGACTTTTATTTACACAGCTGCACATGTAATTGATTTGTGTGAGACTTGGATAATTAGTAATGTGAAATATACAATGCATTTTTAAGAACTAATGATAATCTGAAAACTTTTCTACATCTATTCCATGTTTTTTTTTGTTCTGTTTAGTGGAGCTCAGCCAAACAATAGCAGACAGAACAGAATTTGCCAAACTGTTAAAGCAATTTAACAAACTTGTCTTTTCTGAAAGCTTTTAGCATAAAATATAATTATAAAAGTCAAAAAGCCAGTTTTATCATAGTTGTACTTCAGTTCTTTTTTGTGTTAAAAGTATCACATAATTGCAAAACCTTGGCCTGAATTTGGGGAATGAGCTGAGTTAAGTAAGTGAGTGAACTCTTTTCAGGAACTGATTGAACTTTAGAGCCGTGATTTATGTGTCCCACCTCGATGGTTCATTGGCAGTTTGGGGTTTTGACCTCACTCCCTTGCCTCTTTGAGGAAATCAGAGGCCGTCTCTGACTGACTAAGTGTGCCTCCCTCGCTCCCTCCATTCATTAGACGTCTTAGCAACAAGGGAATGAAGTGTCTCGACCGGCGTTTATGGACTGATTTCTGCTGTGAATGTGGTATTAAAGCAAGTGGTGAAAAAATAGCATCGTGCCAGAAGGAATTTACTTTTGCCTCTGCTCTTATAATATAGTGTCTATTTAAATTATAGCATGCTGAGAGTCTTTGTTGGATTTCACTCCCTACCATTGCTCACTTTTGTTGCTGAATATACTGTGTTCTCTATTTTGGAGATTTAGGTCACAGTCTAATGAAGCAGTAGGACTTCACACCTTTTTTAATGAGGACTCCCGAAGTTATAAAGTTGGAGTCCAAGCTGTGGCACATACAGTTTTAGCCATCTACTGTATGATGTCTGCGTTTGAGTAAATAAGTACCTCCCTGCAGATTACTGGAAATAGTATGGAAATCTCTGTATTTATTTACTGTTAGATATTACTGTCTTCTCTTTTGTCTTTTTGTAGGTTCATTGCGTACTATCTTAACAATAGTAACATGCTCATAATACATCATACAATCATAATTATTAACTTGTGTGAACACTGGTCAATCTGGGTTACAGGACAGATGTAATGCTTTTATTAGTAATTGTTGTCTTTTGTAAATATATCCAACATCTGAGTTGTTACTTGTCCTTAATACAAGGTGAAAACATGTGGTGTGTTAACCTGCTTGACACCCACAGCCGGTTTTAGCCTCTCTGGCTCTTATTTGTCCTCTGGTTATAAATTAGTGCAGTTGGGGGTTTTTTTGCAAGCAGTGAAAGGAAAAGCACACTTAGTACCTGTGATTTATTAGTTGTTAGTCTGTTGCTGCCATGTGAGTGACAGAGGTGCCATTCAGGATGAAAACAGAAACTCCGAAAACTGGCAGGATCTGACTGCTTCAGGAAATAGGAGGTGGTTTCCTTTTCTGCCACTCACCAAGAAGAGAAATTAGATGATTTACCTTTTTGTGTTTTTTCCAGGAAAATATTGAGTTTTGTTTTTTTTTTTCCACAGGCCACGTTAAAATAGCTAGAATGTGACTTGGATATTTAGTCTGAACTCATATTGAGGACAATTTTGAGGATTCTTCCGCCATGGATGAGTGAGGGAGTTGGAGAAATCTAATAGATTTGTTTGTGTTGGCCTAATACTGTATACACACAGATATCTGCTTAGTTAAGCTGTTTACTTCTAAAAGTGACCTCCTCAATAACCTGTAGTGTGGCACTCAGGGGCTGATTAATTTAAGCAAATTCTCTTATGCAGCATTCTTGCAGAAATAAAGTCAGTGTTTCCATCACTCCTACGCTGACTCCTCAAATACTCTGCCTTACATCTACTTCACTACGTGACTTTTGTGGCATTTGTGCAAAATCAAAACATTGACTAAAACCAGGCTACATGTTGTATGGAAGCGAGGAGTCTTTTAAGTAATCGATGAGTACTCCATCTTTCTAAATTAACCTGCGTCTACTGCAATTAAAACTATTATGCACAGTGAGATAACTTTGTTAAGATATTTTATGATTTTACAGTAGTCGGGTTATGTACAGTAACTAGAGAGGTTGTGTACATTCAGATGTAATGAATGAAAAGCTTTTTGTTTCAGCTTCTGGAACACATATTACTGGCAGTAAAATCAATTTTATCTCATGAACAAGGTATATTTTAAAGACCAAATGTTATTCCTAACAAATCCACTGATGAATGCAAACACGTTATATGCTCTTAATTATACAAAGTAATTTCAGCCTTGATTTTTACAACCAAATACATAAATGCTTTTCTATAAAATAATATCATGCGACTCATAACCATTGGAGGTGTTCTTGCATGACTCTGTAACCATGAAGACCAGGAAAGTAGCAATCGACTGTATTGCCATGAACTTAAGCAAATCTTCAGCAAAGGTGTAAAAGACAAAATGGGAATTACATGTGTTTTCATAAACTGGTTTCGAACGTATAAACTCAACCACATAATGTTGTTAGAAGGTGGTGATGTAAGTTATATTACACTTCAGTCTCATAAACAGAGTGGAAGAAGTAAAGCATTCTGTTTTTAGAATAAAGTTGCTTTAACCGTCTCTCCTCTTTAGTCCAAAGTATACGTACCTTCAGCCATGGTTAGGACTTTAATGGAATAACTGGGAAGATACCACGGACACGGACACAGACTGCTATTTTTAAATAGCAGTCTTACCATGAAAATTCAGTGATGTGGAACTTCAAAATTCACATTAAGTACATTCATGAAAATGTAATTTCCATGCATCATTGCACAGATAAATGTTGCTGATCCAGTTGTTACTTTCTTTGGAAGACCTCATTAGCCATGTTTAGGTGTTTACTCTGCTGTTGTTTAATACCCCACAGAAGGCTATTTTTTTTCAATTGGATAATTGCTGGAGTTGAAGTGCATATCCTTTCTGTGGTTAATTAATTATAAACTTACAGTTAGAAATCTGCAAGATTTCCTTTTGTATTTGTGAAGGTATCTGCTCAAACTATCAGATGTACACAGTGTGAGGTGTTATACAGTAAGTGCTCTGTTCTAAGGAACTGCCCTTTTCTCTGATCCACTGAGTCAGTTGTGGAAGCTTCAACACCCTTTTCAACCCTGAGAAGATCTGTGAGTCACTTCAGCAGTAATAGATAGCAGCAGTAAGAACTTAGATGACCAGCGATAAGCATGTGGATATTTATTTTTTCCTCATTACCCTGTAGGCAGTGATTGTCTAAATAAAGAACCTTAGTGATTTGCTGCAGATGCAGCTGTGCATGGAGCTTTGGATCTGAGACCTGGTGACAGCCACCAGGACTTGTCACTGTGGACTTTTTACAGCACTCTACAGTCACACTCAAGGAACTTGGATGTATTAATATGATGAAAGAAAGTCCTGAGTTCAGAGATTATAACCATGACTTTCTTTGATATAGAAAGTAGAGACCAGGACAAATGGATGCAAGGAGAGGTGACTGGAATCAACTGGAAAAATAAAGAACATGTTTTTTAGATTGTTTTTTTCTGTCATGAATTACTCCACATGGCTCAATTTTTAGTCCAATTATGTATACCAAATGAATTTTAATAACCCATTGTCTTTGAACTCGTGTGTTTGTGTGCAGGCACTTACGCACACAACATTGAATTTTTCAAATGGCCGCCATTAGGTCAGTTATAAAGTGAGTGATGTTATGTCTGTGTCCTTTTGCACAGATCCATTTCTTATTTGGCTGCTCTTACTGACACAAAACAAAGACAAACAGAATGATATAGGAGTGGATGAGACAAATATGGGGTAGATAAAGAAAGAAAACTTTTAGAAGATTATTTCTTTATTTTACTCCCCATTCACCTCTTCAGGAGTGACTTGTTTCCCCTTTAGCCATATTTTATTCCTGCTATTACAACATCCCTATGATAAGAAGTAACTGAAGCACCTCATTTAAAAATGTGCCAATATTGGTTTTGGCTTTGATGGATTCAGTTTCAATAATATTCCACTTTTTTTTTTTTTATTCCACCAGTTTTAAAGTGGGAAGAAGTTTTACAATTTTACCATTAGATTTGTCGTTTGACGACAGATGCAGTCATTTGTTTTTGAAATTTTTAAACAAATGTAATGAAAATACTTTAGTTAGGGTTTGACTTACAATAGCAAAACAATGATTTGTAAATTCTGAGCAGATAATCCTCCTTTTTGCATCAGCAAAATATTCATTATACATATTAAAATGGTTCACTTAAGTGTCTTAAAGGCTTTCAACCCTTCACAAAATCACATGAATGACCACAAAGCTATATAAATTAAAGGACAAACAAACCTTGAATAGAAAACAACAGATTTAATGTCACCAACTGGCAGATGTAGAATTTCATTACTTTATCTCTTATTTGCTGATACTGGTGTTATCTATTTTTGGAGGTATATCTGTATTGGACCAAGACACGGTGTCCTTCAAAATAATCAGGAACAATTTAATGTGTTATGATTTCAGTGGACCTTTGCTGATATTTTGCCCTCATTGTATTTCCTGAAAAAACTAAAAAGGCACACCCACAGCCACATGCAAATAACATTATAATATATGTATAAATTTAAATATAAAAGGTATTTTTGGTTAACAAAAAAAACCAAGATTATTCATATGCTCTGCTAGCAGTGAGGTTTGAGATAATCCTTAGTTCATCTCTTTGTCTTCACGCTTGTGTATTCAGTTTTATGCATGTGTGTGTCCATGTGTGTTTCTGGCCATTTGATGTTAACTCCACACAGGATCAGTTAAATCTGCTGGTGGTTCCACATACATCAGGTGTGGGGAGACTGTGGGGGAGGGTAGCCCACAGAGCTCAGGAGCATGCTGGGAAATGGCTTCCATACATTTAGTATTTCCTCTTTGAGGGCAGTCGCGTCAAAGCTGTGTGGTGAGGAGGGGTGGATGTGCTGGGTAATGCAGACACAATGGGCTAAGGCAAACATTAGGAGTGAGACAAAGGACACTCCACTCAGGTCACAGGGGGGGCAACTCTTCCCATTATTTGAGGGAAGTGATCTTAACTGAGGGAGTTTTTAAACCCATCAGCAAATTAGGGGCTGCACTGAGCTGTTGTGTGTCGGGTCATGATCAAAGCCTGCGGAGTGTGTGTGTTTATATGCGAAGGCTGTAAAGCACAGGACAGCAGTCACAACAGCACACAACATGGGGCTGGGCTGCACTGAGCATGCTATCATGACCATGTTATCATTGTCACAGCAGCGTATTTACTCATGGGAAGTGGAGGATAAGTTGTTTCTCATCGACACTAAAAACACCATCAGGACCATATGTCACAGTAGTAGTAGACTGCCGGTGTTTGCACCACAAGCATCCACTGCTGTTTTAAATGAGAAAAATGCAGCCACGTCACACTTTATCGTGGCATGTTTTTGTTTAGAATTTTATTTTTTCCATATCTAATCCCACTCATTAGTTTAAAGTCACAGCTCATTTGTGCTGTAGTTGTATTTTTCTTAGGTTTTAGTCACTGGATGTCTTAAAATTATGTTAAAATCATAAACCCAACCCCTTTATTGCTTTGATAGAGGACAGCTTTTAACCCTTTTATTACCCAAACAGCCTGTCAAGTTGGGCTCTAATTTATTACTTGAAAAACAAGGTGTCAATTACATGGTAATTACACGCTCTTAAAGCTACTGCTTAACTGCAAGACATTGTGTGTGTGTGTTTGTGTGTGTGCGTATATGTATATATATATGTATATATATATATATATATATATATATATATATATATATATATATATATATAGTTTTCCTTCTGTAAACAATGTGAACTGTTGGATGGATAGTAACTGGCTTAATTAAATCAATTAGCATCTTTTCATGAGAAAGGAGAAAAGATGTGAAGAGTTTTTCTTGATATTTGGGCCTATGATATGATAAGGCCAGTTTTTGTTGTGGCTTCAAAGGATTCCGTTTCTATATTATGATAAACCAGTTTGAGAGTAGACTAGACAGGTCAAGAGATCATAAATCCAGTCTAATCTTTCCTATTTTATCTCCTAGATGCAGTAATTTATCATTGACACTTTTAGATTAACACAATGAAAACACTTGAGTTAGGGTTAGCTCTTAAAGCTACTGCTGTTAAGATCAAAATCATGATTGTGAATATAATTAAGTGGGTTGTTTGATTTGTTTTGATTGTTGAGCATCGGAGAAAATGGCATGGCAAAAAAAAAACAAAAAAAAAACAATTAGAAGAAATGTAGACAAATGTGGTGACCAACAACCAGAACCCTATTTCAGGAGTCATCAAAACGGTTTAAGTGAATGTCTATATATTAACATGTGGTTGTCCAACTGTGTGTGCTTTTTTTTGTATGAAACCCTATGCGTGTTTGTGTGACTGAAGGGCCATTATGGGACAGGCTTTTAAGGGAGATCTGGGAAGTGGAAACCTAATACTGCCTGACTGCTGCTCTTGTGTACATGAACCCCACAGCTGCTGGAGAGAGAGGAAAAAGAGAGAGAAAAAGGGAGAAAGAAGGGAGGAGGGGTGTAGAAGAGAGTGTGGTGTGCTCAGTAATTAGTTGTCTGGTTTTGTATTGACCAGTCTGGTGCTGGGCCTGAGGGACTGTTAAATTTGCTATTGAAACTGAAAGGATTATGCACCCAAAAGAAATTAAACGGGAGCAATGAATAGATTGCAGGCCAAATGGTGGACTACTGTTTTTTTTTTTTTTCCCTGTTTCCCTCAGCATTCAGGCCTCCTCGCTTGGACAAGGTTGTATTTTTCCTGTTCAAAGATGCCATTTTACAAGTTATAGGTAAATTGAAAAATGTGCTGTGACAGCTATTGTGACAGTTTTATGTCCTGATAATGACACACCATTTTCAGACTGACCCATGAAGAGCGTTAAAGAAAACAACACACTCGTTTCCTCTAGGGTCGTCATTGAGGCCCTTTAATCAAAAATTGCGAGGAAAAAAAAAAAAGAAGAAAATCCCGAATTTTTTCCGCATGTTAGCTGTTGAAGGGTGTGATGTCGCGAGGGTGTAATGAAATCTGCTTGAATAGAGACGTGGTGATTGCGAGCGGGAATTTATGTCTCCTACCCGGACTGCCTAGAGGGAAGAGAGATTTGTGTATCTGTTTACTCCTGCTGAGGATGGTCATACTTACTTACAGTGGAAGGAACATCCTCCACATGCCTGCATCAGCCCAGAGAGACTGCCTTCAACATCCAGCAAACTGTCATGAATCTCCCTGTCACCAGTTTTAGGAGGAGTTACAGTGGTAGAACCCCCCCACACACACACACACACACACACACACACATATGCCTCAGACCAAACCGTAACACAATCCCCTTGTAATGACTTCCAGCGTCTGTTACGCAGGCCAGCGCTTGGGGGAAAGGTTTTAAAAAGGTGCTTATAATACGCAGGATCTCTTGCTTCAGTGAGTTACCATTAGCCTCCATCTGCATAGAGCATTTGAACCTGCTGAACTGCTGAGCCTCGAGAGTATCTAGTAAATGATAGAGGGGTGATGTCATGTTCTCGCTCTGTGTTTGTGTAGCTGGCAGAGGCTGCTGCTGGAAAGGGTCACACACTATGACTCAGTCAGGACCAGAACAGCCCACTGGGAAAATATCCAAAAACCAGAATCAAAGAAGCAGCCCCTTACCCCCCCCCCCCTCCCCTGTATCTCTGCATCCATTTTTTCATAGTTTACTCTTTGAATCTGTTTTGACATGATTTAAAGTCTTGTACCAACATGTTTTTAATCTGTTAAAGTCTCTTGTAACTTTTTGATCCGGCTGGAGTGAGCAGCCTTTGTAGATAAGACGGACAATCTGGTCAAGATCCACCTTTGTGATTATCACAATGTAAATATAAGAAAGCCTATGCGCAGGTGTCTGGCTCTGGGCTGATGGTAACCAGACCAGACTGATGTCTGCACACGGAAAATAAATCATGGCTGTAATATCACAGAAAGCACAAATCTACTTCTTAAACTATGTCAGGGTCAACGAAACATCACAGCAAAGCATTTACAGCATGAAAGAATAAACAGTCTCACATCGCCGAGGCAGGCTTGAGAATTCTCCATGTTGTGTCCAGTCCAGAGTAAATCAGGGGAGGTCTTACTAACAAATATCACCTGTGTCTTACACGGCGCGACCAGGCGAGGCAAAATCCCCGCTGTCTGATTGGCTCTTTCTAAATAAAAACACACACATATACGTATCTGTCTATATCCCAGTGATTAGTGGTGACAGACATTTCTGAGCGGCATAATTCTCTGTGCTCTGGACCCCTAAATTTGAGGAAAAGAGCCCGGTGTCAGCCCCCATGTGAGGATAAACTCAGCAAAAGGAAAAGAAAATGACAGATGAGAGAAAGCTGGAGGCTCTAGTGAGGACTTGTGGAATGAATCTCACTGACTGAATTTACATTAATGCAGTTAAGTTGCACATGAGATGATTATAATAGAATTATCCTGTAAAACTGTTGCAAAATAGCTGGCTGTTCTTGTTCGCAATGACTGCGTATGCTGCTGCTGCCATTATAGGGGGGAAAAAAACACATTTTGAGCTGTTTATTTTTACAAAGTCTAAACAACTCATCATTTTTAAACATGTTACTTGTAAGTAACGGTTGCTCTTTTCTCTACAGATTTGTGTTGCAATACATGCTTCATTGACGTCTGTCTGTGAGTCCTTTTACTGGTGTGATTGCGTCTGCACTAGACTACACATATCACAAACCAAACATCATTTGTAATTTTCTGGGTTTTTCCCGGTTCCTCCCTAAAACAACCTCAAATAAAGATCCATGCAACACAATTTTAGGTCCATGTTAAAAGTGATCCTGAGCCTCTCAGAGACATTTTCTCTGATTACTTTTGGCAATCTATAGATTTATAGATCTACAAATATTTTATTATGATCTAAAAGTGAAAGACAGATGTGTTTTCAAACTAAATATTTAATATTATTTAACTCACTGAGAGTCCAGGTAAGTTATCTTTTTTTTTCTTTTCTTTTCTTTTCTTTTCTTTTCTTTTCTTTTCTTTTTCTTTTTCTTTTTCAATTTCACCTAATTCAGGTATATTTTTTTTCTCCACATTTCTATATAAAGAAATGTAATTTGGCCACACTTGTTTTTTATTAGCATGAATATTAGATTGGGCTGAATCTCCTGTTGATAATAAAAGAATAAAGAACCGGCAGCAGACAGACTAAGATCACATCTCCCTCAAAATAATCTACATCTATCGGCTAAATGTTCCAGCCTTTTTCCTTCACTTCCTGGCTGTGTTTGCAAAAGCAAGCACGACCAATCTTATGAAATGGGTTTTCATTTCAGGCCTTTTACATAATAAAAAAGCATGAACTCTGAAATGATGTGGTGGTTTTCATTGTGTCTGTGCTCCTCAGGATGCAGCAGCAGGCTTTGGGTTGGTGCTTAGTGCTGGTTATAAACCTAGCTGACTGTGCTTTCCTCTATTTAGGGGTGCCTGTCCCCCCTCCCCTTGTCCCTCCTGGTAATAGATGGCCTCATCGCTCTGGGTTTGAGCCCACCTTTAAACAGCTAGATGGGACTGGGGTTTGTCTGCGGCCAAACGATAGAGTGGAACAATAGGACCGTGTGACATTGTCTGTGTGTATTAGGAGGCCCACGTCTGTCCGAAACACATGTATAAACACGTGATGGCGTGTTGTTGATGTGCCCGCCTGGCGTCACCTGGGGCCTGCCAGGTAGCGAGAGAGGATACAAGACATTCATGGTATGCAGATCTGCACTATTTTACCTGTGTTGTGTTTCTCCAACATTGTGTTTTGCATCTGGGGTTGGTTACATGTGTGCATCATGTTTATTGCTGTTTCCTTGCTTCCTGCTGTTTGTCTTTGAGGACAAACCCTTTGTCTGGATAAAGCCTCTGCACACAGTGGCCGGGACGCAGCCTGCACTGAGCCGTTCATGTCCATTATGATGAAGCATTTCTAAATATGTGTATGAAACGATGGCGTGTTGATTCATAAGACAGCGGGGTTGACCTTGGCTGGGTTCGAGTGTGTGTTGGGAGGAGATAGACTGTCTGGGTTTAGCCCGAGTGTGTGCAGACTGTTTTTTCCCCTCTTTTTTATTATTCTGTCTAAATGTGCTTATAATGTCCATTTTTCTTTTATTTGGCATTCGGGTAGGAGGAGGTCGTGTCCACCCAGCGAAAGTGTGTTTTCTCACCCAGCACCGGCTCTCTCTGGGACCTGGATCATGCTTGTTTTTTTTCTTTGGCATACTCCACATTCATATGGAAATTGGGGGCAGAGGAGGGACAGAATCTCACATCAACTTGATCTGGTTATGAATAGCTGCCAGTGTTTGGACTGACCCGGGGCTGGCTTAAAGGCAGTGTCCAGCCCCTGCCCTCGGACCACAGGGCGGAGGGAGAGCCCGGCGCTTTGTCATCTGCAGCTCACATCCATACGTGCTCATATGCATGCTCTTACACTAAAGATAAAGCAGCAGATGCTCATAATTTCACTCACATAATTAGATACAGCACGCACTTTCTCTGTCACTGCATTTGTGTTACATACACAGTCAGACAGCCACGTTAATCCCACAGAGACGCCAGTGTTGCAATACACTCGTCTTTTTTTCCTCTTTTATTTTCCTTAACCCTTACTTCTCTCTTTTCAAACCCAAACTATTACCACAAATGGGGAATTAACACTGCTTTAACATAAGTTTGTCTTTTAGATTGAACCCAGAATGGTGCATTTTCTTTTCTTTTACATTTAGCTTTAATTTATTTTGTTGCATTTTAATAATGAAAAGGCCCTGAAATAATTTAGAAGGCTTTATATTAAACTAACATTTATCATTGGTGTTGTATTTATTTTAGTATTTCATCTAATTCATTTAATTGCGTTCAATTGTTTTAAAAATAAATGTTTAGAACAGTCGTACAATTGTAAAGGAATTTTATATTGTTTTAGACTCACTACAATTAAAAATAAATTATACATTAATGTGTTAAATAAGAAAATTGTTGGAAGTTAAGAAATATAATGAGATTGCCCAAAATAAATATTGAGTAGATTTTTTTCTTCAAATTTTAAGTAAATGCATGAATATTCAAGCACTGACATAAAAGCTATGTTTCCCCCCCTAAAAGGAACAGCATGGGTCTATGCTGGATTAAGATAATTTGCGTTTACTTTGCTGTCTGTGAATTAATATTGTATTTGAAGAGTCCCGTTTCTAATAAATTTTGAGTGTGTTTCCTTCTCGAGCGTCTCTCACACAATGGGCCTCCCAGACCGGACTGCTGTGGTTGGATCTAACAGCAGGGATCCATCAAACAAGATTTGTCTCGGTGGATATTCTGGTTTTATTCTTTAGGATTAGAGTCCACCACCCAAATCCAGTTCTAGTCTGAGTTATTTTGCTTTTTATGCAACCAGACAGTTAGGAAACGTGTGCCCGGAGAGTTTTAATTAATTCAGGAACACATCGCTTCCAGACATTTAATATTATTATTGCTCTTTTGGAACAAAATATAATGGAGCAGATAAATTGTAGAAATTATTCTGTCATATTTGATTAAAAGGAGAGAAAAAAATTATTGTAGTAAAAAATTAAATAAGATTTAAAAAAAAAAAAAAAAAAAAAACCAAACCTATTTTTCAGGACTTGCAAACATCATTTTGCATTAACACTGAATGTATTCTTAAATGATACAGAACAGAGTTGTCATTTTTGCTGCTTTAATTTATTTTTGTTATTCATCACCAACACCCAGCATCTGTTTGGTGGATGTTGTTAGTCGACTTGTAAAGACGAGTGTCCAGTTGTGAGTCTATAAAAAGAGCAGCACGATGTAGGAGGGCCTCGGTGTGTGTGTGTGTGTGTGTGCGTTGTGTGTGTGTGTGTGTGTGTGTGTATGCTGTTTTGTTTTGTCTCTCCATTAGCACCCATTCAGGAGACAATGAGTTCGAGAAGCAGACGATGGGCTTGTTAACACACAGGCATTAGTGAATCGGTGTGTGTCTTTGTGAAGGAGGGGACACTCCTCTAGTGTTATGACGGGAGTCTTTCACCGACCATACACTCCACTTTAACCACCACAAGTGTCCGGCCACTGAATGGGGAGGATTTGTTACTCTACACCTAATTAAACAGTGCTTTGAGTAGTAGTTACCGTAAGGGCCCTTTGTTCCAGGTCATCTTCCAAAGCTTAATGTGTGACTTTGGTCCCAGTGATGCCACCCACGCCTGAGACACGACCACAGGATCCACCGTTCACACAACCTGATCATAGTCCTTCACACTAGATCTGATCAGGGGTGGTGTTGTGTGTTTTATTTCACTTACAATTTTCATGAAGTTTCCTCGCTTGTGTCCGCAGTCGTGATCAAAACTGACATATTTAATGATGAGGCTTTCGATTCGAAAATAACAGTTTAATAGGTAATTGAAACACAGGGATTTTCCACCCGCAAGTTTAACACAAGCCAAATGTAGGGAGACACTACGATCCGGGTAATGTAGTGAAGATGTTGTGGATCTGCTTAACATTTTGAGTAGTCCCGACTTCAGGGGGTTGAGGAGATTATGATGCCCTCTGTGCTTTGTGCTGCAGCCTATGGGCTTGACCTGAGGGAGGGAGACACATGGCTTTGTGGCCCTGAGGAGGGACAACGGATCATGAGTAATGGTGTTGAAGTTAGTTTGGCTCCCAGTCTTGTTTTTTTTGTTGTTGTTGTTGTTGTACGAAGGGTTAGTATCAGGCTTAGATGATGCTTTTCATTTGTTTCAAAATGAATCCAGATGTTGCTCTTTTAACGATTATCTATTAATAACATGATGACATTTAATTCTCTTTATACATTTTCTGCATTTTTAACAATATTATTAATTGTGTAAATGAATGATTCTTTAAGACTTATTATCTTTCAGTATAAGGAGAAATCAGTGTTTTGCTTTAAATTAATTTTCAGAGATGGAAAAGATTTTTAATTCTGTGACATAAGGACAACTCACTTTGTACATGTGTTTATATTTATATGTATTATTCTTTTCAGATGAATGGAATTATCATTATTATTGTGAGTTTTTTTTTTTTTTTTAATTTGCCTCAGTGCACAATCATCACCGTAGATCTTTTTTTTTTTGTTTTTTTTTGTATTAATTCTAAGTACTGGCGTAACACTAAGCATGGTGCATCTGGGCTCCAGCTAAACCAAATGGCTGCTGTTCAGTCTGTTATGTCTCTTGTAAGCTGCACTCACACGGTTTGCTGGTTGCCCAATCTGCATTTCAACAAACCGGGACAGGATCAGGTCCGAGCAGGGGAAGAGGAGAATCAGAGGAAAGCGGCTGCTGGAACTTCTCATGCTTTCCAAACTCCTGCTTGTACTCGGTGAACTGGGCTGCTTTGTAATGATGCATGGGTGAGGCTGACACCGGGTCGCGTCTCTGCGGTGGTGGAAGCAGACGCGCTTGAGCTGCACTTGGCATTTGGCTGCCACTGTTTCCAGGCAGGGTGATGGTGGCGGTGATGGGACGCCGCTTCACTTGTGTAACCCAGGGAACATCTGCGAGAACTCTTGTTTAGGTGCAATTACATTAACTACTGAAAAGAAACCTGACACAGTTTTTTTTTGTGTGTGTGTGTGTGTGTGTGTTTTTTTTTTTGTTTTTGTTTTTTTATCTTTTAATAGATTTTTTCTTCGCCTGTGAAAACTCAAATGTGAAGGAAACATATGGAGGCTGTCTTGTGCTTCATTATATTTTAATATGCACATTTTGTGATTATTTTAAAACTGCAGTGATGATATTAAAAGGATTTTATCTCGAAGTAACCGGTTCTCTGTTGTGCACAAAGCCCAGTGTTTTATTATGATATTTCATGGATCGTACGCCTGCGTAAAACCGAAGGCTCGTGCGAGTGTGTAACATGAGACAGGAAGGTTGAGTGTGTCTTTGTGGCAGATTTGGCCGGCTTGTCCCTGTCAGTGTGCTGTATGTCCGTTCACTTAGACCCCTCACCCCCTCCTCTGCCATTGTTCCTGCTCAAATCAGCCTGTTCTATTTCCAACATGCCACCTCTGCTGTTAGGATATCACCTTCTTGTTTTCCAGCCCAAGTATGGATAGCATTCTGGGTAATTTCCCTTGTATTATATTGCCTTTTAGTATAAATAAACACCTCAGAGTGAATGCTCTTTTCAGTGAAGTAATATATAATGAATAGCTATGAAAAGGTGCTGATATCGACATGTCAGCATTTAAAAGTATGATGAAGAAATGTTTTAATGTTGCAGAGAGGAGCTCTTTGCTGCATTTTCTTTTGTGGGTTAACATGATTTAGTTCCATATAAAGCCACGCTAACTTAAAGCCAGTTCCTGACCTCCTGCCGGAGCCTTTGGTTTTGTGCTGTTTTGGATGTGGGTTGTGGTAGCAGCAATATTTTCAGAGGCCAGGCCTGGTACTCACTGTGGGAGCAGCCTTGATTGTTGTGTGGACACAATGCCTTTGCCTTCTTACTTCACTGGTTCCTTTGCTTTCCTTCCTCTGCCTTTGAATTTGCTCATTTTCTGCCCTGTTTTGTTCCCCCGTCTGCCCCCTTTGATTGGCCCCTGCATAGCAACTTGTCACTTGGAAAATGGAAACTATAACTGCTCCTCAGGCTCGGCTCACGAAATGTGATTGGAATTTATGCACGAGTGAAATACTTCATATGCACTACAAATATATTTACAAAAAATCTGAAAAAATAATATCGTGAGGGCACAGGAGGTACAAATCGATATGTTAATGCTATAAATTAACAAAGTGTTTTATGAAATGATATGATGGAGATGAATCCTAAACACATGCACAGGATATTTTATTCTTTTTTCTTTTTATATTCAGTTTTTAAAAATATGTTTAAGAGAAAACGAGGAGGTGATGAATCACAAAAGCATTTGTCCATTGACCAAGAAAATGAGTTTTTGCTTTATGAATCAGATAGAACAAATAGTCACCTCATCTGTGGCCTCGTCTCTGACTGAACAATATTGATATCTTGGCATTGATCGTCTCACCTTTTTTTTTTTTTTTTTACTAAAGCTGTCATCGAAGCCTTCACTGTCACATGCATGTTCACTCATTCAACCATTAACTGTAAGACATACATTTAATTAATAATAACAAATATAATTTTAACCACCTTGAAATAATAACCTTATTACTCTAACTGCTGTCAATATTCTAATTGAGTAAATTCTAAATTAAAATAATAGATATGACCTTGTTTTAATTGAGGGGTTTAATTCATTTAATAATGTAAAAATGAATGGAACATTTAGACATAATATATGGACATATTAAAGGCATTAAAATCATTTATTTGGAAAATAATAAAGCAGATAATAACAATTTTAACACCACAACAGCAGATTTTATTTTATGTTGAAAGTATTTTTCCTTTGTCCCTTTTTCCCCCAACATTTGCATTCTTGAACAATGTTAATTTAAAGAGAATTCGATGCAAATGCATTTAAATAGAAACACACATTTATCTAGAATTGTCAGTCATTTTACATTTCTTAGAATTATTAAAACATTAATAAATTGTAGTTTGCATTTAATTATTTTGTATTAATTTATTTTTTAGTTGTTTGCACATATTTAAATATAATTAGAATATGAACAATTAATTACAAAGATGCTCTCAATGTAATTTTCTTTAAATTAAATGAAAAATGGTAGGAAGTGACGAGATCTACAGAACTTATATCCAGGATCAAACACCCTGGCCACATCAGAATCAAATTAGTTCAAAGCAAGTTTAAAATAAAAATGACGTTCTTACAAGGCAGTGAAAAACAAAATCACAGCACTGGGCCCACAACACAGACCTGAGAAGAGAGAGGGGAAAAATGCTTGCTAAGCTATCCGTTTCACACACGCAGGGACAGAAGGTTCGATATTCATTCGATCGATGAATGAAAAGGCACAATGGCAAAATCGGACGGGCTCCTTTTCAAATCCACGTCTCCAATGTCCCCCCCGCCACCCCTCCACAGTCTGCAGTCGCTGGGCGGCTGGTGTGGCAGGCAGAGAGAGAAAGAGAGAGAGAGGAGAGCAAGGGTTACATCAAGGCTGCTCCCTGGACCGTGCAAACAAGTCTAGACCAGTGACCTGTTCAATGGGTCCTTTTGAGGAGTGGGGCAAGTTCGGTCAGAGCGAGGAGAAAGGCAGGCATAGCCTCTTTTCACTGCCGGAGCAGCTCACAGCCCGCGATCGACAGGAGGTAAGGAGGGCCGGGAGGGCAGGCATCTGCTTCCATGGTTACGGGCCGGGTATGAGGACCCTACTATTGAGGAAGCTCCGTTCTCATGCTCCCACAGAGGCAATGTCACGCATTTTAAAAATGCGTCAGGCCGGAGCGAGGACCATATCCACAAGCGGCAGAGTCGCTCTTTGAGAGGGGAAATAAAATGATAGCACGTCAGTTTGAGGAGGGAAAAAAGAGTAGGGGGAACGCTTTGGGATGGGGGTGGCAGCATGTGTTGAGAAAGAAAGAAATGCGTCACATGATCATGGCAAATCCTAATTCAAAGTAAGATGTTTTTTTTCCTCCAAGGTGCAATGATGTTCATATTTGCTGGGAGTACATTTTCAGCTTCTTTTTTGTGCAGAAATTGCATTGTTCTGTGGAAGTCAGAGGTACATATGATTTATCCTCGGAGGGAGCAAAGGTCAAGGTTTATGTGGTGAACTCTTTTGTTGAGAGACAGAGTACCATCTTAATGCGGATTCTTCTTCATTTTCAACTTTTATGTTTAAGTGCAAAAAAAAAGAAAAAGGAATGGAAGGGAATTCAGTTGTTGATCACTGTTTTTCAGTTTTGAACGAAATTTGATTTATTTATTTATTTTTTACTTATTTTTTCAAAATTAAGCCGAAAAGTGTCATCAGTATTTATGTGCAAACTGTGCTTAAATGCTACAATAGCAGAGGATATGTTTGAGGATTTTGGACTGAAAATCTGTCGAATGTGAAGAGTCACATCTGTCTGTTTGTTTGTTGATTTGTTTGTGTTTAGGCACAAGCTGTGTGTGCGCGTTGAGTTGAATGGATGCTTGGGGCTTTTCTTCGTCAAGGAGGGGTGTGTTGGAACGTTGAATTTGGTCATGCAGCTGACGCTTTACCCCCTAACACACTCCAAACAGAGCGGACAGATGGCCGGCCCTCAGGAAGGGCTTGGGGCGTTGGATTTGCTCTCAGACCGTGGGAAAGTCTTTGGCTGACTTCACCTGCTCAGGGAACTGATGTGACTGGATTAAACAGCAATGAAAGAAGTGAGAAATGAAAACAAAAATGGACAGCAGGGCACAATACTCAGGCATTCTTTCATAATTTTTTTTCTTTGAAATATACTACAGATGGAGACCCATGAAAAAGATTTATGATTTGGATTAATTCTTTTTTTTTTTCTTATAAAATAACTGCGGGTGTGCTCTGTAAAATATTTTTTTAGTGTATGTAAAAAAAAAAAAAAAAAAAAAAAAAAAGCAACAGGGTGAATGAGTTCATTTTATTTTCTGTGTGTCTTTGTAATCCTAATTGGAAACAGTTGATCCTCAGTTTGTTGGGACATTAGACATGATGTTTGGCCATCTCACACTCTGCTTTTGATTATCTGCATCTCAGAGAGACGTCCATGTGTATGCTTTGATTTATTGTTATTAAAAAAGAATGGGACCGTTTGTCAGGCTTTCATCTGATTGATGCTTAGAAGCATACACACTTCAGATTCATACTCATAGAAACCAGGGGCCGTGTATTTAATGGGTCATTAATTATGTGTTTGAATGTGCAATAAACTTAGATGGATTACTTGCATTTAAACATTGTGTTTTACTCATTTAATTCAGCCTGTGGATGTTGGAATTTATGTAGATGGCACTTAAAGATGTGCTGACAAGTGTGAAACAACATTTAAGCCCATGACCATGATGACTCCAAAACAAAATAAATTAATTAATTAATAAATTCACCAAGTCCAGGCAGGCAGCTCTTTATTTACCTTTATAATAGTAATTGGATAAAAGTTCAGCCTTCAGCCCCTATCATCTATACTGTTAAGAATCTGAAGTTGAAGGCAATAATCACTTTTAGGCTACATCTTCTCTGTACGACTTAATATTTTCCAGTTAATTTTTACTTGCTCTATAATTTGTTACACATTTTTAGAAATAATAATAACAGTGATTTTAATATAATAGCATTCTTGGGTTACTCTTTCTGGTTTCATTTTGGCAGTGACTTAGTGGAAAATAAAAACTGTGTAATTTTGACCTTAAGCTCCAGTGAAATAAATATGTCAGTTTCACTGTATTTTTGCACTGGTGAATAATTGCATAGTTGTCATGTTTTTGACATGAGCTCAAGCTTCTCCCAAAGCTGATTCATAACCACAAGATTCTCTGATTGCTGCTGCTTTTGAGTGCCATGCTCTCCATGTATTACTCCAGTGCAACTTGGCTAGTAAAAGGCATTATCTGTCATAAATGTAGAGTGCATGAGAG
This sequence comes from Siphamia tubifer, assembly GCA_020466265.1. Taxonomy (NCBI): domain Eukaryota; kingdom Metazoa; phylum Chordata; class Actinopteri; order Kurtiformes; family Apogonidae; genus Siphamia; species Siphamia tubifer. Next base: position 27,015,166 of record CM035796.1, read on the forward strand.
TTCAATTTGGGCACGAGTCAAGTGCTCTCCATGTGAGGAGGTTGTCTCTGTGCGTGTGTTTTTTTGGGGTGGGTGGGTGGAGGGTGGAGGGTGATGTCGAGAACTAATCAGATGTGGTTATGTGCAGAGCAGTGAAGTCAGGATTTGACAAGAAATGTGAACTTGACTCTGCAACGCTCAAGAGACCCTTCAGGAATTTAGCGTGGAACAGTTCAGTCGTATCCTCGTTGTGCTCGTCAGATTTAGCCAAAGCTGCATTATTTCTGGGAGCAATTTAGGCCACAAGGATTAGGTCATACAGTCGTACATTTGATGTTAATTTGCACCGTACGCCCTTCCACAGCAGTGACGATTGTACATTGTCAACAGAAATTTAAGACATCATACTTTATTGTTTTTGTTGCTTTTACCATTTTTTCAATTTGTAACTTTAACCTTTGATGACCAGAATTTTGCTGAAATCATACATGTCTAATCGCATCTCTTAGAACTGGAATAAAAGTGTCTCGATCTACACATGACTGTAGAAGCGTATAACATGATGTGAAGGGAGCCGCTCTGTGAAAATGGACAGGCACTAATTGGGTTACTAGAGCTCACTCCCTCTTCACTCATACACTGTATATAAATACACACTATGAGACATTTTGTGCTCTGGCCTAGCTGACCTGTTCACATCATGGTTTATTTTTATAGTGGTAATTTGCCATTGGCCCGATGGTTTGGTTCCAGAGGCCCACATCATTAATCATAGAAGGCATTACTGCAGTATAATTACACTTTCTTGCTGTGAACTTGCAACATTTCCTGCATGTGCAGGCTCTATCTCTGTCTTTAACACAAATACACACTCTTATGATGTATTCACTGGTCAAGTATGATCAAAACACAACTGCCACCGCACTGAAGTGTTACTATTGTACGTTTTTGCCAAAACATGATCAATACCATTTCAGTGTTTGTGAGCGTTTTGACTGTTCAGTCTCACAAAATTGTTATTCGTAAAATTTCCCGAATTTCAGTTTATGAAGAGAATAAGTGATGTGATGGTTAAAGACGTAGCACTTATGCATTATTTATCATTACATTATTTATAAAATATTTTCATTTAATGAGCAAATAACACACAATTCCAATTTAACAAATAATAGAGGACTCCCATTTAAAAAGATTTTTTTTTGTTTGTTTGTTTGTTTGTTTCTTCAGTTTAGAAGTTTTATAATGTCTTGGAACAATCTACATAGTTGCCAATTTATTGTTAGGTTTACACACTCAGAGCATATAGTTAAAGAAAATCATGGTTTATTTAAAAAAAAAAAAAAAAAAGGATATTTTTTTAAACCCTGGTGAAAATTATTTTAACACTTTAACATATGAACTTGGTGAAATCAGGATTTAAACTCTGGTTTCTGGAAATGGGTTGTGTTCTATTCTGATAGGCAAAAAAGTTCTGGTGACTGTGTTAGCTAAAATACTATAATTTGGTAATAATTAATTAATGATGTTCTTGTTTAGAAGTTACAAAATAATGGTAAAAGATAAAGCAGAAATGTACGAACTGCTCGAATACCAAGCGGTTTTTAGATCTTTAAAAAGCTTAAGTCTAACATATGATTCTCCAAAATTAAGTCCTTATTTATTATTCTTCAAAGTAATTATTAATCCTTAAATGTGGCACTTATAGGTCTTGAAAATTTCAGACCAAATAAATTATAATGCTATATTTGGAAATATTTGTATTGATAATCTTATTTTACCAGAGATGAGAATGAGTGGAGGGGTTCAACTATGACTTTTAGCACCTTGAACACCAGTTACAGAAACAGTAGTGATGGACAAATGGAAAGGTAATTTTAGCTGGATTGTTTAAGAGTTGTTCAAAACCAAAAATTATGAGGCCTTTTATTTATGTGAATATAAAATCTAACATTTAGCCATAGATGCCTTGAAAAACATCTTAAAAGTCAGAAATTTGGCTTAGATAAACTGAATAATGCAGAGTAGTATCCTCACATAAAATGCAGAAGTCAATCAACTCAACCTCGATGATGAGGAGTTGATGGAACCAGTGGACATTCTCTGAAGGACTGTTGTCTGTTGGCGTTTCCAAGAACTTAAAACAAAAGTTGACTGTAATTGAAATGGTAAACACCCCAGGAAACAAATGAATGTGTGTGTGTTGGGGGGGCATTGGAATCAGTGGCAATGCTGTGTAACCCCTTTAAGATCATTATTCCACACAAAATGCACCCCCGGGGTGTGTGACACATTTGTGAATGGGCTCTTCCGTGGGATTTAACGGGTTAACAGCAGACAAAGGGAGCTGGGACCATGTAGCCCAGCAGGGGAGACCCCAGTGGAAACACCAGGCTGCCTTATAATCCCTGCTCTGTCCCATCCCTTTTGCTCTGCCTGCAGTCACAGCTGACTGACATGTGCTCTGCAGGGCGACAGGGCTTTGGGCTCAGACGTAGCCACATGTTTTCAACTCCAGTGCATCTCTGCAGAGCCGCTCGCAAACATCCCTTCAGGCCACATCAGTTTAATTCACCTCCATGTACAGACAAGATAGAAAAATAATTAAAAACAAAGGGTTTCCCTCTGAATGGGTGAACTTTGAGCAAATGCCTGGCTTTATGACACTGACCACCTGCATGTGATTTCATGTTGTAATCCCTGATTGATCATATACATGTAGGCGTATTGTAGGATGCACTGTCTGTATGTCAGAGATCAGAGGCCTGGCACAATATATCCATTACGTGAAACTATACTGCACACTTGTCAGTTCCACTTCTTATGCATGGGGCCCTTTAAAAAAAAAAAACCTCTCTCCGTTTTGTTTTCTGTAATATCATTGCCATCTTCAATTAAATTCCCCCGAAAAGATAAAGCATTTTCATTTTTCTTTCATCACCGTTAACCCGAGAGCTTTGTTTTTCATATTGGTAGGAGAGCACAATGTTTTCAGATAATTATCGAGGCTCAAGTCTGTATCTGAACTAATACTTTTTTCTTATGTTATTTGTCTTTGTAGTAGAATTTCAGCTGCTCAGTTCCATAACCTTGTCTGAATTCCATTTTTTGTGATGAGCTGTTAATGAAAAGCAAATGAGCTCTGTTGCCTCCCCAATATTTCTGCTCCCAGTCATCTCAACACAGCTGTGTACTTTTTAGTTGTTCAACTCTTACAAGGCCTTACTCATTGGAAGTGATGCGATCAAGTGTAAAATAAAAGTAACTTTCTTTTTAAAATAGCAATAGGTAATCTTAAGAGGAGTTGGTCAAGAATTTCTTTGAAAGATTTATCCTTGAAGATGATTCAATGGAACAAGAAAATAAAACATAACTAAAGGCTTATTTTTTAGTTAAATGCAAAGCTAAAACAGTTCCTGAAAGTTTGCCGTTTTCAGGTTTTGCTGTGTGTTTTTATCCCTTCCTGTTTTGTTTTCGTACTAATTACTTCCAAGATAAAAAAAAAACCCAAAACTTAAATTTGGTTAAAAACGGTGGTGGTTCATTTTCATTTTCGTAATTCTCTTGCTCTTATGTCATATTTGTAGTTTAGGTCTGGCTCTGTAATTTCAGAATCGCACTTTTCATTTTTCTACATCTGTAGAGAAATGCATCGAAATAGTTAGTTATGCATTTTGTAACAGAAGCTCATTTCCCGTTGATAGTAAAATAAACAGAGGTGAGTTTTTGCTACAGCTACAAACATTATTATATCATCATTTAACCTCACTGCAGTTTGCATGATACTCATCATGAACATTCATGCCATGTTACCATTGCCGTTCTAATGATCCTCTTAGGAAGTCAGTTACAACCTAATGGACATTTTCATAGTAAGGCGATGCCGATTCACCTGCTGATTTACCTGCGAGTCACCTGCTTTATTAGCCTCAATAAGAGCCGTGGAGACTATCTGATATCTGTGAGAGGGAGGCGTCGAAGCTCACACAGCCATTTAAAAACCATCAAATCTTAATTCAGCTCCTCTTCTTTATGAGTTTGAGCTTATTGACTGGTATCTCCTAATTGTGCCTGATTGTTTTGCAAGAGCCCTAATTAGAGTCTTAAATCGGCAATCATTTTTCCATAGTCCTACACTAATTCACGCAATTTCCACTGTTCTTTTCCTATTGTCAGGCGATTGCTTTGATAATGAGAGGTTGTGCAGAGGGATAATCTTTAGGAAAGCATTTGGTAAGGACAAGCCAAGAAAAGGTATCATTATGTTAACTGCCTTCTTGGCCTCCTAAATGAGAAGTCATCCTTAATGTCGTCGATTACAGTCTGCTCCTCTGGAGATAGGCTGCGGAAAATTATTCGTATAGCGTTCTTTGAAATGTACACACCTGTTCATTGGCTCTTACACAGTAGAATGAGGAGGAAATGTATAGTGCTGAAGATAAACTGATGGATAATATTAGGCTTCTCAACTGGAGCAATTGACTTTAAAGGCATGAGGTGCTCCTAGAATTGTGTAGTTTTCTTAGTTTCCTATGAATTATTTCATGTTCTTCAGATTTATTTAGATAGGTATCAATTTCTTGCACTTACATGTTTATTCCACCTTTGAGTAAAGTGGAAAAGCTCATTTCAGACTATTTTTTATCTCTTATTTTCAATGTTATTTGGCCATCATACTGGTCAACCTCTATACCAGTACTGGAAAACCATTGAGGAAAACTAGAGATTGATGCAAGAATTTTGATTGGTTTTTAACTTCTTTGATTATCTTTTCTATATGTTTGCAGATTAATTGCCCATTGAACTAGGCTACCAGAGCTTAAAGGCATTTCAATTACATTTTGTGTTGTAAATTTGACAAGATGTTCATTTATACTTAATCATATGCAAATATTGGTTACTACTCATCAGGAGAACGACTCAGAAAGTATATTTTCCACCATTAAAGATGTTGAGGTTCACTTGATGGATCGGCTAATATTAGGCTTTTCAACTTGAGCTGACGACTTTCAAGCACTACTAGAATTCCCAAGGTTTCTAATTTTTTCATTAAATGCTTTGAGTTTGATGCTCACTGCTTCAGACTTTTTCTTTTTGAGTATTCATTTTCATTGGTGTAAACTGCACTTTATGTGTTTTCTAATATATATTAGCAGATTAATTGGTTTTCAGATCAGTCAACCTCTACACCAGATTTGAACCCCTCCTTTTAACTATTGACTATTTTAAGCATCTCTTAATTGTCGCCGTTTAAAGATCGTTAAGTTGTGCATTTAAAATAATAATGAAAAATGTGAATATTTATCCGTTATAATGGCGTCACCTGCTGTGGTTCTCTTACTGTTTATTTCTATTTACGAGCCCCTCAATGTTTCACACACCTGCACTAATGCGCCATTTTATCCTAATCTACTTTATTATCATAACATATAATTAAGAAAAGCAATAAAATAGATTTCACTATCAAACACCAGATTAAATGCTGTTTTCCACTCATATTAGTATCAAGTGGATTTTTCAGTTCCCTTCACAAGCATCACTTAAAGCTGCATGTTTCGTGAATAACTCCAAATGCTAAAATCGAAGCTGTGACTTCAAACGAGCAAATAATGATCAGAGAATTTCTACTAGAAAAGCTTTTACATGTGTTTGAATTAAACTGTGAAGGCAGTTTTAACACTACACATTAGAACACTTGAAATCACTTCTAATTCATAATAACCTGAGCATGTAGGCGGCTGCAACAGGAAGAGTTTTGACATCTTATTTCTAACACACAGCTGGATATATTTTATCCTCAACCATGAAAATAACCACGTACAAACCTCTGTAATTTGATTAGACAAGAGCGAGATTCTTTGCCTGTTTACTTTACGGTGCGTATGTCCTGTTTAATTACATTTGATTTTATGACGTTGCTATCTGTGTATAGTGCTAATACCATCACTTATGTAAATCCTGAAGTAAGCTTTTCATTCTGCAGTTGTTTTTGTTGTACTGCGTGAGCTGCTGGATTGGAGACAGCGGTAATTAAAACACAGGGCCAGGTCACGAGGTGAGTTGAGCACACAATAAAAAGCTTTGTCTGATTCCAGGGCGAAGGTGCCACACAGTCCAATCCATTTTAATTGTCGTTTGAATTAATTTGAAATGCTCAGGTCAATTAAGAAGATGCATTCCTCTGGCTTTGTGTAATGTCATATTCATCGATCCTCAGAGGTTACTTTATGCACTCATGTGTAGGATACATTTATGTTTCTGAAACTCCGCCATTTGGAATTCATTATATATTGATTCCTTTTAGTGATGGTAAAAGCATGGTTTGATAGCAAGCACCGTTCAAAGCCAGGTAATCAATCCTGTGCCATTCAGAAAAAGATGTCCTATTAGTTTATTATTCTTATGCATCAACATCTGATACCCTGGCAAAAAAAAAAAATCCTCATATTTCTATCTCATTGTGGCAGATTACTCTATTTAGGTTCAGTGATTTAAAAAAAAAAAAGAGAGAAAGATAGAGAGAGGAAACGTACCAATAAAATACATTTTTTTGTCACCATATGCATTTTATTTTTTCTGGTTTCTATGAGGTTTGGTTGTCTCTACAAACCTCTTCCTCTGCTTTTTACTCTCACTGTCTGGTTCTTGCCCTCCACCATCTCTCCTCGTGTCCTGATTGGCTGCTGGTTAGTCAGCTGCAGCCAATAAGCTCTAGTTTAAATCTCAGTGTTTAGTCTGGTGCTAGGCAGCAGGATCAACAGACAGGTGGGTCAGGCAAAGTCCCAGTTTGATGGTCGGCAAATCGCTGTTAGCTTTTGTAAAGCAACATTACACCCTGGGTTCGCTGCCACAGAACAGCATTTTAGTAGATTTGTCAATATTTGCGAGCATCAACAATTCTTCTCTTGAGCCTGGAAATTGAGAAGTTTTGCCTCTCAACACAAAGGATTGGAAGCTGTGAATTTTCTTTTTTTTTTGCCTTTTGTTGAGGTGTGTTTTGTTGTTGTTGTTAACACACTGAATTGTATATTTGTGTCTGTGATCATGCACCGGTTGGTTCACAGGAAGATTTGCCACAGTGGATGTTAATGGTGCAGCTCCAGAAATGCAACATTTTCAAGACGTCTGGATTTTCTTTAGCACACACACACACACACACACACACACACACACACACACACTCGTCTGCTCATGTCAGATCATGTTTGTTTGCTTTTTTTCCCCCTCCTTGTGTATATTACATTAACAAAAAGAGGCCAGAGAAGAGGACAAAGAACTCTCGGCAAATGAAAATCCCAGTAAATCCCGTTTGCAGGCTCAGCTTTATCAGTTCAGATCAAATCAAATCAAATCACAGTAAAAAATCATTTCAGAGCTCTTAAATGCCGATGTCAACATCTGAAATATTACAGAGAAAAACAAATAAAAATGAAAGCAACTCACTAACACTCATGCCAAATGTTCTGTTCGGAATGTCACAGTTTAAGGCTAATATTTTCTGCTCTTTCTTTTCCGTCACCTTCTCTAATTGCTAGTCTTACTAATCTTGAAACAGAGCACTTTAAAGTTCTGCCTGAAATAACCCATTGGCTGTTTTTCTGTCACAGCTTGCGGCAACGTTAAATTAATGGAGATAAGAGCTTTGTGCCAAAAATATACCCCTGTCTCCAGTGTGCCCAAACACACATATTCTCAAAATTTTGGCTTCCAGTTTACAAAGTTTCTCTGAGAAAAGGTTAATATGTCACGCATTTTTCTTGCAAAATGCAGTATTTTTATCTAAACATACAACCATAGTTTCATAGGACATAATGTTAGATGTTCATTCAATGTCAAATTTGTAGTTGTGGGCAAAACACACACTTAAAAGATGCTGGTTTTCATTCTCTCTATATCAGGTTGATAAATAGTGTTTTTGTTACCTCGGAATAGGTTCATCACGACTGTTCTATCACCAGTTTGGAAGGTCTGTCTGATTTTTGCACCCCTGTCTGGTTTGTAATGGTCTATCCCATCCCCAAGGGGAAGCCTTCCCCCATTCTTCTATGAACTTTGACCCTGGCCTCCTGCCTTTCAGGATATGAAATGACCCTCTCGGTGGGGGAATGTTTTGCTCTCTTTTAGCCCAGCCTGGGTCATGTAGGCAGATGAGGTTCAGAGGCTGCAAAGTGTTTTTTGTTGAAGGCTTTGTTTTAACTGTTTGACTGTTTCGTCATGAGGACGCATGTTTATATTAGATTTTATACATCACTTGATCATTGTCGTTTTAGAGGCTGTGATTTTCAATGCTTGTCTTTGTGAGCAGTTATAGTATTTATCTCATATAGTGGATAAAGTGTTCCAATAATTTATAATAAGATTTTATAATATAATAAAAGAGCATTTGGAGTAGTGATTCGAGAGAGGATGAATGGTGATGCTAGAGGTCATCATCTCTTAGAGTTGTAGAGTTTGACTCATTATCGAGCTGGCTGATCATCGTGCACTCCTTTCTTTATGGTTATTGGTTTTGGTGTTTTATGTTTGGCTGTGATTTTTGACAAAAAAAAAACCCACAACAAACAATTGGTTTATTTTGTTATCCATCCAGCTGATAACATCATGTTTATGCATGTGCCATTTTCACCATATCAATTGTCACTTAATATGTTCCAAGTTTGAAGTAAATTGAAATAAAATGTATGGTTTTATAGATATTTGAAAATTTACCCATTGTAAGTACATGGTAGGGGGGGAAAAAGATGAAAACATTTTCAGAAAAAGTTTGAACTTTGACTGAGTTTTCCCAAAATGTAACTACATATATTCTGGAACACTGGTAATCCATGAGCTCAATTTGGTATGTCTATTTTTAGAAATGTTCATACTGTTAACTAGTTAACTGTTTATAAGTAACTACTAACTGTTTGACCTGCTGTTCCCAAAATCTAATGGGATCTATTCTGGGATTCTGGCAATCTATAAACCCTATTTGGTATAAATTTAACCAGTAATTTTGCTGCTAGAATGTTAACATACGAACAAACCGACCAAAAATAATACCCCCGGCTTCCTATTGAGGGGGCAGGGTAAAAATATAGATCCATGTGTGAAAACTGGCGTTCGAATAATGCTTGACAAAACAGCAAAAAAATTTTTACTTCTATTGAGTTGGAACATTTGTCCTTCTTTAGCTAAACTTGACTAAAGTATATCTAGATTTTCATACATGCGATGACAGATGGACAACTATGATTTTAAACAAATCAAAAGTGTTTGTACTATTGCAATATACTGAACATTTCGGAATTTATGAGCTTAACTTGCACATACCATCAGCTTCATTGGTGCAACAAATGACACCTAAATGCAGTAAAGACTTCAGTTCACACATTTATCTAAAAGTGTCTTATATGGTCACCCAAGATTTATTAAATTGAAAATATGCCAGCTTTTAGCAGGTGCTGCATTTATTTCTTCTGTTTATCCATATTGAGTAAAAATGTCCAAATTCATCATTGACATCCACTTAAGTTTTATTGCATTTGAGACTTGTTTAATCCTCAGCTCTTAATCAAGAGTCTCACCAAGCACATAAAGCGTGTCTTTTCCTTTTGATTGTCCAAATAATATTTATTTAACTCATGAATATCTGTAGTAAAGGGATTCAGCTCGATTATTAGGTCTGATATTCAGCTGTTTTTATATATATTTTATAGTTTTCATTCTTTTAATTGTATTTCCAATGAAATACATTATTTTAAAATGTACAAATACAGTTGAAATTTTACTTTTTATTTATTTAATGTAATAGTGAGCTTAATTTCAATGAATTGTTCTATTTTTTTTTTTGTTGTGGATTTGATTACAGTATTTACATTTTTATTTTAAATGTTTGTCAGATGCAAATATTGGTTAGTAGAAATGTGTATTTTGCTGGATTAATAGTGTTTAGGATAATTTGATGGATAATATAGAATTTAATTACCTTGTGTTCATATTATTTGATGAATTGCTTTGAGTTTGTTGCTCAGTGCATCAGATTTATTTATTTAAATATTCATTGCTTCGACTTAGATGTTTATTTCAACATTAAAATTAAATGAAATTATTTTCTTCAGTTTATTCAGACATGCGCACGATGCTTTCTTATGTTTTTTTTTTTTAAATTTACATTAATAATTGTCAAATCAGTCAACCTGTACACTACAGCTATTTTTTTTGCTTTTGCCACACGATTTTCATTTCTACTTCAATGTATCTGATCTTAATATTGGTTACTACTAAATATAAGTGCATCCATCCACCCTGACGAGAAATACAGGTATTTCTTGGTTTTCTGTTGATGTATGAATGTATGAATTCTCCTGTGTTAGAGTGTGATGCTGTGGCACACTTTTGGACTCAGACGGTGTATTTTCCTAGTAATTGTAAAAGACAGGTCTGTCGGTTGCCTTCGGATGGCTGGGGGGATTTTATAAATGGAGGCTGAGGACTTTGTTAAAAGCAGCTGCTGATGACAGATAGTATGAAGAAACACCTAATAATCTAGGCTCAGTACAGACAGCTTAAGTAGCATTACAATCATATTAGTGTTGTATCTTTGATGTTTGTCTTAATGCATCTCTGGGTTGGAGACTATCTTAACATTATTGACTGAAATCGGCTTTACTGTACACCCATTGTTCATTTCCATTTTACTTTTCATTTATAATGCTTTGTGGGATCATCGGTTTATGAAATAATTGACATCAAAGATCCCCTGCTGTCGATATTTGCATCACAGTTTTCAGCTTTTTTCCGCTATTCACATTCTTGTTTTAATGAAAAATAATATGATACGATCTACCATGTCCAAGCATGATTCAAGGTTTATTAAGGTAAAAACACAGTTTGATACAGTTGGTTTCTAATGTTGGTATCTAATGTTGCCACATTAGCTGTAGTTAAACCGTAGTATTTTCAGTGGTGTTACGGTGCATTGCTGCATTTAACTGGAACAGTGTGGATTTGAGCTTCGATTACCTGACCTGAGGTGATTCTGTCAGACCATTGGTTGTTCAACCATGTCTCCTTTGAGTCCACATAAATATAGATTTGATACTTTATTCACACAAATTCGGATATTGTGTAACCAATATTTTTCTCTACTTCTGGGCCTCTCATCCACATGGAAATAGGGTTTTAGATTTTTTTTTTTAAGACGTGAAGGGAAAACAGAAATAATAAAACTTTGGCATCTCACCCCACTTCGTTCATGTCTATAATGTCTTATGTAATGAAGCTGCACCTGAAGCATTACATCCTGGTGCAGTGGATGACCTGAAGTAGGTGGAGGTCAGCATTGATACCTATGGGAGACGGACTGGACCAGCGTTATGGACAAATTCACATCATGTAGAGAATACACTTCCACAGCCACAACCAACACTTAAGGTAATGCATGTTTCCAACTCAAGTTTTTGCTTTACCTTCATGGCAGATTAAAACAATGACAGATTAAAATTACGTCCAGTATGATCCAGTTTGGACCAGTTTAGAGTTGATTTTATATTGCCATGTGGAAAGAGATATATTGTAAAATGAAGGTCACGTTGACAAAAAACAAGGGAGGAAAATATCCATGTTAGTGTGACTCATACATTTGAAATTGGTCCAACTATGATCAAAAGTCACATTGTAGGTCACGCTTTTCATGCCTCAGAAGAGCAACTAATTCAAATTTTGTATTTATTTATTATCGTTTTGTGTTTTCTTGAATTCATACATTCATCCTGAAGACGTAAAGGTTTACTAGGAGTTATGGATCATTCTGGATCATTACTCCTCAGGTGGACTTGACCAGAAAGTTAGACTCCCTCCCCAGATTCCTGTCTTTAAAGAAACCTGTAGAGTTTGAGTGATCATGTTTTTAAAGGCTGATATAATAACAATAGTTGCGAGCACAGAAAAGCTCACATTGTCCCCGTCCTTTGGCCTAACATTTTGATGCTGAAAATGCATCACAGCTGAATGAAATTAAAACAATTAAAAAAACACCCAAGTTGAAATCATAAATATCTAAATGAAACATCTGAAAGGTTGAAAGTCAACCTGAAATTAATCAACAAATATGAAAGTCAACATCAAACTAAGCAAATCTTGCTCTTTTCATCTGTTATTTTGCCGTTAACTCAATTTTCAGTTCAAACACTTAACATTGATTTGCACCAAATGTCAGCCAATATTGGTCTGTCTCTAACAAAAATAAATAAATAAATATAAATGTATAAATATTTATATGTAAACAGCTACTACCCCTTTTTAAACTGAGACAAACACAGACATAACTTTTATCTGATTCTAAAATGTCACTATTATCTCTATTCATTTTGTATATATTCTTTTTTTTATTTAGCAAATACAACCATCAGTTGTGAATTTCCATCCTGGCATTACTTGAAAATTCAGACTTGTTTCCCATCACTTCACGTGGTTGTATTATTGTCGTCGTGCATGGCACGAAAAAGCTAGCAAACACATCAGACAAATAGATTATAGTTCCGTTTAAATATGAAACTTCATAAAACTGCTGTGTTTTGTAAATACATAAAATACAAAAACTTGAAGCTGTTCTCTTTAAGGCCATGGCAGCCACACAGTACTGTGGTCATGGGTGCTGGCCATAAAACAGACCAACCACGGTGGATTTTGGATGTAATCTGGGCTGTTTATGTTTTATTATGGTTGTCTTTTAAAAGAAGCCGAATGTTGGTACATGTGCGTTCTAGTAAGAATGCTTCCATTACATGCCAGCTGACTTCACTGCTCCCTCTGTTTTGGCCTCTTCTTGTATCTAGTTATAGTATGATCATTCTATTTTTAGTGTAGAATAAAATGTGATTTTTTTTTTTACACTTCTGGGAACAAAACGTAGATATCAAACAGACCTTGGCGTGCTCCTCTAATCACCATCTACACATTGTCGTATTTTTTTGCTCGGAGTGTAGGTAGCAGGGCAGATGCTCGGCAGCTTGGTGTTAAATTGAGTGAGAGAGCCTTGCATACGAGAGGCTCTTGGGGCAGAACTTTAATCTTTTCTCTGGCGGATGTCTCCTTCTTTAGTGAGTCACAGGTCCATGACATATGCTTGTGTTATTGTAACAAACCCCCTGATTGTGTTTGTCTACTGTTCTGGTGAAACCACAGAAGTAGGGAACATGGGAAAATGTGCTAGTCTGCTGATGCTCCATGAAGCAGAAGCCTTGTTGGTAACCAGAGCCCTGATATGTGACCATCACCTGTCTTTTAATACCCTTGGAAAGAAAGGATTTAGCTGCCATTTAGAGATATAATGAAATAAAATACAAAAACATTTATAGTGTTTATGTACAGTCACATGAAGGTTCATACATCTATAATGACAGAGATAATATGGAACATTTCCAAATTGAAATTTATACAAAAAAAATTAGGTCTGGTGTACTTATAGTAATATGTTTTGTTGGGGGGTTTGGTGGCAGGAAAACAAAAAATTCAAAACAAGAAACAGCAAAATACCTGGTCTATTTTAACTCTTTAAACTATAAAGACAGACAAATAACCTTTAACAATATAAAAGCATATCATTTTTGGATTCTTATTCATCAATAGATATATTCTAGCTTTTGATCATTAAATTACAATGATAATACATAACATTTTGTCATTATTTTCACATGATCATTTGACTTGTAATAACATTATCTTGTTGCATTTCATGATGATTCTGCTCAAAATTTAAAGAAAACTAGCTTTATTTAGTTGCGCACCTTTTTTTCTGTAATTAAACTACATCATATGTGCCCATTTGTTTTTGTAATTATTGTTTTGGCTGCTGTGCATGGCTAATATGTATGGCACTTAATCATCAACCCAAATATCAGTATTTTGACATCCCTACCAATGTTCAACCATTATATCAGTGCACCCCTACAGCCGTTCAGTGGCATCATATTCCCATTAAAATAAAGCCAACATAAGCTGAGTAGTTGACTAGTCGTGACATCATCCTTGACATGCAACTCCATCTGAACCCATATAATAATAACTGTAATAACTTTGCCGATTTTATTTAACATGTGCAGCTAGTGACGCTGCTACCAATTGTGGGCCCCATGAAAGGTAAACGTTGTGAGCCCGTTTATAAAATTATTTATCATGTCAATCTGTCATAGCAGGATGTGTGTGTGTGTGTGTGTGTGTGTGTGGGGGGGGGGGGGCGGGGGGGCAGTCCACACACAACGGTACTTGTGCTACCGTGAAAACAAAACAGAAACTATGACGAAGAGAAATGTGCAAAAATCTAAGAAATTACAAAGGACAAATAAATGGATATATTTCAGTATCTAGTACTTTGCCAACTTTTTTAGACCCAATGTAAAAAAAAAATACATTGACATATTTCTCCCCAGGATGTACCTAATGATGAATGAATCTACAGTAGTTAATCTTGCAAGTTCACCACCAAATGTGTGGCCCGTCAGTCCTTGACCAGCGGATTGAGCTATTCGCAAACAAGCCACAAGAAAATAAAGGCTCCGAGTAACTGTCACCTGGTTTAGCACCTGGTTCAGCTGCCAGAACATGAACTGGATGAGGCAATTTGATTAATTTGAACCCGCGACATGTAGGCTAGTTCAGAAAAATGTGTTTTTTAATAGCCCACCTGTTAATTTAACCTTAAAATGATCCACATAGCAACAATATGCACTGCAGAACAACATTTCTTTTCATCTAAACTTTGCACACGTGGTTGGGATTTGTAGACGATGCTGCTTATTATAAACTGCTATTATTATAACCTAAATAAATGCATCTCTGTGCAGAGAGGAACATTTCTAAACAAACAATATCGACTTCAGACGATTATAATTGTAATCAATTCCATAATTCAAAGTAGATTTTTACTCAATGAAAAAATGAGGATCAGTTAAAGTTTACAGCAGAGGATGGTGACAGCATAGCTACAGAAACACAGATGAAAACAGACCAGACAAACATTATGGTGACAGCGCACCAGTCAGAGACAGATGGTAAAAGCAATAATAATAATAATAAAAATAATAATAACTAGAAAAGCACTCTGAGCACACAAACTACCATCAAGGCAGACCCCCCTCCCTTGAATGAAAGTAGGTCCACCAAGCAGGTTATGTTTATCTGTCTGTCTGCCTGACTTTGAACAACATAACTCAAAAAAGTTATGGACAGATTTCCATGAAACTTTCAGGATAGTTTGGGAATGACACAAGGACCAATCGATTAGATTTTGGTGACGATCCGGAAGAGATCCTGGATTCTGGTTCACTTTGAAATTTTACATTGCGGTAAATGCAGAATAAATTAATTAGAATAAAACAGACAGACAAACAAACAAACATATAAATGCCGGCAAAACCATAACCTCCTTTGCGGACGTAATAATAATAATAATAATAATAATAATAATAATAATAAAAATAAAAATCCTACCTAAAATTCCTACCTATTTGCACTTGTGTGCAGCACTTGGGCAGAAATAATACCATCAACATTAGTTCGATGTCTCCCTTTAAAACAAATCCAAAGACAGCCCAAATAAAAAAATTGTTAATCTTAATCGATAATTCATGCACATCCTAACCCTTTACTAATCCTGACATTGCTTGTGGCTGCTTCATCAGAATGAAATTACGTCAGTAAATGTAATGTGAGTACAACTTTAAGGTATCATATTGCTCATCTGAGTCACATCAGATTGATTTTCATCGGCTATGGTGGTGAAAACAACAACTCCCTTGTCAATGTTATTCCAAGACGTCCTTTTATTGCTACTGTGAAATGCTAATAAAAGCCGCCTAGTGGCATGAATTCCACACTGCACCTTTAATCTTCTGTTTATATTCACTGGCAGGAAGAGAGGGATAGGTGATTTATTTTAGTCATCGTCAAATGTCAATACACAGCTCCAAATATTTGACTAAGTTGGTATGAATTTGTCATTAGACTGTCTTTTGTATTTACCCTGTCAAAAAAATCCTGGCATTTGAGCTGAAATCTTAAGCAACCAGCACACCCATAGAGTTGACTTTGGAAGGCACGAAGCATTCCTGCTCAACACCACATTAGCCCCTACTTCTCCTCACCTCAGGGTGCTGGGCAGGCTGCCAGGTGGAGGTTGCCATGACTCCTAACACCACCCTTTGGACCCCCCCACCTCCAATGTGCCAGATTTTTGGGAGGGGGGCAGGCTGGGCTAACATTTTGATTTAGACAAAAGATGTCTTCACAGTGTCAGCAGAATACTTACTGGGAATGCTGTGGCTTTCTGGTAGGAAATCATGTGATCTTTCCAGCCAAGGTTTGTAATAGTGCCAAGAGAAGGAGAGAGCGAAAAGGCACACAGAGGGAGAAAAGGGGGAAACTGAATAATGATGCCAGCAAAACCGATTTCATCCAGTTTTTTCCTCCTCTTGTTCCTGTTTGTTTCTTAGAAAATGGCGGACTGCGTATCGCTGAACTGATCCCGTATTGTCAGCAAGCTCAGTTTGGAAGTGCCCTTCGGTCGTTTCATTGTGAATCTTTCCTGTGCACGGTTTAAAATGTTTCTTTTCATTGCAAAAAAGAAAAGAAAAGAGAAAAAAAAGCACCAGATTTAACACACTGCTCATTGTTCACATCCAGTTAGAAGGTGTGGATAGAGAAACATAGAAATGATAAATCAGACAGGATAGTAGAATCTCGGTAAGTGGCATTTTCCCTCTCTTCTCACTTCATACTTTGCCTTTGTCGCAGTGCGGCCGTAAGAATATTCTTTTTGTGGTTCTCTGGCACTGGCACAGTTAATAGTAAATGACCGTGGCATGCTTGATTACACTGGCATCTTTCTCAGTCGCTGTGATTTTTTTTCAGCTTCTTACAATTGCTCTCTGCTCTCTGTGGTCTTGGCTAAGCTGGGCTAACTTCTTACCACAGCCACATTGCTCCTGGCCAGGAGGAGGACTGCTATGGCAATTCTGTGGACTAGTTTGGAATAGAAATCCACAACAGAATTATGATTGTTATTATTATGGACTTAATTTCATATCTGGGTAACGCTGAGGCATGTGGCGCTCCCAAACCCAGGCACAGTGACTTAAAAACGAACAGTAATTTGGGCTTCAGTACTTTTTTACCCCCTTGTGGATCTGATGTCAGAACAGTTGCAGATTAAGTTTTGTAATGTGATGGGCCTCTTTTTCCACTTTCATCACTGTACTGTTTTCTAATGTACTGATGAAATTGAATGTTGCACTGAATATCACATAATAATGAAAGTATTAAATCATTGTGCAGTCTTTAAAAACAACTCTCTTTTCCTGTTTTCAGAGGAAGAAAAAGAAGTTGACCTTGTGCAGCCAAACCCCCCTGAGTGAAACACATCCATGAAGGGTAAGTTAACACAAATTCTCACCATCTGTTTCAAGAACTTTATTTTTGGAGGTGAATCAAACAGATGGATTTTTTTTTTCACCCAAAATTTCGATTAATTTAACTTAAATACACTTTCACACAAAACACACAAGGTCTCCTGTCATAGGTTTTGATAGGTATCGTCATACATTTACTCCACAGTTTTGCCAACTGCATTTTTTTATTCAATTATTTTGATACTTTGGTCATAACCATTTGGCACAAACCCGTAGATCCGATCTTGTGGCAAATCTGACAGCACAAGCTCGCCTCTGTGGGTCTTTGTCATTGTGGTGTGAACGTCGTCCCTAACTTTTTTTTTCTTTTTTCTTTAATGACCTAGATTGTTTAGGAAATAGGCTATAGGCAACCAATGGCAGCAAATGGTAAAAAAAATAGTCTGTTGCCCTTGGTAACAGTTCAAAACTTCCAAGCAGTGCCAGCAGAACATCTTTGCCGTACACAGAAATTTTACTGTAACTTAAATGTGCAATCTTCACAGAGGACATTAAGTATAATGACAAAATTCAGTGGTGAAAGAAGTGAAAATGTGTGCATCCGGGTTGAGGTAGTAGGTTGTATGGTTTAGAATTACACCCTGGGAGTTAACTGTACAACCTTCTAGCTTTCCTTGGAGTACACGTATGACATCAAAGACCTGACACCAGCACAAACATCAGAAAATAGGCTCGCAGTATTCAAATGTTTTAATACGATGACACTGTGTAATGCCTTTCTGACGTTGTTAACGGTCTTTGTGTTAATGTAGTTTTAGCCCACCTGGAGTCTCATTTCACAGCTGACCTTTAATAATGCCTCCCTACTGTGCTGCAAACTTTCAATTAACATGAGTTTGATGTATAGTTTATTTTTAGACATTAATGCATGTTGGTCGGTTGCGGTACCATGCTGAACTGACTACACATAACAAACAAATGGGTCGCATTAAAATCTGAAAAATAACTGTATTTTCACCATACTAAACTGCTCATATTAAATGGTAGTTTGTGGACATTTTTATCTCCAAAAGCATAATTACACTGCAATTGTAGCTATAAAAACAGTGTGTTAAAATGTTCTCGCTCTGCTTTCATTTCTCATTTGGAAATATGGAGCAGTGTGTACTGGAACCTATTTCACACAGTGACGGTGCTGCTTGTCAAACTGTTGCTGGGTCTTTGCAGCCTGGTATTACACTCAGCCTGTTTACTCAGTGCGGGGCCGCCGTGTCTTCGGAATCAGCTTGCATGTGAGCCGTGTGCCAAACATTATGATGCACAGATGGTTCCATATAAACACAAAGTATGAAATGTAATAATTACAATAAATCTGACTGGTTCTGTTTAACAGATTCCTCTTGTTGACTGCCATACCCTGTGGTTTTACAACACTACCTTTTGCACATTAGACTTTGATACTTTTAGCAGCTGACTGGGGTCAGATCTATGAATCTATAGAGATGGGTTTCCATGTCTAACTGTATTTAGAGCTGTTTTCTGTCTACTGCCTTATTATACTTAAGTAATATTTCATGCCTCTCAGCGTGGGAAAAGCAGAATGTTTATACGTTGTCTCAAGGCCTTGTGATATATTGTCCGCAGTTCCATACAATGAGCATTTGTGATATGAGGTCTAGTTTCAGGTTGAAGCCTGTCCCGGCGACACTAAAGTCTCTGTTTACTGTAGACTTGTCCACTAGGCTAAATGCGGCTGACTTCATCTCTGTCTGGCTCAAAGCCACAGCTTTGTAAAATGACTCCAAATCACCACATCGGAGAAGAATGGCCGAACAGATCAGCTTGAGATTTACAGCAGTTTGTTACTCTTAAAGACAACCTCATCTGAAATGCAGCTTGAATATAGATTGCTGTTGTTAGTTCTCTTTTTGTTCTTTATCATTGTGGCAGTATATTTTTTTTGGTTTGATGGATGACCCTACTTTGGTTGCATTTAGGGTGAGTGGAGTGGTGAGCTGAGCGGACCACCTTTGTCGGACTCGTGTCATTTATCCTATTCGTTCTTTGGTTTCAAGTGGTTGAGACTGTGACATACTTTGAGTGTTTGATGCTCAGACTTTCCATGAGATTGGCCTCATACTAAGCAACATGTGTTGTGGTACACCCCAGTCATCTTATTTGTTTATTGTTAAAGGCTCTGTTTGCTTTTTACATGACTTGCTGTTCCCTTTGGTAAAAAGAACCACATCGAAATCTGAGAAACCTAAATTACTTTACAGCAAGGGACTAGCGTAATGCACAGACCAGTCTTTGAGGTTTAACATTCACAAAGATCATTTATTATTTGTTCATGACCCTGCAACGATAATGAATTTTTTCTCATTATGCATCTCACACCTCAAATGAACTCTTTGCCTATGTGTGATCATAAGTGATACTACAACTCCATTAAGCCCAGCTATCCTGCTCAGCCTCGTTGCTCTCCCAATGCAGTCATTGTCATCGAACAGGTTTGTCTGTGGGAATATGATCCTGGTAAATCCCTCGAAACCCAAGAAGTCCTTTTATCTGCTCTTTTGCATTCGCACTGTCAGGAAGATCACGCCTTCTTATTCACCTCATTCAACTCCCATATCACCAAAGTTCATGTCATCGTAGCTCTGACCCAGTGAAACGAAGAATCTGTTCAATGCAGTTACTTTATTCTGTACTTCCCAACTCAACTTAAAAGAAAACCCTCCTCTGTTCTGTAGCTGTCACAGAGTTAACAGAGCATGTATAGTCAGTATGCAAGTTTATTTTAAGAACTGCGATTGTCTCGTCTTTCTTCACCTCTGAACCCCAATCGTTCCTCCAGATGTGTGGAGAAAAAAGCGTTACTGCTTAGGATCATGCTGCCTCAGCACTTCCCTGTCCAGCTGCCCCAGCAGTGCAGCTAAAAGTCATTGGTTCCAGCTGGGCCTTCATTTATGGGATGGTTGAACAAATAAATTATGGGATTAGATAGGGGTGGTTCAGGCCTCTGACTTTCCTTTTTTGCCCCCTTGAGAAGTCAACCTCAAGGATCTTTAAATTACTTTGGGAAATGAGATAGATTCTTTTCACACAACAGTTAATAGTTTGTTTTGAGAAACAGTAAGAATTAGGAATCTTATAGCTGTGTTAATTTTATATACTTCTCATGGAATATATCTTATCTAATTATGATGACTCAGAAAAACTGAGTTTCTAAAACAGCTTTGTCGAATTCCTGATCCATAGATGTCATTATCAGTCTGTTATTTCTCTGTAACAAACCGTTGCTATGCTCTGTATATTTCCAACCATAGAATCCAGTGTCTATATATTAGTGGAAGCAGTGAAATCCTTTATAAATGAGTAGCATCACTTTTAAATCATGTAATGACTGGTTTGGGGTCATTATATTTTACTTTACACTGTTCTTGAAAAACAAACCACTTTATTCATCACTTCATGTGTTGTGTTTTCATCCATGACCAGTTCACTCAGCTTTGGATTTTATTGATTACAGCCTCTTTCTCCCAGAGCCAAAATTTTTTCCCCTAATGTGGTCTGTGCTGCTACTGCACAGCTACGATTCAAAGTAACTTATATTTATGTTAAGCTTCACTGGTTCAAAATGAATCTCCGTGAGTTAGAAAAGCAAAGAGTTTATTTCATTGTCAGCTGCATAGAGTGAGTGTGTATGTTGAGATCACAGTGCAGAGGTTTGTGAAACTCTATACACCCAGCAACTTTCTTTTCCTGAAGTTTTCAGAGCCACCCAAATGTATCACGGGGAGTGACACTCTTGTAAAGTCAGCCAATTGCCACTCGCGTCTGTAAACGCTGTAAGAGCTGTGATTGGTTTGTTGTCCTTGACGTCACTGACGGGTGGAGACCTTAGTAACAAATTGTCTGACACCAGAACACTGTCAGTTCTGGCCAGACCAGTACTTTCACTCCCCAACTCATAAAATCTCAGTTTCCTATAAAGGTGCGTACCCTCCAGCAGTATTTTTTTCCCCAAGAAAACATATTCCCTTAATGTGGTTTGGTTAATGGCAAATGAATAATCATAACACACCAATGGCAGACGGGGGTGTCATTGATCTGTCTGGAATCAGCCCCTCTCCGCCTGCTGCATCAGCCACTCTCCCCCTTATTGATACGCTCTTGCCCCTTGACCCCTGAGACAAATCAATGGCATTGATCGGAGAAGGGCAGGGACAAGGGCAGGATCTGCTGACTGGCCCGACAGCTAGTGTGACAAGACATGATCGTCATTAATGTCCCGCTGACTGGCTGGCTGGTTAGATGGCTGGCTCGCTGGCTGGCTGGCAAGACGCTGTGCATCACATATTCCCTTCCTCCTCCCCCCTCCCCTCTCCCTCCCCCTCCCCTTACCCCCTCCTCCTCCTTTCTCCTGTGCTTTTCCTCCATCCAGCCTCCTACTTTTGCTGCTCCATGCTCCCATTCTTTGCTGCTTGCACTGACTGAGATAAGTCCATTGTTTGGATACCTGTCTGCATCTGTGCCGATGATATGCATCTCGAGGCAAGTTATTTTGAGCCTATTTAGAAAAACAAAAAATATTACGGGTGTCATTGCAAGTGTGTGCTGCATAATGTCTTGTGGCTCATTGTACGTGCTACCTACCAATCACAACAGAGCGGGTCCTATTTTTGGACGCTTTGAAACACTCCATCATGGCATGTTTCAAAGAGAATTTCAGTCGGCCTCAGTTCTGTCATAGACACACGTGGTTATGCATTCTCTGATCCTTAGCCAAATAAGATACCTACGTCACAATCCCCTCAGCTCCCTCAAATATGTGTCACCAATACAAAACTGTGGCTGGATTGTACTTTTTGCTATTGCACGACGGTTGCTTTCTTCGACCAGTTTCATCAGTCGAAGGGGGTTATATTGCCAGTCTAGACTAGACACGATGTAAACTGTTTGTGCGTACGCCGGGGGGTGATGAGGGGGATGCGGCGACAGCTCAAGACTCCGCAGTGACACGGGTGTAATAGAGCTGATTGATCACCTATATGGCCGCCTGCTGGCCCCGCTGGCTTTAGCATACAGCAACTCCCAACCCCCCGTCTTTGCGTCACCGCCACCATCACCAAGCCAATCTGCAAAAACCAACCATCCCCCATAGACTTAAACCTGGCCACGGTTTTGACATTGGCTGCAGGATTTACTTCTACATTTCTCCAGCTTCTCGGCCATCCCATTTCTATACATTTCTGTAGGCTTGAACGGTAGCGACACATTTACACGCTTTGATATAGTGACATTTTCCAATTCATCTTTTTTTCTGTTTTGTGGCGGAGTTTATAAAGCTGCTGTTTTCCATTTGAATTAAAGGGCATAATCAATCAATGATAGCATTTGCAGATCTGTCCCCCTTCCCCCTCCATGTCACACAGGGTCATAACCCTAATCTATCCAGGGTGTTGAAGGTGATTAAACTCAGAGATTAGAACAAGCTGTCAAGGGCAGATCTCATTCAGACCAAGGAAAATTAGAAAAATCTTGTCTTTTAGTGGAGTTTCTTTACAGCTGTACCCCAAGGTATCACAATCTGTTTGATGGAAATAGTCAAAGTTCACCACACTGTGATTCACTTGACATTGTAGATTTTTGTCGTGAGATATTTTCTAAAAAAAATAAAATAAAATGTAATACTAAAATGAAATCATCTATCTGAAGAGTGTTTTATTTCAAAATGTAAATCTTGCAAAAGATGTTTTAAGTTACTTTTTGCCTTGTTTCTGATGGATGGATGTATATAAAAGTATACATTACACTTTGGCACATATTAGTGTATCCAGTTGGTCACGTGTTAAGACCTATGGTGCCTTGGTATTAGTACAAGGCAGATAAAACACAGAAAATAAACATACTAAGGTCTGATTTCTCATGATCAGGGATTTTTGTCTGTTTACCTTCCACTACCGGTTGCTGCTTACAGTTCTCAGTCACAATATTGTGACACTGAGTGTTTTTGTTCATGCTAGAGCTGACCACATCGCTGACTATGTGACAGTTTGTGTGTGTTAACTGACAGTGATAGCAGAGTTGTGGTGGTGTCCCTGTGTGTCCTGTGTCATGCTTCTCCATTCAAGCTGTGATGTCTGTCTGGGGTGTGTGTGTGTATGTATGTATATCTATATGTGTGTGTGTGTGTGTGTGTGATTACTAAAACTTGTGTTTGTGTGTTGAATGTGGTGACTTTCACCAGCATTTTCAGTTTGATTCATTCTCAGGTAAAAAAAGAAAAAAAAATGCATAAATTGTACAACTACAATATTAATGCTGACATTTGCAAAAGCCTTACATTAATATCCTTTATTTAACATGATCAACAAATTCCAGTAAATGGTTTCATCCAGGTTAAAGCTCATCTACAGAGATGTATTTAAACATTGGCTTTGTTACCTGGTGTTTGGTCATTGAAATGTACATATATATTTTAACCCACTGCTCATACACACATTGGTATCTGTGCTGTATTCTGATGATTAGTGTTTGTGTGTGAGTGCATGCTGCATGTATGAGTCCATGTTGCAAGACAGTGGGATCACTACAGCGCATCCTCCTCCATGGCCAACCAGTTCGCTGCAGTGTGTGTGTGTGTGTGTGTGTTTGTGTATATATGTGTGTGTGTGTGTGTGTGTGTATGTCTGTGCGCCGCTGGAAAAGAGAAGAAATTGATCAGCACAGGGAGGAACGTGTTCACCAGCAAAGGCTGGATGGAGGGTGTGAGAGAGAGAGGGAGAGAAAGAGCGAGGGCTGTCGCTGCAGACTCTTGCTGCAGTATCTCACTTTGGGCAAGCAGCTGCAGACAGGGAGTAAAAGACAAGCGAGACAAGCAGACAGGTACAGACCTGGTGTGATGGGAGGGGATGGGTGGGGTAGAGGTAGTGGTAGAGGGCAGTAGATGCTGGAGAAGCATGACTTGGAGGTGGAAGGGTCAAATGTGGGAGGGGGTGAGTGAAAGCAAGGGAGTGAGTGGGGTTGCGGCGGCGGTAGATTGTGGAAGAAAATATTTTTGGATAATTTTTTTTTTTTTTTCAACATTTTTTTTTTTAAGTAATGCAGCTCCTCGTGTTGGACCTGTGACGACATAAGAAAGGACAGGTGGAAAAATAAAAGTAGAAGCTGTAGATGACAGTGTCACGACATGGCTGATGTCCCAGTGTCTGGAGTAGGAGAAGCAGCAGGAGGAGGGAGGAGGGGGTTCAGATGCTGAGATGCAGCTGACAATGCAAGCCCTGGGATGGAGCGATGTTCTGTGTTTGGAGGGAAATGGGGGGTGGGGGGTGGGGGGGGTCGTCCCACCTCACTGACCTGCGTCTGGCTGCAGCAGCATCCCTCAGACACCTCGGCATCACCCCCCTCTCCATTTCCTTTCTTTCACCCCTTTCTTTTTTCCCCTTCTTCTGGCGCTGCCCTTTTTCCCTCTGTTCCTCCTCATCCTCAGCTCAGAGACGGATAACAAAAGGCGTAGTCGGTGGCAGACAGAAGAGTGAGCGTGCAAGGCAACACGTCGGGTGGCGGGGAGCATTCATTTCCGGAAGCCTCCACTTTGCCTGGCATTCCCCAGAGAGAAGGAGACAGTCAGAGACATCTATCAGATTTTTTTTAGTCTGAAGGGGAGGAGTTGTGAGGTGGGTGGCGGGATGGGGGGACAAGGTAGAGGGGGTGGGGGCAGTCGTTGGTGTGTTTGGGTACATGACAGGCAAAAATGACATGGGAATGTTTTTAAATGTACTTTGTTTAATATTTACTGCAGTTTTTTAAATTTTATAATGCAATGCCTGTCTGCATTCTCTGTTCTAAGCCTGTCTGAAGCTGACTTTTTTACTGAAATAGAAGCTGTTTTATGTGTGACTGAGGCTTGTTGTATTTGACACTATCAACTTATCATGTGCCAAGCTTGCCGCCATGGTGGCAGAGTATGACGGGTAGGTGGTAGGGTCTAGCGTCGAGGGTGTTGCAGTCAGTGATGGAAAGTGAACAGGGGCGCAAGTTTTGGAGGCAGTTTGCAAACCTTTATCCGTGCCAGAGGAAAGCGTCCTCATCTGATTTTGGTTTTCCAGAGCCTCTTTTTACATGGAATTTTACCTACGTTCTTGTGAATTGTGAGTAGCTGCAGTGGACAGCCTCAAAGTTCTGTGTTTTTTTTAATTTAATATCTGACTGAGCACTATCGGTGCTTGTCCCTGTGGTGGAAAGCCAGAGGCTTAGGCTGTTAGTTGGCTCTCTGCATCTATGGTTTTAGTGCAAATGGGTGGACAGTCCAGCAGACGGGTCTGGTTCCTGCCGTTCTGGAACCGAAAACTGTAGACTGATGATCAGCCGACGCACTTTAGGACAAAGAGGCGAGCCCGGTTGCTTGACTGGGGGGGCTTTTCCTTTTCCAGCACAAAGGCTAGTTAGCACAGAGCAGTCAGTGCAGGCTAGTCTGTTTGTCTGAGCCACTGCCTCTCTTTCTGTCTGGGTGCTGCGAAGAGGATCATTTGAGTCTGACTGTCTGCAACAAATTTACTGCTTTATTCATCACATTTCCCTATTTATCTTCCTTTTTCATGTCTGCACTCTTGCTGCTCTTGTTGTTGTCTGGTGTCTTGTGGTATTTGGTGTGTGCAAGCTTTTGTGTAAAAACCTCTCTACCTTTGCATGTCTTTGTGTACACAGGAATCAAGCTGAGACTTCTGAGAAAAATAAGTTACCTGCAGAGGAAAGAGTAGAGGAAAGGAGAACCCTGGGAGCATTTTCCTCTGCTCCATCCAGGGCAGAGCCTTTTTTTTTTTTTTTTTTTTTTTTTTTTTTTTTAATGGGGACCAGCACAGCCCATGTCTCGCAAAAGGCAGACGTTTTCTGGCTTGGGCACCCATGGGCACAGACGGGGTACTTTAAAGTGGCGGTGGTTGAGGATGAGACAACGTGTGTCTGTGTACGACAAGAAGAGAGAGGGAGAGGTGTCAGTGCCACTCAGTGCCCTGCAGCTGACTACGGCTCCTCAGTAGACTCTGGCGTACTTCACCTGCTCCCTGAGACCCTAACTTGTGAGCTCTCTTGATAAAAAATCACGGGTTAGGCTCTTGGGACGCCGGCGGAGGGCACAATCGACTTTCTACCGAATGTTCCTAGGGTGGAGTCGGAAAGAAGCAGCAACTGATTCACTGTTAAAAACTGTAAGCTTGGCATGATGCAGAGAAGGGGAGACAGGTAGACACATGAAAAGGAAGCACAATAAAGAGGAGGTGTTTCTCAGGTTTCTGTCCCATCTGCTCGTGTGTCACATCATTTTAACAGCAGCACTGATTTTAGCCGTATATGCAGTAATGTTGATTTTTGGTTTAGTGTGAACATTTTCCAAAAAGTCTTCAGTGTTCATGACCGCAGCAATGTGAATGCTGAAAACTCCAAATATTACTTACGATGTCTTCCGCCGTTGTAATCTGGGTTATTGTCAGCATCTGTGCGGATAACTATAATACATGATGTGATTAGAAAAGGCAGGACACGAGCCATTCCTTACCACCACACCCCAGACTTATGTTGATTAACCTCTGTCACCACCTCAGCAGACATCCAATATATTTGATCCTCCATTACTGAGGCAGTCGCTCTGAATTTGATCACACCAGCTTCATGCAGACGCTACAAGAGCAGTCTGAAGACATCTGCCACTGTCTTCATCACTGTGGAAATAAATGCTGTCATACACCTGCTTTATACTTTAGTCCATCAGTCAACTCAGTTCAACAGCAGAAAACCCATTTATTTTTATTTTATGTCTGCAGGGGTAAATTAAAGTCTATATGCTACACAAACTGCTAAGTCACTCAAGCAATTATCAAACATTGTTAAAATAATTTAATCTTCTCCTACTGCTTCAAAAACGTAAGAAAAAAACCCGGCTTCTTCATTTAAAAAGCATTTCTACATTAATTTATACATAATTCATTGAATGTATTGAAATTATTCCACAAGTGCTTTTAAACAAATTCTAACAGTAATTTCATGTGAATTACAGTATGTCCTTCTTAAAGCTGAATGTATATTAAAAAAAACACCACATGCAGCTGTTCACATCACCATAAAGATGTTTTATCCCCTAGCACAGGAATGTTTCCCTGCTTTCTTGATTGGCAAATTTCAGTTGAAACTTCACATTGTCTTGAAATGTCACAACCAAAATTGTTACTCATCTGAGTCAACACTCCTCAGGCAGACATTGTAATTCTGCTCGGCAGCCTAGTAAAAAGACAGGATCGGGCATTGAATAGAAAATGAAAACATTGGATGGGGCTTTTACGAACATGTCTGTAGAAATACAATCATGATGAATTAGGCCTGCTAAAATGGGTGCTTTTCCTTACCGCTATTCAAAGGTGTAAATTCATTCACCATAACAGCTTGACCTGGTTTTTAAACTTTCAGTTTTTCCCAAGGCAGCATGCTTTTCTGAAAACCTAATTTCTGCTAAATTACCCATATTAGGAATGCAGTTCAAAACAATTGATTTTCTCTCTAATACCCTCCTCTCCATCTCTCTCTGAGTCTCCCGTCTCCCTCTTTCCCTAATTATATTTTTTTTCTTCCTGTCTTCCCATTTGGTTTCATAGTGAACAATGCCGATGCCAACTAATCAGTCTGTGCCGATGCCACAGAGCCCCCAGCAACAGCTGAAGGAGTGCCATGCTCCATGAATACCAAACAGCCAGGCACAGTGCGACAAGTGCTGAGCAGTCAGACGCAGCACAGCCAGAGCAGAGCTGGTGCCCACAAAACAGCCAGACAGTTTTATTAGGGTCTGTCTGACACGCAGCAAAGTCTGGCAGCACCCGAGCCTACTGATGAAATCCTCACCGCTCCCCCAACAGTAACAAAGCAGCACGCTCAGAGCAATCCGCCAAGGATCCAATAAATATCACCCCGTAAAAAATCAGCTCCTGGCTAGTTTGTAACTCAGCTGAACAGGGACTACAAACTTTGTTCAAAGTCAAACGAGTCCTCAACATGCAACGGCTAAATTGATCTCTTTTGTGCCATCTTAACATTTCACAGCATCTGACACAACAGATGTGTACGAAAGAAAAAGTCCTTAAGGGAAATTATGCAGAAGCAGCTATTTCATCGATGAGGAATAGAGACAAATATATTCATTTTGCGTATATAACCTTTGCGTATCTGTATGATTAAAATGTTCTCATGGAAATCTGTTTGTATTTTTATTTGATTGATTTTGCCCAACGGTGAATTTCTAAATCATTTCTAAATTGCACTTAATGTAAATTTAAGGTCGTGCTTCAATCAGGAAACATCTGACATAAGAAAATAAAAAATAAAGCCAGGGTGAATCAAGTCAAGGTCAAATAGCATAATGGTTCCAATGTTGGTGTTTAATACTCGTCATTTTACTAGTTTATACAAAGCCAATAAAATTGTATTAGTTTAACACTAGTAATTTCACCTTTGGACAGGAAGCAGAAGTGTCATGGTTAAAATGTGAATTCTTAATCATTTCTTGCTTTATTTAATGCACAGCTAAGCCAGTGCCTCAGCAAAATGTACAAATATAAAACCAGTTTCACAAGCTTTTATCGTTACACACCCTGAATAAACACTGTTCAGTATGAGGTGTCTGTGCTCAGCAAGTTCCTGCAGGAAAGATTGATTCAGACCTTGAATAGGTATAGATAAACCAAAGGCTCCAGCTGATGGACCCGAGTGTGTGTGAGAGAGATTACACTCCATTGTTCAGAGGTGGTCATGTAACACACTGCGCCGCCACATCGGTCCCCGATAAAAGTAATAAGGACAGATTAACATTTATCTGCTACATTTGGGTTTGGGCTTGAGCTGACATGGAAATCAGATGGATTTAGTGAATTAAAGGACTTGTTTTTTTGGGGGGGGTATTTGTTTGGTTTTTTTCATTGATTGTCAGGTTCTGTTGTCTGCAGAAGCAGCTTAGTGTTCAGTGGATCTCTTATCATGGTGGGGTGGAGGAGGAGATGTAGGTTGGGAGGGGGGAGGGGGGGTGTCAGGTATGCCTGATAGCAGAGCAGCACTGAATGGAGGGGGGCCGGGGTAGGGGGTGAGGAGGGGTAGTGGTGGTGGAGGGGTGTCTGAGTTTCCAGACACTGCGGCAGGAGGCCAGACAGTCACCTGAATGCACACGCATGCACGGTTGACAGCACCGCCAATGCCACGCATGCACCTGTGCACAAATATGCCTGATCCCACCCGTTTCTTTTCTTTTCTTTTCTTTTCCCTAAAGTTTGCTTCAAAGCCAATTGAATTTTGTTTTTAATTCAATCAAGGTTGTAAATCGTAGTGCCACTTGTAATGTAATTATCCTTGTGCATCGAAAGCACAAAAGTTTCTCTATTATTCTCAGGGCAACAGGGATAAGAGATAAACTCCATTAACTTTTTTCAGATTACTGTAAGTGCAGTGGGAGGTGGGGGGTGTCTACTGAAAGGACAGGCGAGCTGCACTGAGACTTGAGGATTTTCACCGTGGGCCTGAGCAAAGAGGAGCGGCTGATTGAAAACCAAACAACAAAGCTCCAAGGGCGCCAACCGATGGCCTGGCAGGCCAGAGGTCTCAGCAGAGCCAACTGGAAACCACTCAGACCCCATTTGTTGTTGTGCAATGTGTGGGTGCATATTGTCTAAAGGTCCACAGTATTTGGGGTGTACCCCCCCTCTCTCGGTCCCACTGGCTCGGCTCCTTCCTCGGGTCTAGTGTTATCTCCCCTTCTTCCTCTGATCTGTGATTCACTTCGGAGGCGTTGCCAGGGAAACCTGGTATCTGGCTAGCAGCTTGATGGAGTTATTGAACTGTAACTGGCTGGGATAATTATGCTCTGTCTTGCAGGTTGGCTATCCAGCGGCTGGGACTTGAATGTGACCTATAGCCGGCCTAGAATTGCCACCACAGGCAAAAGCTTTTAACCCCTTGGTTACCAGACAGTTAAACAGCTATAACTTTGCCTAGATGCAGAGTCAGTGATACCACTTCCATCCACTCTTACGTTTTTTTGTTTGTTTGTTTGTTTGTTTTTTATGTGTGTGCTTTTTATGCCAACACTGAAGTAGTGCTGCACTTGATTATTTTGTACATCAAACTAAATATTAAAATGAGTAAATCTGTTGTTAAAGTAAAAGCAGGAGTGTGTTCCTATTTCTGTTTTTCTGTATCTTAACGTGTCATGTTTTAAATGAGGTGTTTATTGACCTATGAGTCATGCGTGAAGGTGATTTTGTCACTAATTAACTGTAATAAGATGCTATTCTTAACCACCATCATTGAACAGAAGCAGTGTAATATGATTAACTGAAATAAGTTAAATGTTTTCTGTTTTTTACTCAAGCAGGTCAATATATCGAATTAATTATTTAAGTGGTTTTGCTTTTGGAAAAAATTTGGTTACTTAATCTGGGAACCTTTTGTTGTCAACAATATATTTTAAGCAAATACTGTTTGTTTCTTGTAAATTAGATTATTATTATACTATCCAGTATATTAATTGTCAATGTATTTCTCCAGTAGTATTTTTTGTAGAGAGAATTCATTAAAGGATGTAGCCAGAAAATAATCAGCAAAAATCATAAATCATTCCAAATATTCAGAAACATGAGATACATGTGATACATGATACTCAGACTTTATATAGAGTTTACATATTGAGCTGAAACTACTAAACCTTTAAAATCACCAACAAATGTTTTCATAATTGATTAATGTTTCTGATTTCATCCTTATAAATTTGAGCAGTTTCACACATCATTGGTGTTGTTATCCAATAATTAATATTTATGTAACTTTATTTTAAATGCGACACCACTGGTATTTTCTGTTGTTGTAAATGTGATTATTAACCTTTTTATGGCAAGAAATATCTGTGATTAAAAAAAAATAAAATAAAAAATCTTTAACACGATCTATGAATGAAGACACATCCATTCATTTATTTTCATAAAACTATCTTTAAAATGACACAACACATTTCAATCTTATTTGTCCACATAGATCTTGGATGATGCATCAATGCTTCTGTTTTATTTAGTTTCATGAGGTCAAATTTCAGATTGTATATTTCATTCAGTCTAGTTTCTATACATGTTCAGCTCTTCTTGATCCAGGCCAGTCTACAGAATCGACTCATGGCCACAGCTTCCAAGTGTTTTTCTCAAGTGCGTCCGTTTGGCCTCGGGGCAGGTGGAAACAAGCTCAACTTTTATCTGAGCTAGCATTTCATGAAAAGAATAAGCTACAATTTGTTGTCCGTTTCAAGTATCTCTGAGGTTTTTCCCCATCCTTATCAAGTCAGTGAAAGCGGTCAACCGTTGCTGAATCTTCTGTTTACCACACTTATGCTAAATTACTATCATTATCTTCTCTTGTCTAGGAGCCCTGGCAATTACCTGTCTTTCTCCGCCGCTCGCAGGTAAGACAAGTCTTGACTCTGCATGCCAACCAAGTCTAGAACCTTCATGTTGGATCCATTTTATCAGGAGATGAGGTCGTATTTGTGACTGTTGTTCTTGTTTTTCATTGTGCACTCGCAGTACATGTGTGAGTCAGTAAAAGTGTCAGTGCACTGTAACAGACGGCCGGGGCCACGTAATTAGCCCAGAGTCATTTGGAAGCCGCTCTGTTCGGCCCAGGTGCCCACTGTGCTCAGAAAGAGACCAGACGACCTTTTACTCAGCTCCGTCCCACTGCAGTCACTTAAAACAGTGATGGATGTTTCCCTTAACACCCCACTCTCTACTCCCCACTACCTCTCAACCCCCTCCCTTTTTTTCCCCTTACCCCCCCCCTCCCTCCTCTCGTTCGACTCCCAACAACGCTTTCGCCTCATTTGTCCCCTCGTCTTCCTCTGTTGTTTTCGCACCGTTCCTCAGCTTCACCGTCCTGTGTTTTTCCATCCACAGCGATGAGAAGAAAGAGGAAGAAGGAGAGGCAAGGGGTCGAAGCCATGTGGAGGGTACGCAGAGCACCAAGAAGACACCCCCTCCTCCCCCCTCCTCTGCCGCTACCTCACCTCCTCTCCTTCCTCTTCCTTATTAGTATGCGGCAGTTGTTGCTCAGGTGACACGGCCGCTGGATTCGCTCCCGACTGCAGGAACATCAGGAGCCAGATAGCAGGTAAGGACAATGAGAACAGACAGAGGCAAAGGAGGAGAGAAAACGAGACGGGATGGGAGGGGAGGAGGGAGGGTGGAGGACCATGAGAAAGGGACTTCTCTTAAACACTTAACTCCCTCCTGCTATAATCCTCCAGTCCAGACTCCCTCTCAGCATTTCCTTCCTTCATAGTGAAATATTCATCACCACTTCTGGAATTATTCTGTTCATGAATTTCTCATTTCAATAAAACAATCTGAATATTTTCTGGTGTAATAGTTTACAATGTGTTTCAAAAGAAATAATCAAAGTGTATGTTTTATTTCTAAATGCTTAAATAAATGTTTTATTATTAAAAATGTCCTGTGTGTTTGTTTCTTTGCCTGTAAACAAACAGTGAGAGAATCCTCCAGTTTCCCCCCAAAACATTTCCACTGTTTTCACTTGTGAGGTTTTCATTCCCCTTGATATGGAGGATATTGGTTTTGTTGCCAAAGGCAACAAAGAGAGAAGTGTATTAGACAAATACTGGTAGTGTTTTTATGTGTGTTTGTCAGAGGAGGAGAATGCGAGTATGAAGGGGAGGAAAGTGAGCGTCTGTGTAGGTGTTTTTGTTTGTTCTATTTGTGTGTGAGACCTGGAAGCACACTGTGGCGTTCACTGTTTATGGGTCCGTTCCTTGTGTTTGTGTCTGTTCCAGTGTTTGTGTGTTACTCTTGTTGTGTGTTTGTGTGCGTTGGGGGAGCAGTGCGGCCAGGCTGCAGATATCATCCATCTCCCTGTCACCGGCCCAAGGGCTGCTGGGAAAGTGGCAGACAGCTCCTCGGCTCTGACAACAGAGGCTGCATCCTAATTTTCCGACACAGAACGCTTGAAAAATCTGCGGTACTCCTCCTTCGCCACCCAGTACGGAAAACCATTAACCCCTGATACTGAAACAAAGCACAGAGCTCAGCTGGGCCACGCCGACTCCCATCATGCACCAGTGGCGACTTTATACGAACTCAAAGAAACAAATAGTTGTGTGGAATGCATCACGATTATGGTATTATTGGTCATGTACAAATAGCAGGTTCTGATGTGTTCCTGCTAACGTTTAATGACACCGCAGTGATTTGTGAAATGCATTTTCAAAATAAAATTCCTTCTGGCGACAGCTATTATAACGGGATTACATGCTCTGCATTAAGCCATGACTAATTGTGTTATAAAGCAGTTGTCAGACATTGTATAGCTTTTGTTAGATGCACCAGTACATTTCATTTCCCATCTTTCCTAGTGTATCTTGTCTTCATTTCTGTTCCCAGGCATCAAGTAATGATCAACATGAGCAGTTGGAATGGGAAGAAATATGATAATATGATACAGAATCAACTTGATAATGATACACCAAAACAAAACACATGACAATGAACACCAGATAAGACAGTTGGTATATAAAAAAAAAAAAAACATGTGAAAGGGAATAAAAGATTTTGAAAGAAGTTACAGCTGCAAAGGGAATAAATATTGAACGGATATAAATGGAAAAAATTATCTTATTTGGATTTTATATAAAACCTTCAAGAAACTTTTGCAGGCAAGTTTATCTTTTGTTAAACTGAGAACAATAATCGCATATAAGTCTTTTTGTAATAAATGTGTGATACTTTTACAGGAAGATAAGTCATTTGTGGTGTATGACATCTTGGAAAGATACAGAAAAATATTGTAAATCACATTAAAACTAGGAAATCATTTAATGAAAATACAAAATATTTAAAATTTACAAGAAGATGTGAATAATTAGTAGTGACATGTTTCAGATGACTAACTTAAACTGAGCTAAAACATTTAGTAATAGATGGTTAATATTCAATAAATAATGTGTAAAATGTATAAAGAGCCAAGATTTTCAGTTCATGGAAATATTAGCCGGAAGGCCTTGAAACTGTTAAATCTGTTGATTTTAATTCTTTTAAATTAACAAAAAAATTATCTGAATTGGTTTTGTACTTGTCCGTTTTTTAGTTGTGATTTTTTTTTTTTTTTAACCATGTATGATTAAATAATAATTTCTATTTATTTTTCAACATAAAAATCATCTGTCTCCTGTCTTGGTCAGATTCTTTGTTTTTAATCTGGATGAGGATGAGGATTTCACTCCCATTAAATGAAGAATTTAACAATATAATAATACCTTCTTAATGAAACGTCCACATCAACATAAAGAAAAGATCAAAATAAGAAACAAGTGTAAATATTTGACAAGTGTGGATTAGATTTCATATACAGTGTGGATGCATTTTAACCAGTATCAGTGACAAAAAAAAGCCTAATAAGTAATACTTTTAATCTTTTTTTTTTCATTTCTGTATTAGCAACAATCAAACAAATACACACTAAATGAGGCTAAATGGATCATTTTCATCATGAACAAGTGTTTAAGTTGTAGTTCCTCATTGATCCTGAGGTCATTCAATTAATATTGAATCCTATTTAAGAAAAATCCATGTAATTCTGCTCCGAAATTCAATACAAATGTCATCCTTCCTAATATGTTTTTTTTCTTTAACATTACAGAACAACCATTCACATTGATTTTTAAGCTCAATAAATATGTCTTTTACTGTATATTCATGTAAAAGCACAACTATAATTGCTTTCTCATGTGTGAATAATAATGATCTTCAGTTATCAATACATGTCCTGACGATCGTTTAAGCTCTGATCAGACCTGTATACCACACTACATTTCCTGTGGCCTGTGGACTTTGATGCAGCCTCAGAATACAAACTGACATTGGATCGGCCTCTGTGGGGGCTTTCAAACCCATGAATATATGATCAAAGATGTGAGGACGAGGATGAGATCTTTGATCACTGTGAAGAGATCAAACTGAATCAAACACATTCAGCGTCCGACAATTCGTCCCATTGTTGGATGGGAGTCACGGGGAAAATCCATAAGAGTGACGTGATGTTTCCTGTGTGTTTACGTTAACGGTTAAAGAAAATCCACCCAGCCTGAATGTAGATATTGAATTTATCTAAAGATGTGATGAAACAGTCAATGACTCATCAGGTTGATAAATGAATATTTTATCTATGGTTAATTTGTGTTAAGGTGCTTGTGTTCACCTCTAGTTCATTATTTCTCATTATAAAACAGTTAATTAATCTCCTGTATATGAACATCTATAATTATCAGCAGTTTTCCCTCAATAATCTCCTAATTATTTATTGTGTGTGTGTGTGTGTGTGTGTGTGTGTAATATATGAGGACATAAAGATCCAAACATCTAAAATATTTAATACCTAATATCACTAATCCTACTAATCCATGTAAGTAAATGGTGTAAAATGCAGTGATTCATCTTTTCATGTTCGTCAGATATTGAAAGTTCAGAAGTTCCCTCGTTGCCATGGAAACAACTGTCATCTTCTACAGCATTCACCAGTAAAACCCATGAAGCTGGATCAATGACAGTGGATGGATTAGAGACACTTGTTTTATGTTAATGATCAGAGGTGGAAGTAACTAAGTAGAAGTATTTCCTTTACGGTATTTAAGTAGATTTTTTTTAGGTATCTGTACTTTGCTTGAGTATTTATTTTTCTGGCTATGTTTTACTTTTACTCCCTGCATATTTATATAAATATCTGTACTTTATACTCTATACAGCATGAAGAATAAGTCGTAAATCAAAAATTTGACTTTTTATCTCATGATTTAGATTTATTATAATCTCATAATTATGTTTTTTTTTTACTTCCGATTTATGAATTTTTAATTTTTCCTAAATTTCCTGTTCATATCCATTAAACCATGACCCAATAAAACACATCATTTACACAGTCGCTCACTTTATTTTTCAATATTTTTGAAGATTTTCTGGGTTTTCCTGCTTAAATAAGTATTATTTCATCCATAGCAAAAAAAAATTTTTGTTTTACCTTTACTTTACTTCAACTGAGAAGTTGTACTTTTTTTACTTTTACTTCAGTAAAAGAGTTGAATCAGTACTTCTACTTTTACCAGAGTATGTTTTCATACCAGTAGCTGTACTTCTACTTAAGTACAGAATGGGAGTACTTTAACCACCTCTGTTAATTATATATTTTCCTTAAAAAATAAAGTTTTCTCTCCCGTCTTTAATTTGAGCTTTTATGGGCATTTACATGATCAGTCCATGAAATACAGATTTTTATTTAAAATGTAAAATACCAACCATAACATTTGAATAAATTGTGATAAATCACTTTAAAAAGACTGAGAATTGAAAAAAGTAATTTGGG
Source organism: Siphamia tubifer (assembly GCA_020466265.1). Lineage (NCBI taxonomy): Eukaryota > Metazoa > Chordata > Actinopteri > Kurtiformes > Apogonidae > Siphamia > Siphamia tubifer. The sequence continues at coordinate 27,051,972 of CM035796.1, forward strand.
AACAGCACTGGGTCATAGCAGTGGACCTTTATGGCTTCATTTTGTATGATTATTATTAGAAGAAATGTTTGTGAAGCAACAATACCACCTACATATAGACCAAGGACTTGATAATAAGTCCAGATTAGAGTTTTTGGGAGGGACACATTTTGGTCCTAGAATGATTTCCGTTTCCTATTTTTTTCTGCTGTGGTAAAACAGAAGTGTGTTATGCTGTGTTTTTTCCCATTAAACCACAAAAGCAATTTGTTCAGTAATACTTTATAATAAGGTCACATAATAAGCATTAGTAAGTACTTAATAAGGCTCTCATACGTGCTTATTAACAATAATATGTGGTTATAAACATTTATATGTAGTTAATAAAGTGCTTATTAATGTGCTTATTAACAATAATATGTAGTTATAAGCATTAGTTAGTTGTTAAGGTTCTCGTAAGTGTTTATTAACAATACTATGTGGTTATAAACATTAGTAAGTACTTAATAAGATATTTTTGATTTAATAAAACTCAACCTTAATCTTAGATGTAATGAACATCTCCAAATTCAATAAATTACATATAGGTAAAAAAAAAAAAAAAAAAAAAAGCTGATTTACATTGAAAAATGCAAAATATGGAATAAAATCAGAACACAATACAAATTAAATAGAAAAAAAGAATAATAATTTGGGAACGGCCACAAAACTAGCACAGGGTCTTTATGGGTTAAGGTCCAGATCAGATTATAGCCAGAAGTTTTAGCAGTGACGCAGGTTTGTTTTTACAAGCAACAAAAGTTGATTTATATAGCAGCTTTCATAGACAAGATAAGTCACAATGTGCTTCACAGAAGATAATAAAAAATAAATAAGACAATAAAATACCAATAAGAACACAGATAAAGCACAATAATAAGAAGGTATCATTTAAAATAATCCCAGTAGTCATATAACAGTCCTTAATCTACTGCTGTCAAAATGACTGGACAAACAAGTGGGTTTTGAGTGTGCTCTTAAAAACATCAACACTGTCCAGTGATCGTAAAGATAATGGAAGATCATTCCAGAACCTTTGTGCAACAGCCTGGACCGAGCAGTCTACTCTGTTTATTGGGAATCTTTGCTGCCCACTACAGTATATTTTCATTTCTTTCCACAGTGCATAAAAAGTATAACTAATTCTATAACTAAGGTTTACAGATTTTTTTAGGGTTGATAAATCACATAAAAAAAATGTTTTAAATATTGTACATTCATAACTTATTCTGGTCTTAGATAATGCACACTGTATATTACACAGTATTTATTATAAGAATGTTTTTGTGCTTTTATTTTCTCTTTTAAATACAGTATATTGCACTTAAGGAGATTCTTAAATCTCATTGTAAATTTGTTTGTATAATGACAATTAAAGCTATCTGTCTGTCTGTCTGTCTGTCTGTCTGTCTGTCTGTATGTATGTATGTATTTATGTATGTATGTATGTATTTATGTATGTATGTATGTATTTATGCATGTATGTATGTATGTATGTATGTATTGTGGAAAAAGTCAGTTTAGTGCTATGACAAAACTTTCAGCCACAACTGTAGATACATAACAATTAGGAATGATTCAAGAAGTGAAATGGTTAAAGTTGCAGATGAGTTGCACAATGAAACTGTGGAAAAGAAGAATCAATAATTGGCAGAAAGTTTTGCACGAAAAGAAATGTTTGGAGGATTATTTTTTTAAGCCGCAGTACAGATGTTAAATAGAAATCAGAAATGACAGTAGAAATAGAATTATCTAATGTGAAGAGCCTTCATTTTGGGTTTTAACCCTTTAACACCTACTGTCACAAATATGCAACATACCAAAAAAAAAAACAACAACTATGTATTGTATGTGCTATAGTCAAATGAATTATCTCCAATTAATTTAGCATTTACTTTTAATATATACTTATATAGGCGTTAATACTAAATGTAATGTACTTTTCAGTTTAGTGAAGAGATTTTATGTCCAAATACCTAAATATTATGGACAATTCTATTGCCTCTAATCATTAACATTTACTTAATTGTCACATACTGTAGGGAAATGTGTCTGTATTGTATCCACACAAATAATTAAAACATCCAACATGCATAAATGATCTACACAACAGTATTAATTAGTGATTGCTCTGTTTTCTATTGTTTGTTTTTATTGTAGTTGGACTCTTATTGTTCTATTTTTACTGCATGTAAAGAGTCTTTGAGTGCCATGAAAAGCACTATACAAATATTATTATTATTAAAGGATGAAATAATGTAATGATAAATACATACCGCTGTTTACATTATTGGCAGCAAAACACAATGATGTTGACTCAAATCACTTCACAGCTGAAGCAAATCCAAATTTTACAGCCAAAACCTGTTTTTTTTTTTTTGGAACAATAATAACAGAACATGCAAATTTAACCACTTTTAGAAACAGCAACAACCCAGGACGCCGCTAATTAGGAAGTATCGCTCACTGGGGACGAGTGCGACGACTGTAATTAGAAAACGTTCACACAAGACAATATGTGTGACATTGATCCTGCAGAGTTAAAGGTCAGTTCTGGTCAGAGGAACGTGGACTGAAATGTTGAACAAATCCAGACTGTTGGCCTCGTGTTGCATCATTAACCTGCAGTTACACTGTTTTATTCTTTGTTATTCTGATTTCGCAGTAAAATAAACCCATTGTCTCCATATGAGGACATTGTATTCATCCAAAACCACATGGCTCTGCTTTGACTGAGGAGGTTCGAAACTGGACATGTAAACCTATCAAACCCAATCAAAGCAGCATCACATTGAGCATATCCTCTCCCAATCCAGCCCATAATCTGACCCATTCACCTCCAGTAAAAAGAAATAAACTCCTCGACCTCAGTAACTTCTTGCTGACTTTGAGAAACATTTCATTGGGTGCATACACTTTGCTGGATTTGTCATTTGTGGTTTAGATGTCTAAGTTTGGCTCGCTGTAAAACATGAACTCCATAACCAAGAGCACATGTGAAAAAGCTCGAGGAGAAACCCAAACGTTCTGACAACTGCAAGCACTGAGTCTTTACGACTTAAAAGTAGCTCCATGTCGCGTTTTAATAGGGAGTCATTTCCCCGGTTATTCCCACATGGTATAAAAAAGGGAAATACGGAGCTGTTTTTCAGACCTTTAACCCTGATGTTATGTTCATTTGTCGTGAACAGCAGTGGTGTCCCTGAGTCAATTTGACCTACAACAAACCCCGCCCCCCTCGCACACATTTTACCTAATTTGCTCTATCTCCTATCATTGTGAAAATGCATTTTTGGTGACTGTGACCTTTGACCTATATTCACCAAAATGTAATGGGATCTATTCTGGACCACTTCGCACCATTCCTGAAAATTTCATGGAAATTGGTCAAGTAGTTTTTCTGTAAACCTGCTGACAAACAAACAAACAAACAAACAAAGTGACTCAAAAACAAGGTAATGAAATAAAAGTAGAAGAAAAGCAAAGTTAAATTAAATAAAGCAAAAATAAAATAGAAAAAATCGAAAATGAAATCACAAACAGTAAAATGAAATAAATAAGTAAAATAAACCAAAACAAATGTTGCCTGGCACGACAAACCCCGCCCCCTTTTCACACATTTGACCTGATTGGCCCTTTCTTTTATCATTGTGAAAACACTTTTTTATCTGACTGTGACCTTTGACCTACATTCACCACCGTGTAACTTTCCTGAAAATTTAACATTGGTCCAGTAGTTGTTGTGTAAACCTTCTTACAAACAACAAACAGACAAACAAACATAACACAAACACAACACCATTTACAGTTCATCTGTCTCTGTGAGCTTAATGTTCTCTGTACATTGTCCCTTAAATATATAAATAAATAAATACCCCCTCTTCCCTTCGAGGGGCAGGGTAATTATCCAAAAGATGTCGGAAACAAACAAACACAAAAACCGCTGTTAATATTTCATTATTAATTCCATTACTAACTATTCTATTAATTTTTAGTGCAGTGGTTTTCCTTACCTCTAACAGGTAATTAATTTTTCATTTAAAAAAAGAAAAAAAAACATGTTCAAACTTTTTTTTTTTTTTTTTTAAAGTTTCACCACTTTATTACTTTTGAAAGACCAACATATAAAACATAACATTAAACGTGTCACTTTCCAACACCCTTTTACCTCCAGTTTTTCTGCTGGGTCAAACTGACCCCAACATTATCTATGTGATATAAACATGAAGGGGTTGAAAACATACGACACTAAATAAGGAAATACCCGAAGTTAGTAACATAAGAGGAGGGTTAATAAGTACTGAAGAATGACTGGTGTCTGTTACACAAACTTCTCATGTCACTCGATGAAGTAAACACTAAAATAACAGTTGACTCTGTTTGTTATTCCGTTTGATGAGTACGTTCCACTTTCTGCGCCCCCCCTCCCCCCTTTTCATTCAGTGTGGGCGTCCCTCTGCATGGCTGTGGGTGAAGTTTTAGACAGAGCTTCCAACTGTTTTCATATCCACTGAAAATGTGATTCACTGACAGATTACAGACACTGCAGAAAGAAAGAAAGAAAGAAAGAAAGAAAGAAAGAAAGAAAGAAAGAAAGAAAGAAAGAAAGAAAGAAAGAAAGAAAGAAAGAAAGAAAGAAAAAAGAAAGAAAGAAAGAAAAAGGAAAGAAAGAAAGAAAGAAAAAAGAAAGAAAGAAAGAAAAAAGAGAGAAAGAAAGAAAGAAAGAAAAAGGAAAGAAAGAAAGAAAGAAAGAAAGAAAGAAAGAAAGAAAGAAGAAAGAAAGAAAGAAAGAAAGAAAGAAAGAAAGAAAAAGGAAAGAAAGAAAGAAAGAAAAAAGAAAGAAAGAAAGAAAAAAGAGAGAAAGAAAGAAAGAAAGAAAGAAAGAAAGAAAGAAAGAAAGAAAAAGGAAAGAAAGAAAGAAAGAAAGAAAGAAAGAAAAAAGAAAGAAAGAAAGAAAGAAAAAAGACAGAAAGAAAGAAAGAAAGAAAGAAAGAAAGAAAGAAAGAAAAAGGAAAGAAAGAAAGAAAGAAAAAGGAAAGAAAGAAAGAAAGAAAAAAGACAGAAAGAAAGAAAGAAAGAAAGCATCAGCGCTGATGCATCAGGGGTTAAAGGGTTAAATACATTTTTAAAAAATTGCCAATGGAATAAGTGAAAAGTATATATATATATATATATATATATATATATATATATATATATATATATATATATATATATTAGATTACATGATCGATTGTCTATAAGTCCGTTGTAATATTTCACTGAAATGTTATTCTTTAGGTCAGAGGTGTCAAACATGCGGCCCAGGGGCCAAAATGATTTTAGAAATAGAAAAGTTACACAGATATATACATAATATTAATAATTAAGGAAGTTAAAATCATTTGACATCAATTCAATCTAAAATGGATTAGACCATAATCATAATAAATAATAAATTATGAAAAATTTTATTTTCTGTTTTAGTGTAAAAAAAAGGAGGGAGATAAATGAATGTAAAAAAGACTAGCCTGTTACAAAAAAATATGAATAATTTTAAATGTATGTGGAATTTTACCAATATTCTGAATGTTACTAAATGTTGTGTATTTGTGTCATCTTTAAGTTGTGATGCACATGTATAAATGATTAACTAAAGCACAGTATTGTTAATATTGCACTTATTTTTCTTTATAATTTTCAGATTGTTAATATTTCTTCATGTTGTGTTCAAGTACAGTTCATAAATGTAAACATTTTCATTATGGAATTTCTCTATTTTTGCTCAAAAAACATAACTGTTTAAACTCCTAAGTCCTTTTTTTGGTTTCTTTTTTAGAGGCATTTTTCCAGTGCTGTAAGAAATGAGCAAATGATAAAGCACAAAGACAAAAATAGGACCAATGGCTCTGTATCTAACTGGTATGTTCTATTAAGAATCAATAATAATAATAATAATAATAATAATAATAATAATAATAATAATAATAATAATAATAATAATAATAATAATAATAATAATAAATGCTTAATTCAAGTAAAAAATATTTGCTAATCGATCAACTGAAATTTTTCTTTTTAAAATATCTTGTAATAAGATTTTGAAGATGTAGTTTCTAAAAATCACTTCTATTATCCCACTGAAAAGTGACTCTTTAGCCCGAGGTCCAAATCTAGCCCACCTAAGGGTCCAATCCGGCCCTTTGGATGAATTTATGAAATGCAAAAATGACACTAAGATATAAATCATTTTAATTCATGGTCCACTTTCACACCAATTCAGTCTTATAATAACCTATAATAATCACAAGTAAAAAAAAATAAAATAAAATATATATATATATATATATATATATATATGTATATCTATATTTGTAAATGTAATTTTTTTTTCATTTAGTGACATTAAAACAAAGTATAATTCCCCCCAAAAATTTGAAAAAATCTGAAAAATTTGAAATGTTTTAAGAGAAGTAAATACAATTTTAATAATAATATTCCACTCATTACTAAATATTTTGTGTATCTGTAGATACACATTTGTGTAAATGTTAAACTAAAGCCTGATATTGTTTGTTTTCGTAACATTATTTCTATATTATTTAGTTGAGTCATTTTATTTCCAATATGTCAAGGACAAAAATATTTGATCTTTCAAAAGCCAATAATTGATAAAATAACAAGACAAAGACAATATAGAATAAATAAAAAATAAGAAGGTCGGTAACATATTCAAAAGCTAGTGGGAAGAAAAAAAACCATTATGTTTTGGGTGTTTTTACTGGTTCAGATTAAATTTAGCTGAACTAAAATAAGTTTGACACCCCTTCTTTAGGTGATTATGTTTTATTTTTATGTGTCATATGATATTTAAACTACAAATTAATAAAAATACACTTGATAAAATTCCCATCTTTTTCCAGTGCAGGCCACAATTTCAGCATTCTTCAAATCATTATCTTTTTTTTTTTTTTTTTATAAACAGAAAGTAAAAACACAAACTTTTCTGAATGCACATGTTCACCATCCTGTCTAAACACACACTTCTGTATTATTGATTCATCTTTATTTCACACTCTCACACAACACTGATGGCAGCCACGGCTCGCCACGCAGCCAGGCGAGCGTGGACGTCGTCATGTCCTGCCATGCACACTGAACAGGAGTTGGAGGAGTTGAATATACAGATGTCTCCGTCCCTCACAGGCTCAGCGGTGCCTGTAGAGCAGACAGAAAACAGCCAGCCTGTCAGACACATGTCCATCAGCACAGACGCAGGCTGTAGACTCATGTAAAGAACTGTGTAGAGGACAGAGCCCAGTCAGAATGAACCCACAGTCTATTAAAGAGGCATCACATTATAGACAGAGCAACACTGAAGAGACGCTTATGAGTGTGATCAGTGACTTATGCTTATTCTTTAACCGTGTCTGGGTTATGTTTTAGGGTTTGAATACTGCAGTGGGTTCACATCCACACACTGGAGCCACAGATGGACTGAAGAAGAGCTGCATTACTGTGTATGAACCAAACAGAGCTCTGCTGCCATCTGCTGATAGAACACACACTTACCTACTGCCATCACTATATAGAGGATAGAATACAATACAATACAATACAATACAATACAATACAATACAATACAATACAATACAATACAATACAATACAATACAATACAATACAATACAATGCAATAGACACACCAGACATTTCTGTGTGGAGTTTGTATGTTCTCCCTGTGCCTGCATGGGTTTTCTCCAGTTTCCTCTCACCATCCAAACACATGCACTAATAGGTTAATTGGTTAATCTAAATTACCCATAGGTGTGAATGTGAGAGTGATTGTTTGTCTATATATGTTACAGCCCAGAGATGAACTGGAGACTCATACAGGGTGTACCCCGCCTTCACCCATTGTAGATGGATTAGGCCCCCAGTAACCCCAGTGACCCTAGTGAGGATAAAGTGGGTTCAGATGACGAGCGAGTGATTCTCACACATTGGAAGATATAAACCACTTTCAGATAAAATAACCACAGCAGGTATAATCAGTTATTTGTTCAAAATACAAATGACAAACAGATGATCTGAACCTTTATGTCTCATAATTATCTACAGAGGAACCATATTCCAACAAATGCAGTCATAGTCCAGCAAAAACATCCAAAATAAAACCAAAACAATTGTCCAAATGTTGTCCAAAACACACCAAAACATCAAGAAATATCCACAAATGTTTTATCTATTGCATCATTTAACAGGACCCGCCTCCAGTATCCCAGTTTTCATCTTTATATTTTCATTTATAATATAATCAAACACCAACTACATGTTATTAAAATGGTTCAAGAACATCATTCAATTTACTTTATTAAGAAATTTAGGCGAAATTGAGTGAAAGTTTAAAGGGTTAATGACTGGAATCTGATTTCCTGCTGTAAATAGTCGTGTTTGTTTTAGATTTTGACCCTGGGTAAATTCTGACACACATGGTTTTAGTTTCTCTGATTAAACATCTGCTGCGGGGAAACGGAACCGCCTTAACACGAGCCACAAACCAATAAATAAGAACGTGTTGACAAACAAAAGCCAAGGGTTTCATCTGCTCATCAACAACCATGCTTAAACTCACATACAGAACAGTATGTGGGATTGTGTTCTCAGTTTGTTCAACAAAAAAAAACATTATTTCTGTCATTCTTCAACCACAAACTCAGTTCTGAAAAAAAAAAATTAAAACTTGGTTTATTACATTACTAAGACAGTGACTCATTCATCTACTTTGTAATAACTATGGGCTGCATTGACAAGATATTTGATTCGTTTGGAGTAAATACCAACTGAACAAGTTCAAATATATTTGTCAGATTATCAGTAATAAAACAGATCACAGATTTTTACCAAACAAATTTACTCTGCTGTTAATATTTAACCTGTTTTGATGACTGTTTAATACAACATTTTAAACATTAACTTTAAGCTGTCATTCCTTGGTTGTTTCATTAATATTACTGTGTTCTTCATTGTTATTGAATACATTGTGTGTTGATTCTATTTGTAAAAAAAAAAAAAAAAAAAAAAAAAAAAAAAAAACGTTGAAAAAATTTGCTTTGTTTCAAGCAAGTAGAAAAATGATTTTGAACAACAGTTAACCGGTACTTCCTCTTACGTATCCATGACGCAATCACGAGGCGTCTCTGATTGGCTCAAAATGCGTAAAGGAAGAAGGAACACTCCCTCTACCCTCTCGCTGTGTATGTATTTACTTTTACCCAACTAGTATCCAGCTGGGTTTCGTGCTGTTGTTTGTTCTGAAAACGTGCAGGGATAAAATAAACAAGCCTTTATTTCCACAGAGAGCACATGAACCAGTTTGATCCGCCATTTTTTTCCCACTTTGTGCAGTAGCTACTCTTGTAGATGCTAATGCTAATGCTAATGCTACTTCAGATTCGCTGCCGGGGACGGGCGCGTGAAGCTACAGTTTATCTATTGTCAGATGATGGTCCCTCGTTCCTTTTGTTGTTTTTGTGAATACGGTATGCAGCCAGTGGAGGTGACAACCGACTTTCAAAGGCAACATGTGTTGGTAAGTCTGGGTGACATTTCAGCAGAATGACACTTTTAAGTAAAATATATGTGGAACTAATAAAGATTTATTTCATTAAACTAACCCGAACCCTACAAGTGATTAAGAAACTAAAAGGTCACATTTCTATAAGTTTTAAATATATGTATTTCTTCTTCTTAATAATAATATTAAAATAATAATAATAATAATAATAATAATAATAATAATAATTATTATTATTATTATTATTATTATTATTATTATTACTACCTAAATAGTCATTTTTAAGTAAAAAAAAAAAAAACAACAACAGATTTTTTGATAATAGATATGGACATTTTTATTTCAAAACATTTTACCAAGATTATTTTGATGTGTTCCCATGGCAGATATTTTGCTTGAATTAAGCAAAAAGAAAAAGACAATCCTTGAAACTATTCAAAATTATCTTGTTAAGATGTTTTGAGATAATTCCAGATCTACTGTCTAAAAATAAAATCCTCTTAAGATGATTATGTCTTATTTTACATTTGATGAAATATTTTGTCTAGAAATGAGAAAAATACACTCTGTAAGGTTTAGATTTTTTTCAGTGACTTATAAAAAAAAAAAAGAATGACTTTCTTTTTTCTTCTACGTTTGATTTGGAAAAAGATAATAATTAGGACATTATGCATATAATTAATAATAATTTCAAATGTTTGTCTATATTTTAGTGTGAAAAATAACATTAAATTAGGAAAATATTGACATTCGCAAACTATCGTGTAACAACAAAATGTGTTTAATATGAACCAATGTGAACAAACTGAAATATCCAAAGAAAATTTGAACCATTTTCTGTTTCTGTTACTAAGTGTTTAGTGTCTTTGTAGATCTGTAATTTACCTATGCTCACTTTACAAAACTGACCATTGACCTTTACTTTGGGGTACCGTTAAACAAAAAAACAATGTCTTCCTTATCCATGAACATATTAGACTGAAAAACATTTAGAACATTTCATTTCAGAATGATTCAAAAATACTAAAAATATTAATGGTATTTATGAATTCTGAAAAGAATTCATAAATAAAAAAGTAAGTAAAATTCTAAATTATTTAAAATGTATGGTACAATATGATTGGTTAGAGCAGGGGTGTCAAACTCATTTCTGTTCATTTTCAGCCAAATATGATCTGAAATGGGCCGGATCAGTCAAATAATAACAGTGGAAAAAAATATTTTTTTTACATTATGACAGTGTTTAAATCTAAAACAGTTACTTAAAAATCTGAATATGATCAACTTGAAATGTCTTAAGAAAAAGAATAGCAATTTTATCAATATTTTCGTCTCAATTACAAATAGCATTACAATTACAAATACATAAAACATTTAGTAAAAGGCAGAATATTGGTAAAATTACACTTCTCTTCAGACTTTCATGTAATTTGCCCTTTTTATACTAAAACTAAAATATCTGCAGATTTCATTATTTCATTATGGTCATATTTTACTGGTCAGACATAAATGAGATTTAATTATTCTGTATGTGGAACCTAAATTATTATTGTTATTGTTAATATATTCAGTGTAATTCATCCTACAGCCCACATTATGTTTGACATGTGTGGGTTAGAGGCTTGTTTTTTTAAACTGTGTTTTTAAGCATCATTTATAAATCGCATAGTCCCATCAAGAGTTAAGTGCATGGGAGTAATCATGATGTTGACATTGGTGGGGACATCATTTGACGACTTCCTCACGAGAGACGGCACCAAAAAAAAAAAAAAAAAAATAAGAACACAGCTAAAATAATTAAAATAACGACTAATTTTGTTTTTGTGAACGAAAACTAAGAGACATTTTAATAATGCCACATTTTTTTCTGTTTTTTTATTGGTCATCTATAACTGCATTATATATTTTATTATAGACCCACATTTACGTCTAGTTTCGTCTCGTTTTTGTCACGTGATTTTGTCACGACAATATTTAATCACTATAAGGCGCACTTTCAATGAATAGTTTATTTTTTTTAGATTCTTCATATTGGATTATAAAGTACATTAAGTGAAGTCTACATCATTTGATAAAAAGTCTAAGTTATTTGATAAAAAGTGAAAATTATGAGGGAAAAAAAGTTGAAATTATGAAATAAAAAAGTCAAAATTATGGGATAAAAAAATTCTAAATTATCAGATAAAAAAAGTGTAAATTATCAGATAAAAGGTCAAAATTCCCAGTCACTAAGCACAACCAAAATTAATCCATATATAAGGTGCACTGTGGTTTTTGGAGTCCTTATAGTCCAGAAAATACAGTAACCCTTTGTTTTTTCTATCCAAATATTGGTATGTAACATCCATACGCAATTTTACACCCATGTTTAGTTTTTGTAGTTCCACCTACAGTACATTCCTCCTCATGGTAACCTTCTTGTAGTGTCGTAAAGCGACTTGTTAACACTGTTTTCTTCTCATGCAGCTCTTCCTCCTGCTTAAATCAAACCAGATGTTTTCATGCAGTAAACATCTCTTTATTTTGCATTTATTTCCAAAATGTCACCAGTGTCGTCGTGTAATTTGCATCAAGTTCCATTAAAAAGCATCAGTGAGAGTAAACAAACAGGGTGGGATTGGAAGCTGGTGGGGTTAAAGTGACTGACCACCAGGACTCCAACATGTAAATGAGGTTAATGTGCAGAAGCGCCGCGTTTACGAGAACAAGAGGAATCAGCCGCAGCAGCCGCCACGCTGTCAGGATGAATTATACCCAGTGTCCTCCTACCCACTGAGATCTGCCAGCAGGTGACACTAACGCACCTCTCTGAAACTGCACAGCCTGCAGCGTTTGGGCTTTTTTGTGGGTCACTGCTGCTGCGCTCAGACGCTTTATGCAAATATGTGATGGAGTGTGTGTTAGTGGACATGTTTCCTATTTACTTTGTGGTTTGTCACAGCAGAGAAGCCAGTGAAGAGACTGGGAGTCAGCAGGAAAAAACACAAAACACAACCAGTCCTTTCACTCATTCCACAGTATATGAACACACAGCAAATACACTGTGGTCAGTCTCTGTGTGTGTGTGTGTGTGTGTGTGTGTGTGTGTGTGTATTCCTATCTTTATGGGGACATTGATATGTTTACACAGTCACACCATGGGGAACTATGACCCTATAGGGACCAAAATTAAATAATAAATAAAGGTCCCCACTAGTAAAATAGAAATGATGTGGCCCTATGAATACATTAATGTGTTTTATCTGGAAGTCCCCATAAAGCATGAGGGAAACAGGCGCAAAACCAAACATGTATTTTTCAAAGGTTTGAAGATGTTTGCTTAAAAAAAAATGTATGTATAGTTTTATTCTTTATTTATGTATTTATTATCCTTTATTTTGTAAAATATTATTGCTTTTATTATTTTCAAAATATTATTACTCTTATTATTAGTAATTTATTTTTGTTTATTTTATTTTATTAATTACTATTATTTTTTTACTCATTCATCTTTTTAAAATTTGATTAAAATTTGAAATCTTTATCATTGTTATTTCATTTATTTATTTATTTGATTTTTAAAAATGTGCTTACATGCTCTACCCAATGTCTACTTGATTACAAACTTGGTCCTCATGAGACACGGAAACGAGTGTGTGTGTGTGTGTGTGTGTGTGTGTGTGTGTCCGCAGAGACATATCATGCTATAACTCAATGAATACTTGAGATATCACCATTAAATTACATGGACATATAAGTATAGCAAATGTACATCAGATGCAATTATCCATTTGAGTAAAGGTCAAAGGTCAAGGTCATATTTAGCAGAAAGTTCAAAATCACATTATTGGCTGTAATTCAAGAACAGGTTGTCATAGAAATTTGAGATTGGCACAAAATGGGGACAAGATTAGGAATTCACTGAATACTTGTTTATCTTTTATAATCATACTATGAGTGACAATAGAAGGATTGTTTTGCATAGAATATAGAATTGTTTTTTGTGTGTGTGTGGGGGCGTACCACATAAAGGCTGAAATTAACACGAGAGGTGCAGTAATTTGTCACTGACATCACTATACTGTATTTTAAATTAACGCAGATTAATCGTTTGTCATGATTAATCTAATTAAAATTCCAACACAATTAAATGGTTTGTTTTGTTGAAACTGTTGAAGGTGTTGAATAAACATGTTAATTGCACATATATTCATATTTTTGCAAATGTTATGTATTTTTTCACATGTTAATTGCATATGTATTAAATTTTTTGTACAGTATATGCTATGCGTCTTTCTTTCTTACTTTTTTAAAAAAGGTAAATTGACATGAAATAAACAATATGTTTTTAAAATCAAACAAAAATATGAAACAAAATATGTTTTTATGCTTTTTATTATCCATTTACATCAGACCTGCATATGTTTTGTAGCAAAATAACTAAAACATTTTTGCATGGGCTTCACTGAAATTTTCAGGAAATATTGATATAGGAACAAAGAACAACAGATGATTAAATTTGGTGGTGATTGGTGGAGGTCTGTGGGGAGGGGGGGCACATGTGTGATTCGTAGCAAGATAACTCAAAAAGTTATGGACAGATTTGGCTGAAATTTTCAGTAAATGTTGATACTGGCACAAGGAACAAGTGATAAAAGCTTGGTGGTGATCAGTGGGGGGGTGGGGGGGTGGGGGGTCTGTGATAACAGAGTCAACGCTCTCCGAATTCCATTATTGTTCGGTTAAATTATTTAATGGTTCCAAGTGTCCCTTTATTTTATTATTATTATAATATTTTTTTTTTCTTATTATAAAGTCCTGTACCTTTGGTCCCCACTGCAGGGTATTGTCCTCAGTTTTTTTGTCCGTCCACCTGTGTGTACAAACTTTAAGGTGGACTGAAGGCTGAGGGTTTTCAAGTAGAAGAACATTATGTCTGTTGTTTTGATGATGAGTCTACATAACCAAATCTGTGTTCCCCTTTATGTTAAAACCATAATATCTCAGGAATCGCAGTCACAGTTTGGTAGAAACAGTCAGATTCGAGGTTGATGTAAGAAGGTTTTAGGGGTCAAAGGTCAAGCTGACTGTGCTTTTATGTCAGAAATATCCCAAACACCCTGAGGGAGTATTTTCACATTTGGTTCTAACTTTCATGTGAACTCAAGGATGAACTGAATAGATTCTGGTCTAAAGGTTGAGGCTCTTCGAACGTCATGAACAGATTATGATGCAGGACAGTGGCCTCGTCTGAATGATTGATCCATGACAAACCTTATTATTTTCATCTCTGTGAACCCTCTCACCTTTGTCGTGTCAGTGGAAGTCTGATACAGGAGCAGTTTGCCTTTTTTTTTTTTTAATTTGTTGAGCTTGTGTTTCTCTTATGTGTGACTAAATTGTAACCGTGGTTGATATCAGACATAGTTTCTGTTTCAGTCATATCTAGACGCATCAGCATCAAGTTTCATTTTTTCGATTCATCTGAAGAGAATTATCCACACAACAGCATCTGAAACATTCAGTATCAGACTGTTATAGGATTTGTATTCAGTATGTTGTATCAGCTCCTTGTGGTTTTCCTGATTTATCGTCTCAATATAAAAGACGCAATGGGAAGACAAGGTCTATAGAGCTGAGGAACACAAGTCCAGATGAATCTATTCGAGCTAAAACCAGGACACATACTGGGTTTTGTTTGTGTAAAATAAAAGATAACTTGTGTGTGATGCAGTGCTTTCAGTAAAGTATGTGAATTTAATTTTTCCACAGAGAACATAGAGGATGAAAGGCAAGGCCGTCATAAGGGGTGGGCGAAGTAGGCGGTCGCCCATGGCCTCGCTCTCTGATGGGCCTTGCGCTTGACCAATGAAACTGCAGATTTCAATGTGGCCCTTTGTAGGCCATGACATCCATGCCTGTGTAATGAAATGACTGTATTTCATTTCAGTATACATAAACAGTTTTTTTCTTACTTAAAACTTATAATATCTATCTGACCGGAAGTAGGCAGTTGATTTGGCTAAACTTTGGTCTGTTTCTTCCTTGTATCAGTCTACCTGTACAGGCCAACGTTCAGAACGATCCGTCAAGCATTGGTGACACTATAGTGTGAAAAGTGGAAATGTGTACACACACACACAAATTCAAAATGGTATCTGATTGGAAGTAGTGAGTCAATTCGGCTAAAATCTGGTCCACTTCATCCATGTATCAGTCTACTTGTACACACCAAATTTAAGAATGATCCGTCAAGATCTGACTACGCTATAGTGCGAACAGTAGAAATGTGCACACGCACAAACAAATGAAATGTTGTCTCGCACGATACTTGACCAAATTGGCTGACATTCAGTTGTTTTTTTCGTTATACCACTGTCCTTGTACACGCCAAATTTCGGAACGATCCGTCACGAATTGGCAATGCTAGACTGTAAACAAAAAAAGGTCAATATTTGGTCAACTTTGATTTTGGGCACTGACCATGAAGGTCAAGTATTTGAAGTCTAATATTCAGTGTGGTGAACCCTATATCACATCTATATTTGCCCAAGGAGTTTGAAATCAATTACATTAAAACTGTTCAAGAACTGAACACTGACCATTTGACATTGACCTTGAGCTTTGACCTAGATCTATGAAAATAGATCCTATACCACAGGTTACATCGACGAAACTTATCATCAGATTACAGCCAATTTGCTCCAGAAATGTGGTCATTGGAGCACAAAAAGACAAACACACAAATAAACAGGCCATCTGAGGGCCATTTTCTCTATAATAACTGCACATGAAATAGAATAATTAGAATGGCTTTGAAAACGTGAAAGTATTAGTGGGGGAAGACAAAAATTAAAAAGACAAGATGAAATGTGCATTTTATTTGTGATTTAATAATGAAAGAGGCAGGAGAATGTATATGTTATAGAATTTACAGCCTTACAATACAGCCTTGGAAAACTGGAAATATTTGAATTCTTTTGCATCTTCAGCTGAAGCACTTTGATAATCATTAAAATGTACAGAGTAAATATTTTTGGGAATTCTTTATAGTATTTGTTGTCATTTATTATTCAATTCATGCATCTATGAACAAACCAAATGCATTCGTACAAGTTAAATGTGTAAATAATGTCTGCTGATTGGTTAGATCAGAATGAGACTCATTTATAGTTGAATATGGCTCATAGGCTCCATGACATTCAATTAAACAGATATAACATTGGATTAATATGTTATTTCACTTTCTTATTTCATATTTGCTGAAGTATTACAAGAGAAGACTAAAATATTTCTTGGTCCTTAATGGTAATAATAAAAAAAAAAAAATTACCCCAGGTTTGACCACAAGGAGGCAGTGTTGCCCAGTGCTCCTCATCTTCAACATCTTCATCCACTGAATTCATCAGCTGCAAAATCAGGAATATCAGATTCAGTCCACAGTGTCCCAGTTCAATTCAGTTTCCACTTAAATATTTATTCAGTTAGGGATGTTTCACTTTCAATATCAATTTTTACTTTAGACATGAAAGAGCTGCTGAGAGAAATAAAGCAATACTGGTACAAAGAACTGTCTATTCCAGTGAATGATTTAAAATAATAAGGTGTGTGTTGGGTTAACTCCAAAGCAGTTACACTGATGTGCTCTTTTATTCACATTTGGAGGGAACGTGGATTGTTTATCTACTGTGTTATTGATTTTTATCAACTGTGTTTTTGTATTCCTTGTTATTAATTGCACTGCAGTTTTTTTTTCATTGTGTTTTAATTGATTATTGTATTTTTTTGTTAGATAACCTGATTGCTCACTTTCTCTTTTAAGTCACTTTGGATTACAGCATCTGCCAAATGCATAAAAAATTATTTAAAAAAATAAAATAAAATAAATAAAAATGTTATCCTAGTTTTTATAAACATTGCACCTTGTATTTACCTTCTGCAAAGCTCAGTTAAAACCTAAGAAAACCTAGTGTTCACATCAGTTAGTCTGTCAGTGAACGAGGACGTTGTACTAAAGCCTTGTGTGAACAGAGCAAACTCTGCCTCCAGCTGCAGGAAAAAACACCTCCCACCCTCACTCGTCTCCATCCGCCTTCACCACCTGACTGAGCTTAGAGATGAAGAACAGTTCACGGGAAGAAAGATGGATATGATGACCTAGTTTTTAATATCCTTTTAATACATGTGACACTAGGTCAATGTGAGTCACGTAGAATTCTAACCTAAACCTTTCACTAAATGATGTGAATTATAAAATTGTCATAAGTCGTTGACAATATTATTCAGGTCTAATTTTAATTAGGGCTGTTAAATTATTTAAAATTTTAATTGGCTTAATCATAGGGTTGCTTTGGATTAATTTCAATTAATCATGATTAAATATACATTTTTAATATATATATGTTACGTTTCATTTTCAGTGAGCAAACAGACTCAAGAAAGAAGGGACTATACCTGCATTCATTCATTATCTGAACCCGCTTTATCCTCACTAGGGTCGCGGGGGTCACTGGGGGCCTAATCCAACTACAATGGGCAAAGGCGGGGTACACCCTGTATGAGACGCCAGTTCATCGCAGGGCTGACATACATAGACAAACAATCACTCTCACATTCACACCTAATTTTAGATTAACCAATTAACCTATCAGTGCATGTCTTTGGATGGTGGGAGGAAACCGGAGTGCTCGGCGAAAACCCACGCGGACACGGGGAGGACATGCAAACTCCACACAGAAAGGTCTGGTGTGGGATTCGAACCAGGGTCCTTCCTGCTGTGAGGCACGAGTGCTAACCACTGCACCACCGTGCCGCCTACCTGCATTCAACACACTAAAATTTCCTACAAAATGCACAAAAATGTGGAGAAAAACATGCTAAACACACACAAAACATGATAAAGTCCACTAAAATTACTCCCAAAATAAACTAAGCAATGAAAAATCCAAAACATATTTTTTTAAAAACTCTTCTAAAATACAGAAAAAACACCCCAAAATGTGATTAAAATATCTAAAGCAAAAACAAAAATATGATTATGTATGTTAAACAGTTTCAAGAAAACAAATGGAACAACTGTTCCATTTAATTGCATTAACATTTTTAATCAGATTAATCTTTGGTTAAAAAAAAAGAAGACTTGCAGCTACCAGCCTCAGATCAGCCACACATCACGTGTTATGGTCCACAGATTTAAAACAAACTAGACCCTAGTCTAAAAGCTGCCCACTCCCTCCACAAAAAAGAAACTCATGTGTTCATATTTATAAGTATGCATCCATGAATGTATTCATGTACTTATTTATGTTTGTATGTATGTATGTTAGGGGTGGGAGAAAAAAAATGTATTCTCATATGTATGTAAAAAGGATTGTTTTACAATATATATATATATATATATATATATATGTGTGTGTGTGTGTGTGTGTGTGTGTGTGTGTGTGTGTGTGTGTGTATACAATCCAAGTTACGAAAAACCTTTACCTTAATTTTTCGTCTCTGAATACAAAAGAATTCTATTTACGAAAGGAAACTGAAACCTCCCAGACAAATTTACATAAGTACACGTACGTAGCATCCCATTGGTTATAAGGGAACTACCCATGATGCTTTTCGGTACCCTTTGACTCTCATTCATCACAGAGTGGCGCCGTTTGGCTGTAGCTGCTGTGTTTAGCGGTAACACGGTCATTTCTCCACCTAGACCAGAGTATATGAGCAGCAGACGATCAGACTATCATCATCTTAAGGAAAATTGTTAAAAAACCTGGACCCCGCAAGCCCGGAGATGCGGACCGTTCCGTGAGGACGAGAACCAGACCGCGAGAATGCCACCAACAGCGGAGTTCCGCCCCACAGTGGCTGCCTTCGGAGACGTCCGAGCCGGCGCGGGAGGAGGCAGAAGTGCAGCTGTCATGGTGGATTTCCAGCTAACCGACACTTCCTGCTCACTGGAAAACAAACCAGACTTCCTGAAGCTGGATTAAAACACCAAAGATGATCCACCAGACTGCTGCATCCTTTTTCTCACCCAGACATGATCAACTCTTCTGTCCCAGACACCAACATTAGCCTGGTCAGACAGACAGACAGAAGCCATGTTATCAGTTAAAACCCGGGGGACAGTGTTTGTACACTAGCAACAGCTGGTGTTAGCCTGGACCGGCTAAAATCTAAATCTACATTTTCTTTTAACACACCTTTCATAAAAAATTGGTAATTATTTAAAAATATTGTTTAAAGGGTTTGAGGGGTAGTATTAGGGGCCTTGGAATGAATTAGATCTTTTAGATGTAAAATGTGTTTTTATTTACGAAAAGTTCACGGTACATAACATTTCTGGAACTAATTAATTTTGTAAGTAGAGGTACTGCTGTATATACATGTGTATATATGTACATACATATGTAGGGTATGTATGTATATGTTTTGTATTGTAGTTTAAATGTTTTGTCCTGGGCCCCCTCCTAATAGGGAGCCTAAGTGACGCGATTCTATTTCCGATTGATTTCCGGGCAATGGGGCCTAAGTGCCATAAAAAAATTAACGCGAGTCAATGGAGGGATAAAAGTAATTTTCTGGTCCCGTTTGAAATGTACTACGGTTTTCACATATGATGTCTGTGAATTTTAAAGATACATTTTCAAATTGAGAAAGCACTCACTTTGGACAGGCATCAAAAGTTACGTTAGGTTTTATGTGAGAGTAAGTAACGAACTACAACGTTCGTCTCACAAATATTACGTCACCACCAAGTTTCACCATCATACTCTTTGAAAATGGCTGTGACTTTGGCGAGCTTCAAACATGGAGAAAACCACTTTAAATCGGGGCATGTAGAAAGTGGCAGCTACTCCGGGTTGCGACTGTGCAAATCGTAGGCGGAATCCGGGAAAAGTTCCGCCTTAAGCGCTAGGATTGGAGAGGCAGCCTGTCAGTCAAACTAGCTCCCCTGCCTACGGTCTTGATTCGAAAAATTTGTTCTTAACAGCCTGCGACAGCCACAGTGGAATGAGTTTGCCTTCATTGCATCGTTTAAGTCCATACTAGATTACGTACGTACAGGTACTACTCAGAAAATTAAGAATATCGTGTAAAAGCTTTTTTATTCAGGTAACTCAACATAAAAGGTGAAACCAATACATTTATAGACTCATGACATGCAAAGTGAGATAAATCAAGCATTTATTTGTTGTAATTTTGCCAATTATGATTTACATCTTATTAAAACTTCAAACTCAAAAACTCAGAAAATTTTAGTTTTGCTTGAAAGTGAGTTTTCTGAAGCTGTACACCCTAATCAGCAAAATCAAAACAAATGAGAGCTTGCAATATATTGATTTACATACTATTTGTCTATATAATATGTACATTCCACCGTACAGAAATGCAAGCACCTTTTCAGGATGTTCCAATTGTCCGAGTATGTCTCTGAAACAGCTCAGCCAATCAGAAGCAGAGTTTGGCTAACTTTCCCAGATTTCGCCTACGATTTGCACAGTCGCCTCCAGGTTAGGGAAAGATTCTACTGTGACGTCAGCTATGCGACGTCTGATATGTAGTCCAAACAGAGTCCAAATAATTACATATTTTTACACGCTAATAAATCACAAAACACGGTTATGATTTTAATTGAAGTACAGCAAATGTGTGATTCAGGACATAAAGTAAAGTGGACCAGAAAATAATTATTTTCTCCTCATCCACTCTCATGTTAAATTTTACCCGAACTTAAGCCCAGTGGACCGACCGGAAGGGGCAGAGACTTAGGCTCCCTATAAGGGTTGCCCTTTTTGCACTCTTTGCAAATTAACTTGTTTGACTTGAATCATGATGATGGATTTGTCAAGATCGGGATGAGGTGAATGAGGACTCCATTGCACAATGCTGAAGTGAAAAATAATTTAATACAAAACTAAGAAACATAAAGACAAGAACAAGACAAAACCAAACCAAAACCTGGGAACAAACGGCCAGAGTCCGTGGTGATGATGAAGGTCCGGGTTATGGTGACTGAGTAGATGGTGAAAGTGTCCAGGTTATGGAGGTGTCATTGTTGAATGGTCCCGCACTGGCAACTGCGGGCCTCACTGCTTATATAGCCACAGATGAGGAACGGCTTGCAGCTGCGCAGTGCGGGACCAGGTGAGTGTGGAGATGACTGGAGGAAAGGTCACTGGAGCAGAGGTCATGACAGGATTAATCTGCATTAATGCAGTCATTTTGACAGCTTTAATTTTTATATTTTGACAACTGGTTTGTGAAGTTACACACATTTACTGAATCTGACACTGAAACTCATCCATCTGTTGTATAAATACAAACAAAATGGATAATATTCAAAATGTTTCCTGTGTGAGACCGCTAGTGTAGAAAAACAGGCCAATTTTATCATCACAACTGTCAAAATGAATGTTTTTGAAATGTGTTAGTAGAGGACAGGATATCTGATATTCGAGTTTTCCCTCTGGGATCACTACTTCAAAGGAACACAAGTGACAAGACCTATGAACACAAGACCTACTGTATGAAGGTTTTTATTTGTATCTGATAATTACACTTGTACAGTTTTTAATTGAGTCAAAAATACTTAATATTCAGCTCTTTTGATCATTTCTTCACTGATAGAAGGAGTCCTATGAGCTACTACTAATCTACTGTTATTTCACCACCATGTGGAGGTTTTACACCAGGGGTCACATTCACCCCAATATAATCTAAAGTGATCTGTAAAATAAATCTAAATAATAAATATGACTAACATGAACAACTAGACATTTATTAAGAAACATAAATGTAATTTTAACATATGTCTTAGTTGTTAATATTTATTCAGCTTATTCACATTTGTTTGTGAAATGATAGTTTATTTTAACATTTCAAAAGGACAATTAAATTAACATATGAGAGTGCCTTGGAATTTTCTCTTTTTTTTCCCATCCAAAGAGCACCTCTAATTATTACCTCTTCTTATCATTATTATTACTATTACTCTAATTATTGTGAGTCCGGGTAGTGCTCCTGAAGCAAACTTTTTGGAATAAATTAAACTATTTTAATATACATTCAACAAAGAGAAACCTTTTTTTGTCTTTATTTTTAGGTTATAATGATATTATTTAACTAGTCCAACTCACTTTATATCGCACTGATCTGTATGTGGAACTTGAATTAAAATAATTGATATCTTCAGTATAAGTTTTGCCTCTCACAAACCTGTGTGCAAAACGAAATTCACCTTTAAGTGTTTTCAAGGTTGAAATGATATATATGGGGGGGGGGTAGTAGTAATAATATCATATTAGTAGTAATAGTAGTAGTAATAATATCATATTTTATTCTTTTTCTATTGATTCAGGAAAAGTAATCTAAAATGTATACCACCTTATGCTTTTTTGACAACCTCTGAGCTCCATCTACACCCTCAAAATTGCAATTTTCAGTAAATACACACCTGTTTGTGTCAATCTCTTGACTGGTTTGAATCATTTTAATACCAAACCACTCTTCCTTATGCAGACTTATTTCACTGGAACAGCTCTGTATATCACAAACAAACCTCAGCACCACCCAACCTGTACAAAACCATCCCAGAGACATGATGTAGACGTTGCAAGACCTATTTTTAGCATAAAAACTAGCAGTCGACCTCTACTTTCTTCATAAATTAGCTGCAAATCTCTTAAACGGCCATAACATGTCACCAAATGAGCATCAAGTCGAGCTCTCCACTGCCAAACAGTGGATTTGTGAGGCTGATAAAACCACATTTTGCCCCCCCCCCCGCTGTGTTATTGTAACTAAATCTGTCTAGGCACGTCCTTCTTGACGTGACTGAAGCCTTGTTGTATTGACGTTGTGTGTCCTCAGAGATCAGTCATGAGCTGTGAACTGTCAGGGCTTTGTCTCAGGTAACAAGCTTCACTCTGGGCCCTGAACGTGGCTCCAGCCAACGCCTCCGCATCTTTAGTTTCTTTCATTTGGGTGGATTTTTACATCCTCTGTGTTTAATGTCAAATGGGTCAGAGGAAGAGCCAGTGAAGACATCACTTTTGACAAGGCATTTGTAGCGTCGACAGTGTGGTGAGTAATAATATAACCCAGAGTAGCTGTCAGTCCACTCGCTTCTCATGACAGACACCTGACTGCAAGGCCTTATGGCTCTGCTGCACTAATTAAGCCCAGACTCAAACCAACTCAACCCTCCGGGGATAACACAACTGCTCAAAACAATCAGCGTGACAAGCCTGCACGCCTGTCAACCAGCCTTCACTGAACTACTTTAAGCCTTAACAACTCATACCATTCGCTGCCACATTTACGTCGGACATTTAATGATCACATTGGAGTGTTTCTGCCAGTGAAACGTGTTCATTTTAAGCTCAAAGACAACAACTGGTGACATGTGTCTCATTTACTAAGCAGAAATTGGATACTGATGCTGTTCTGAAATTCAGCTTATCTACTCCTTAGTGGTTCCCTTGTTTTGAGTTAATAAAGAAGGTGCAGCAGTGTGTGTGTGTGTGTGAGTGCTGGAGTCAACAACATCTGAACGGAGGCTAGACCAGGTTAACATGAAGGTTTTGAGGCTTTGAGACCAGAATAGATGCACAACAGAAGCATTATATAAACCCATTTTATGATGGATGGATGGATGGATGGATGGATGGATGGATGGATGGATGGATGGATGGATGGATGGATGGATGGATGGATGGATGGATGGATGGATGGATGGATGGATGGATGGATGGAAGGACGGACGGACGGACGGACGGACGGACGGACAGATAGATAGATAGATAGATAGATAGATAGATAGATAGATAGATAGATAGATAGATAGATAGATAGATAGATAGATAGATAGATAGATAGATAGATAGATAGATAGATAGATAGATAGATAGATAGATAGATAGATAGATAGATAGATATTCTTAAACAGTAGTCAATGGTTTTTCTGAACATCACATGACCTATATTTATTTCTGTGTTAAAATCTGATGTCATTTCTTGTGCGCAGCATCTAAACCAGGGGTCGACAACCTGTAACACCCAAAGAGACATTTGAACCTGGTTTCCACGGAAACGAAAACACTGGGAGCCGCTACTCATCTTTGGAAATCTCAGTGAATGTGTCCCAAACCTTACTTTTCTGTTTGTATGTTTTTGGAGCTTCCACTCTCGTAACTTAATTTCTTCTCTTGCTCCCTCCATACCGTAGGATACTGACAACATTGTATGTCCCCTTCACGGACATTCAGTTAATAAAGCAGATTTACCAGGTTATTTTAATATTTATCTCCAATGACACGACCGACCGCGAAGTGAATATCATTAAAATTATTTTTCAATGATCTGCAACTGCGGGTGACTGCGGGCACCTGCTCACTTCGGGTCAGGCTAAGCACCACTAATGGATGGATGGATGGAATTTGACATTTTGACACTAGACTTAGTTTGGAAACTTGAGCCAACCAGCATTTAAGACTTGAGTTTTCTTTATCAGTACAGTAACACACATGCAGTTAGTTTCAGTAGTTTTATTCCGGAAGCATTTTACCTTTAGACCAGTGATATTTTCCACTGTATGTTGTTGATTGATTTAAAGTGTACATTTCTGAAATGTCTCAACTTCTATTGTGGCTGAAACTGTACGACAAGTATGACAATAGAAAAACGGAAAATGAGGAAAAGTCCTGTAATTCAAACCCCCCCTGATTCTTTAGACCATTTACAATTTGTAGTTTTGTTATATTTCTTCTACTAATGCCTCTTTCTTCATTGTTGTCGTCAGTAAAAGGCAGTGATGACCTTTAGACCATATTCTACAGCTACATCTGTCATATTTATACGTTTGTAATATCACAGTCAGAGGTGGTCAAAGTACTCACATTCTCTACTTAAGTAGAAGTACAGCTACTTTACTGAAGTAAAAGTAAAAAAAGTACAACTTCTCAACTGTAATAAAGTGAAAAGTAAAACTGCTTTTGTATTACCTTTTTTTTTTTGCTGTGGGTGATATAATAATTATTTAATCAGGAAAAACCACAAAAATATCCCAAAATAAAGCCTTTAAAAGTGAGTTACTGTGTAGATGATGTGTTTTTTTGGGTCATGGTGCTCAGTTTAGTGGGTATGGACAGGACATTTAGGAAGAATTCAAGTCATAAATAGGAGATTTAAAAAAATAGAAATAAAGAAGCACAATTATGAGATACAACAAAATCTAAATCGTTACATAAAAAGTCAAAATGACAAAAAAAAAAATCCGTATTATGAGATAAGTTAAAAAATATGCAAAAAAGGTCAAAAATGTGAGAAAAAAGTCTGAATTATGATATAGTCAGTCAAAATTTCTGATTGACTACTTACTTTTCCTACTGTCACATTTGTTTAGTTTGAAAAAGTAATGAGTCTATCCTGACATACAGATATTTATACAAAAATGTAAGAAGTAAAAGTAAAAAATTTCCAGAAAAATAAATTCTCAAGTAAAGTACAGATACCTAAAAACTCTGCTGAAGTACAATAAAAGAAGTACTTCTACTTAGTTACTTCCACCTTTGATCACAATGTCTTATTTCTACCTGTTGGTGTCTTTCCACATTTCTTAGTTTTATTAGTATTTATATTTTTAATTATAGAGAAGTAAAATACCAGCAGATGTGAATGTGTATAAGCACGTTCAACACACCGATAACATTGACACTGCTTGCGTATTCAGTTGTCGTGGTGATTAGGATGTTTGTCGACCTCCGTGGATGTTTGTTCTGTTGAAATGGTGAAACGCTCCTTGAGGGCGATGGGCTTCATGTTCGCCCCTTTATTATAAACAACAGCCAGCAGCGCCACGACCCCCGTTAATACATATTCATCCTGATTATTATGTGAATGTTGACCTTTTTGTTTCAAGTATCATCTGCACGTAAAAAGGCTGATTTTCCCCGGAGATCAAGTATTCTACACGCCTTCCATCGTACTCAGTCAGTGTTTGTTTTCCAGATGTGTCAGGACGTTGTGTGTGTGTGTGTGTTTTTTTTTTTTTTAATATATCAAGCCCTGAACAGAGTTGTGTCTGTTTTCTGCTGCAGTTACACAGATTGTGCGAAGGGCATGAGAAACTGTCTGTCAGCAGGGTCGCCGAAGCAGCTCGTAAATCTACGGATTGAGGCTCCTTCAAGGGATTGAATGCTGGTGTGACATTCAATCTCACATCTTGTAGCTCAGGAGGGGCTTCGGCCTCATGATTGAGCAGCTGATCCTTTACCTGAGAGACCTAGAGACTGGGCTTTGAAACCCTGCAATCAGTCGTAGCTCTGCAACACTCGAACATTCACTTTTTGTTCTTTTTCTCCTTCTTCTTCTTTTTTTTTATGACACAGCTGAAAGATGTTCATGCAGCCGTCGAGTGAATATAGAGGCCACAGTTAAGGATTTGGCTTTGTTTGGCTGTGTTTAAGTGCACATAAAATACCAGGGTGTCTGTGAGTTCTTAAAATCCTGGTTTTATGAATATTTATTGAATTTGTTAGACCTGAATTGCCACTTAGATTCAACCTTGCTTACTTTATTCACTTTAATTTCTTTTTTGTCAAAGTCTGTTAAGATGGTCTCCCTGACAGGTCAAAACTTTAAACATTTTCTACTTTCTACTTGCACTTAACTGGTAAAATGTCCAAATATCAGCCCCATTTTCAAACATAAAACGTTTGTCTTTAAAAAAAAAAAAAGTTCATCTTTGAAAAAAGTATTTTTCTACATTATTAGGATTATGTGCACTACGCAAGCCAAAATGGTACAAAATAACTCAAGTTAGCAGTCAGTTTTTTAATATTATATTATAGTTATTTATTATTTTATCTGCAACAGGTTTTTTTTTAAACTATGTGTAATTTTTCTTTTCTTTTTTTTTTTTTTTTTTACAAAAAACCCAGCAGTTTAGCAGTTACATTGTACTCCTCCAGCTTGTTTTATGTATAATAATAATAATAGTAATAATAATAATAATAATAATAATAATAATAATAATAATAATAATAATAATAATAATAATAATAATAATAATAATAATAATAATAATAATAATAATGCTGAAAGTGGTATGAAACATCCTATGTTTACAGGAAATCTTAACATTTAATGCATCTTAAACCTTCTAAAAACAAAGGGGAAAATGCTTTAACTTGAACAACACCTAAAAAAAAATCAAAACAAAACCTCTTCTTTACCTGAAAATCAGCCTTAAATTTAGATAAAACCTTCTAAACATTTTCAAAAACCTTTACATTTATACATTGTCATACATGGGTTGCATAATTATTGAAAATACGTTTTTTTTGGTTTTGAAGTTTGGTTATTTTTCATAAATGCAGAGAATGCCAATGTGAATAGAAAATATACAAATACATGTTTTTATTTTGCATGTCTTGCATAGTACCTTTGTCACCTCAGTGTCACTACAACGAAAATATGAACTTTATTTTACCCTGTATTGTAAATAAGGCCCTTTTTAAACTAGTTTTTTGCTGTTATACATGGCACAAGCTCATACTCATATTACATTTTGATTAATTTTCCAACCATATTGATATCTGTAGATACCCTGAAGGGTTCACTGACACTTAAGACAGAAAGTACAATCAATATTTCACCCTACCAGTGCCTCTGACTCATCTTTACTGGTACATGTCTTCTATTTGTTATGTGGAAACCATTTCCAATGCGATAAAGTCCACATATAAGTTTTCCCTTCATATCTTTCCAGTGTTGTTAACCAGACTTTAATAGTAAATCTTGCTGACAGCATTATGGCTTTTAAAGTTGTCTCCCTGAATATAAATTACCTTTCATAAAAAAGAGATTGAGGTGCATATGATTTAGTCCGGAATGTAAAATATTATGTGCAGTTTTACCACCAGATGTCCCTATTCAACCCATGTACGTACGTGTAAAACAGCCTGTTTTATACTAAATAATCTGTAAGTGTCTGTTATATCTGAATGTGAGTTTTTTGTTTGGGGGGAAAAAAAGATTGCTTTCTCCAAGCCTCTGTTTGTAGAAACAGATTGAATGCTGGGTAAATGCCCCATAGATGGTTTTAAAAGCATCATTATAGAGAGAGTTCTGACTCATGTTCAACCACAAGAGAGAAAACACTTGAAAATGTATCCTGTCAAACCAAAATGGATTTAATGGAATCAAATATTCATAGAAATAGCAGGATTTCATAAACATTTTAAAGCAGTTTCACTTTTATCAACATACTTCTGAGTTCTGAGACAATCAAACGAGATCTCATGAAGCCACTTGGCGGCTTTGAGGCTTCATCGCATCCATGAATGTATGAAATAAACCATTGAATGCACATAGAAATAATGGGCATAATGCTTCTGTGGCTGTCATCTGTGTTAGTGTAATATGGCTGGATATTAAAAACGCAGTGACTGAAGAAAAACAACTGTCCTTGATTTTTTTTTTTTTTTTAACACTCGTTGTGCAGTTGGCACTTTACTGGATAATCCAAAGTCTGCAGGGCAACAGATCACATCAAATCCGCTCTGAGTGTTTGTCATGTGGACCCGAGGCTTTCATCAGACTTCTCGATGAATTGTCACGTTTTGGTTGCAGTTTCCATGACACTGCAGCTGTTCAGAGGGTCCATCTCTCCAGTCAGCTGTGATCCATTCAATCGACAAACCCCTGCTGAACCAGTCAGTCAGAGGATATGGGGATGACCTTTTCATATCATCATCTAGGGACGTACTCCTGTGGAAGGCCGCTAAAGTTCCTGCTCTGCAGCGCCTGGTCAACGGTTTGGACGAAGGAGTCGATCATCCTCCTCATATCAGGGGTAAACGGATCAAAGGACGGTCGCTGAGACACCGAACGCTTGAAATGTCCATCTTGGTTGGTCTGCGCACAAAGCAACCGCTCCTCCGTCATCGTTATATTCAGGAAGGCAGTGATGAGGCGGAGCTGAGGGAGTAGGGCCTTCTGCAGCTCCTCATAGTGGACAACCAGGAGGCGATGGCCAAACTTCAGCCAACTCAGAGTGTGGGACGCCCACCAGGGGGCGTAGCTGGACACGAACTCGGGCCATTCTGCAATCAGAAGAAGACAATTGAAAATGTAGCCTCCTAGCATATCGTTAGCCTCCTAGCATTATACGTCATATTTTTGGCCAAATTGTAAAATCTACGTAAATTCACTCTTGCTTTTGCACTGTTACCTAATGGACCCCCCCACCCCCACCCCGAACAGAAGGCAAGGGGTGTTGTTTTTGGACATTTTTTTGGAATGGTGCTTGAATAGCTTATAAAATACCTTACACATTAGTTTCATCATATTAAATTTTTTTTTAAACAGATAAAGAGAATACAGCAATAGTTCAGTGTTACTGACTTAAATACAAATAACAATTTAATTTACAAGGTTAATTTTAGACAAGGTTAGTATCCCACACCGACGCTAGAACAACTAGAAAAGCAAACTGTCAAGGCAGACCCCCCCCCCCACCCCTTAAATGACCTTTAATAAATGATAGGTTTCACTTTCACTTCTGCCCTGACCTACTGGATGAAAGACAAATGTTTATATGTTTTACAGAGGGGACATTTTGGGAATGATACATTTTTCCAAAGTGACTACATTTGAACATTTTGGGAAAAAAAAAAAGATTCACTGTTGAATGCTTCAAATATTTTTTTTTTCTTTTGCAATAATAGATGAAAATAAATATTTCACATATAAAACTACCATTATCAATGGTAATATAAAGTCCCATTAGTATTGTTCCAAAAATCCCATTGTCATACTGTATATCCTAGTATTAGCAGCTCATTGACTATCTGCCGGTCACCACTGATTATAAATGTACCCTCATTTGTTGGAACATTAATTGATTATTTAGCAGATGACAGCCTTCAAAAGCCATATTTCTTATACTTATCTTTTTTGGAGAACATCCTTTTGTGCATGTGGTGTTGCTGTTGCACTTCAGAATGGTTTATATATTTGGAAAGATGAGTTTGGTTGCTTCCATTTGATGTGCGACAAGTGGAGATGCATTAATGTGGGAGCTTTATATATTGGTGTTATTGATATATTGTTATCGAGATCCTAGAACTGGGATGTAAGACTGATAAGAGGAACCTCACATGTGTAAACGGTGACACAAATCAATCAGGATCAATAAATTATTAATTTCTTGTCACTGATCTTGTTTTTTCTTCAAGTTAGGTCCCATGATGCACAACAGATACGTGTATGTATGGATCAATTAACAGAAATGTCACATTGTATGGAAAATGGCAGCAAAATACCAGCATGTATGAATGGATACAGGCACAGTCCAAAATGTCATTATCAAAATATCACTTTATATTTATCAGCTCCTCAATTACCTTCACAATGTTTGAAGTTATCCTTGTAACTGGCAACATTTGAAGTTCTGAGCTCTTGATATTCTCTGCAGTGGACAGACACTCAGTACGTTTATATTCACATCTAAAACCCTATTCTGACAGGATTTGTTTTACCTGGGGACCCGTGTAATAAAAAAAAAAAAAAATACCCCTTTAAATCTGTTTATACCCTGAGAATAAGCCACGTAAAAAGCAAAGTCAGATTTTACCACGGGTTTTTCTGATGTCTCTTCGGTATAACATCAACTCGTTGCGTGTTATGTAACATCCGCTCACTTTGATTTCAACATGGCGGGCGCAATGATTTTACTCCTTCTTTTCAGCTTTTTCTTTTTGTTATCGTACATGACCAGCCGATATATTCTTGTTGGGACAGATCCTAAAATGTCTTCTAAACAGTCCAGTGCAGTCTTAATTATTTGCTCAAAACACATAGAAAATGCCTCCAGAAAACAAAAACAGCCAGAACACATGTGAGATGCTGCCCATTTCTGGCCTTTGTTACCCCCACAAGTGTAATATGTCCCCACAAATGTAGTAAGAATTTGCAGCTGTAATGTAATAATCCCACAAATGTAATAATACTTTATTACATTTGTGGAAAAGTTATTATTTTTATTATTGGAAGGTAACATTTTTTACCACCCCACAAATGTAAAAAAAAAAAAAAAAAAGATAGGCGACTGCTATTATGTTTGTGGGAAAGTTATTACATTTGTGGGATTATTACATTGAAAGCTGCAAGTTTTTATTACACTTGCAGGTTATTACGTTTGTGGAGTTAACATGTCTATCTTCACTGGGTTAATAATATTCCAGGATGTTGGAGTTTAGCTAAATATAGTAAGTCACTTGTGGGGACATTTTTACTTTCCAAATTACTGACATGGCTGATTCGCACAGGATTAACATCACTTACGATTTCGGTAATTATTACAAAATGTAAGAGGTCCCTAGATAGTAATCGAGCTAAGGATTTAACTGGAGTTTCTTTGATATCTCAGTTGACGTTCACACAGAGAATCAAATTATTGTTTGCTTCCCAGACACTAGGTGGTGCCACATGCCTTTTCACATTGGTATTCTTCCGGTTGGCACCATAGAAGAAGAACAATCCATAAACAAATGTGGCAGATTTGAAGCAGACGTAGTAGAAAGACAACAACATCAAGAGACAACATGACGACAGTAATGCAACAGGTCAGCATATTTCGTACATACTGTTCACACCGATTTTTATTGCATGTAATGTGCATGTTGTCATGGTGACCTGGGGCGTGTCTAGGCCAGTCTTAACCTAGCTAAATGCACAGAGAAACTCGAGTATCGCATGGGGAGCTCAAGTGTCCGCCCCTTCCAGGAGGCTCATGGGGCCTGAGATCGGAAAATGAATGAATGGTATTCAATGGGAAATAAAATGAGATGATGATCTGAATCACACAGATGTTGCACCTCATAATAAATGATAATTATTAATGTGTGTTTCAACTGCTTCTGTTAACCAACGGCTGATTCATTTGTAAGTAAAACCTGTTAATAATTTAGACGTCACCACAGACTCTACACCACAGCTGAGCAGAGTGTGACGTCACATACGCAACACATCAGAATTTAACTTGACTTGCTCCATTCACTCCCATTCAAATCATTTGCGAGCTAAACACCCGTGGACCGGAAGTAGAAGGGCGTGACTTAGCCTCCCCATTATTTGACTTGGTTATCCCGACTTCTAAAACTCAAGTTTGATATGATTACAGTCCAACTAAGGTGTTTACATGTCTTTGAAAACTTAAATTTTAGTCAAAGGCAATGATTAAAATTTGCATATAAATATACTGAGTGGGATGAATTAGCCTAAAATGTGGATGGAAACTCTCCTCCTGACAGCCCCAACAACAGGATATTTTATTAACACCTCTGCCGCTGTGGCTCCATCAGAATGTCCTTTGTGGAAATGTCTATTACTACTTTCCTTTTCATGTGTAAACACAGTGCAACACGGCAGCTCTCTGAAGTCGAGCTTTCTGACTCCCTACTGTAAGTGTGAAACTTTGTGTGAAAGCAACATTTCTTCTATTTATGAGCTGCTCAATAAAAAAACCTCTCAAACAGCACATGTGAGTTAGCTCCGGCTGTATAAAAGCTGTAATAGTCAAGAGAGTGCAGTCTTCACTATAAATAGGAGAATATAACTGCATCATGATGTACTCACAGTCATAATCACAAATGCCCTCTGGTGTACCGTTGCTATAACATCCACATCAGGACATTACGCCTCAGTTATATCCTTTAGTGGAGTCATAACTGCGGGGCCACTCTGTCTATAGATGGGGCTGGATTACCTTTACTTCTCCACTGTGCATCGGTAGCGTGTCCTAAATGTCCGGCACATTTTCGGTTGAATTCAGCCATGAGGGATTTGTAAGGATTTCGAATCAGTAAAATGGCTGAGTCAAACATCTCGATCTCCTTCTGGCCGCTCTCGTGGGTCTTCACACAGATGCTCCTGCCGCTCTTCCAATAGTCCTTCTCCCCTTTGAAACCTGCACAAATGAATATATGGATTCATTATTGGAATTGGAATTTATTTGTCTATTTTAACAAAACATGATACATACGGTATGTATAATTTGTATCTCCATACAGACATGGATGAAAACATGTAGGCTGAAGCAGCAGATTACACTGCTCTACATTTTTATTTATTTATTTATTTTTTTGTAATTTTTAGAAAGTATCTGCTTCTGATATTAAATGTCCTTATGGCCAAGTGATATTTCAGTTTTTCTTGATAAATCTGCGAAAATGTCTACAGTATTTTTCTTTCCCAAAATCCAGTGACATGTACATAGATGAGGGAAAAAAGTCACTTAAATGGTTTGAGCAAATGGCTGTAATATAACGGAGTGAAGACATTAAAGGGATCTGAATACACTGTTGTACAATTTTTTTTTTTTTTTTAGAAAGTATCTGCTTCAGACATTAAATGTGCTAAATCTTGCATACTTCAATAAGATGAATCAGAAAACAAATGACAAAAGTGCTGGTTAGTTCATGTTTTTAATATGTATCATGGTGTTATTCCACATATATGGTGGTTTATGTACATGTATACAATGGATTTGTAAATATTCCACTAGAAAGATCATAATGTGCAGACAGTGTTTTGAAGTAGATCTGAGACCAATATTCCTTTGGACTAAAACCTATTCTCTTGTTCATTCTAATAATTTCACATTTTCACCCCAGACTCGCAGTATCTTAGAAATTTGAGCCAACCAGGATGAAGACTTGAGTTTTCTTAAAGAGTTTTCTTTATCAGTAACACACATGTGGTCAAATTTAATGAATTTTATTCTGGAAGGATTTTACTTTTAAACCAGTGATATGTATGCCTATCCTATTTACAAGAAAGAATGTTGGAAAAACAACATAACCTAATGGTACAGTTTTGAAAAATAATATAATAAAAAGCAAAATCTTAGATTAGATAAATAGAAAAATTTACTTTAACACATATCATAGATGTATCACATTATAACTTTAATCAATACTGGATATATATTATAATATTACACACTGCCTTTGTGATGTTGGGTTTTAAATACATGCTTCTTTGTAATTCCAGGAAAATAGGTTAATATTAAAAAAAAAAGGTCAATTACATTGTTTTTCATGACTAAGAAGAATAAAAACACTCAGGAATGAAATCTTGACTAAGGTTCTTGTAATGCACCAAAGGGTTAAAGAAAAAAAAAAAAACATGTTTTTTTGGCAATAGAAACATGATGGCTACAAAAAAAAGGTTCTTAGTTCCATAAAATGAGGAAATTGAAGTTCACCCAAATTTGAAAAGATGGTACATGTGCTATTTTGGCCCAAACCCCACAATTGGGATATGAAAGCAAAGCTGAGGATGTACTCTTAAAGGACAAGTAGGGTTTGACATAGATTTTCCAAATGATGTTTGATTTAGAGGCTCAGTCTCATGTCCCCCATAGAGGACACAAATGAACGCAGGGTCTCAGGAGGATATAACTAAACTGTAATGAAAAATCCAAAACTACTAGAACCAGGCCTCCAGCACTGACCAAAACCCTCGGCTGGCCCCTCCCTCTCACCTCTGTTGTACAATGTGCCGTCGAAGTAGAAGCTGCCAGTGTAGAAACCGGTCACGAGTTCAATCAGGTGCCGGACCCAGGTGTTTCCTGCACCAGGAAAACTAGAAAGAGCCACCAGGGAGATGGATCTCTGAGGTAGAAACGTCCGCTCTTTGCACCTGGAGTCTGAAACACACACTTATCATTTAGTTCAGAAATTGAACAGAACTGCAGCCAAATCAGACGACTTGGAAAAAAGTAATTATATTATACACGCACCAAAGCCTAAAATGTATTTATTTTAATGACAAAAGTGGAACAGGGGTGAGTTTTAATGACACAAATTGTGAGATATTCACCCAGGTAAAGAAATAGTCTGGGTTTTAATAGAAGGGATATGTATTCTACACAGAAATAACAGTACGTATTTATAAATGGAATATTGTCATTGGAAACATTTTATTTATTTTTAAAGAATGAAGCCAAATCTAGAACCCTAACTGCTCTCATCCAGTGACTGAATTGAATTGAGATACAGGCAGTCTGATGATAATTACATTATTATTTTGTACAATCTCCTCCTTAAATAATACATGGATATGTATGCTGCTGCAGCAGAATTAAACTGCTGCTACTGAAGAGGATTCTATTGGAATTATCTTTGGATTCTGTCTTTTCTAATAAGCACTAGTGTTTTTAATCTTATGTAAAAACTATTCTGTTGTATTTTGATACATGTTGTGCTGCATATGAAATTATATAAGGTCTAATTGCAGAAGAAAAGATAAAAAGCTGCCATTATATATTGGCCAAATTGTAGAATCCATATATATATATATATATATATATATATATATATATATATATATATATATATATATATATATATATATATATATATATATATATATATATACACACAGTATATATAAAATATATGTTTGTTTTGCAGAAATGCACAGTGGTAGCATTAAGTGAAGTGACCGGGTTGACTTTTTACATTATTTATTGTTTACTTACATTATAATCCTGTCAGAGATGACTTAAAGATTTTAACATTTATTTGTCATCAGCCAAATGGAAGCAGAGGTACTTGACAGCTTTTTGGCATCGCAACCTCATAATTAACTTTCGAGATATTGTAATATATATGGTCTGATAGAAGCGCCTGGCCACTCATCTGTGTTTTCAGACAAGTATGTAATATGTTGAACCGCATTTTGTAATAAACTGTCCCAAGGCATTTTGTAAAACATTTTGCTGCATTACATAATAAGTTATTACATTTTGAAAAGATTATAGCAAAATGCATTTCAACTTTTTCTTGGAAGTGTAGTAATATGGTTCATTATGTAAGAACAATTCTAAAGCATAGTTTATTTGTTTCTTCATTGTGTTTTTTTTACTTCCAAGTATTCGTACAAAGCTAGGTCTATAACACTGGCTACAATTGAAATGCTTCCAAAATAAAACTAATGAAATTTTACTTCATGTGTGTTACTGATAAAGAAAACTCAAGTCTTAAATAGGTCAAAATGTGAAATTCTTACAATGAACAAGAGAATAGGTTTTAGTCCAAAGGAATATTGGTCTCAGATCTACTTCAAAACACTGTCTGTACTTTATGATCCATTCACTTTACAGGTTCTTTCTAGTGGAATATTTACTAATCCATTGTATACATGTACATAAACCACCATATATGTGGAATAACACACCATCATATATATTAAAAAAATGAACGAGTCAGTACTCATGTTTTCATCCATTCACATTATTAAAGTATATAAGATTTAGCACATTTAATGTCTGAAGCAGTGTTATTAGTATCATTGTATTAGCCTTGTAGCAATACATAGCAATTACTTCAAAGGATGCATTAACAGGGAATATGCTGGAAATTCCAGATTTATTAATTTATTTTGGTTTTGTTTTGTTTGATAGACATTTTCAATGCATTGTGACAGTTTGTTACAAAATGTAAATGAAATGAAAAAGTTATTATATTATGGATATTTATTACAAAATGTACCGTTATTAGGAAATGCACACATATGTATTTAGTAACTTCCTTAGATTGAGTCAAGTGCTTGATGCAGATACTTAGAAAAGTCTTTCGCTTTTCCGCAGCAGGGTTATATTTATCTATATTTGGCCATTTCACTTTTGTTTCTTGCAGCTTTAGCAAAACAAATCTGTACAAGTCTGTAAAGATGACCTCCAATGCGGTCGATGGTATCTCACCAAGGACCGGCGTCTGATAAACTAGGTAGTAGTCGGGTTGGGTTGTGGATGCACTGCTGTGGTTCAGGCCAGTTTTCTCCTCACACTGCTGGTTGTCAGTCTGTTGATTGAGACTGAACAGAGACGACGTCCATGTGCAGAAACACTGAGGCCTGCTGAACACCGCCAGCGGGAGCTCCTGCAAAGACCAAAAAAAAAAAACACAGCACAGAAAGTCAGCGTAGTGTTTTTATGACTCATCATTTTGTTTTCTCTCCAGCTGAGGTTGATGTGTCAACCCAGTTCAACATGGTCTGCATCGTACCCACAATATGCTGCATTATGTTTGTTTTCACTTTTCAAGTTACAGGACATTGCCAGCGTGGACAGCAGGGACAATTTTAGAAAGCAATGCACAATCACAAAAACTGGAGAGTAGACTCAAAGGCCCCATTTCTCTATCCTCCAAAGAGGATCTTGGACCCTAGAGTATTTGCTGATTTTTTATTTTTATTTTTTTGTTAGCAGCCGTTCTATACTTTGAAAATAATCTTCCAGACATTTGTTCGAGGCAAAAACCTGAGCAGATTTTTAAAATATATATATTTCGTTCTACTGCCTTATTCTGCTACTCACTGAAAAAAACATCATCCCCAAGAATATATGAGTCTGTAATACTGGTAATCCTGGTACCCATAATGCCTTGTTATATTTAGTCTGGTATCAGTGTTGATTTAGCCTCATCCTGCTTTTAATCATTAATTAATTTTGACTAATCATGATCCAAACATGTCTCCGGGTTTGTTTTTTTTTGTTTGTTTTTTTACTGACATTTCCTATAAAATACACTTAAGAAACACAAAAGATGTAGAGAAAATAAACATACAAAACATGCTAAAATCCATTAAAATTCACAAATAAAAATAAAGCAATGCAAAAAAAAGCGATGAAAAATTCCAAACATATTCCAAAAACTCTTCTACACAGTAAATTTTGCGGTGTTAAATCAACACTTAGAGAGTTTATTTAACTTCTTCTAGAGTGTATTTGGTCCCATTGTCTCCAAATTAACACTGCAAAATCTACAGTGTAAAAAAACACCAAAAGAATTTGTGAATATCCAAAAACATGGAAAACTATGAAGATATATGCAATTAACATGTTTATTCAACACTTTAAACAAAACAACTTTGAACAACTCTTCCATTTAATTGCATTAAAATTTATAATCAGATTAATCATGAGGATGGATTCATGCATTCATTTTGACAGTCCTAGTCTTGTTTTAATCTCGCCTTAATGTTATTTTAGTCCACTCCTAATATTGTTTTAACATTGTCTGGGTCTAGTCTTGGTCGTCTCTAGTTTTGTCTCAGTTTTTCATGATCTAGTCTTGGTTCTGTGTTGGTTTTTATCATGGCCTTGCATTGCTTTAATATTTAATATTAGTCTCATCTTTATATTGGTCCTGTTCTTGGTCTCACTTTAGTTTAATCTTTTGTGATTGTCTTGATCTTTTCTTAATTTTATCTTCGTCTTTTCTACATTTCTTATGATTTAATCTTGGCTTTATTATATTAGCCTTGGTTTTCCTTTGGTTTTATGCTGGTCTCATCTTTGTCTTGGTCTTCTCATGGGTCTCTGTCTTGCTGTGGTCTCCTACTAGTCTTCTTGTCTTTGTTTAGTCTTGTGTTTGTCCTGCTTTTGTCTGGTGGTAGCGTTGTCTTGGTCTCATTAGAGGCTTGTCTAAGTCTTTACGTGGTTTTGTCTTTGTCTTAATCTTATCTAGGTCTTGGTCTCAACTGAGTCCTGTCTTGTTTTTGCCTGGGTCTTGTTTTGTTCTGTCTTATAAAGGTACTTGTCTTGATCTCGTCTTAGAAGGGGAGAGGGGTATTGTGTTTGAGTCTGTTTGTTGTAAGCAGCTTTATACAAAAAACTACTGGACCAAATTCCATTACATTTTCAGGAAATGTGCGAAGTGGCCCAGAATAGATCCCATTAAAGTTTGATGAATGTAGGTCAAAGGTCACAGGCACCAAACATGTGTTTTCACAATGATAAGAGATAGAGCCAATCAGGTAAAATGTGTGGGTGGGGTTTGTTGTCCTTATTTTCTTTTGATTTGGTCAGGGTCTTATCTTAGTATTATCTTTATCATATTATCTTGGTGTCATCTTGGTTTTGGTCTGGTCTAAATGTGCTGTTGTTTTGCTAGTGTTTTATCTCCGTTTCATCAGTCTTTTCTTTATCTTAGTGCCATCTTGATCTTTTATTGGTCTCACCTTAGTCTTGGTTTTGTCTCCATCTATGTGCACTTGGGTCTTAGCCTCAGTTTAAATGGTCTAAAGTATAACATCAGTAAACACACACAGATGCAAACGAACACAATGAATCCATCTGCGGCAGTCGTTTGTTTTCAGAGGAGACACAGCTGCACCGGCTAAGATCTGCAGACTGTCGACAAGCCATTACAGACACATTAAAGCTTAAATATTCAACACAATTCAAGGGCTGCTACACTCCTACATTTGATCTCATGAAAAAGAAACAATCTCCTCTCCAGGGATTAAAAAAAATCACCAGAATAGTACAGAGGAAAAACTGCAAGAAGGTCACCATTAGGTAAAGCAAACCTTATCTGTGCAGGTCTCGATGCAGGACTGAACAGTGAGGTTGGGCTGGAAGGAGTGGATAGGGAATGTGCTGATGGTGTTCTTTAACAGCTGGAAACAACCACGGTAGTGAACGTTCTTGACTGAAAAGACAAAGAGGAGAATATCATAGTGGTGACAGATGGAAAAGGCTATTTTTGGGACAAAATTAAGCATATTTACGAGTAAGTAATCTGTGCATAATATAATAATAAACTTTATTTATATAGCACCTTTCATACAAAAACTGTAGCCCAAAGTGCTTCAAATTAAAATACAAATTAAAATACAAATTAAAATACAAATTTCAGACAAGGGTGAAATAAGAAATACATAAAAGATTTGATTACACACAAAATATAAAGAATATAATTGCATGTATTTGGGACATGCATGTGTCTTTTGTTGTAGTTGAGCATAAAATAAACATTTGCAAACTCTAAAATGAGTCCATTTGTACTTATAATGGGTTGTGTATTTAATATTTGTTAGAATATGAATCAGAAAGTTACATCAAAAATGACTTTGTTTTCATTTATTTTTCAGTTACAAATTTCTCAGATGGAAGAAAGTGGTCAAAAATACGTGATCGTTTACGTCATTACGTCATCATCGCTGCTACAGGTCATATATTTTCTACTACTTCTAGAAGTGAACCGGCTGACAGTGAGGCTGCAGTGATGGTTTGAATTTGATCTGTTTTCTGTGTTCAATGGATAATGGCTGTGACGTGATGACGTATTTTTGATTTTCTTCCATCTGAGAAATTCGTATTTGTACTGAAGACAGTGTACTCATAAGTTTTCATTTCGTGACTGCAATTTTTGATGCCGTAACTTTTCGATTCGTATTCAGAGAAATATTAAACACAACATATTTTAAGTACAAATGTACAAATAGAGTTTACAAATATTTATTTCATATATATTTATATATATTTATTTCATACTCAACAACAACCAAAGAGGCAAACTCTTGGCTCCAGGGCCCAGACCCCCCAAAATCCGGCCCTGCTGCCAACCCTTGGGTTATTGGATGACCCACTCTACCATGGCTGCTTTCAAATGTCAGAACATTTCTTTCTTTACAACTGTGAGACATATTATGTTATGTTCCAATGCTATGTTTTATATGTTGGTCTTTCCAAAATAAAGTGGTGAAACATTAAAAAGAAAGAAATGCATGTATTTTTTAAATGAAAAACGAGTGAATTATCCTAATTGATTTGATTTGATTTGAATGCTTTATTTCGAACATGTGCAGAATGCAACAATAATCAATATAACAATAATCAATACAATAATAATAATAATAATAATACACAATGACATGTCCGAAAAGGAGTAGGATGAAGCATAAGTTTATTTAATCCTATCCCTTCTTCACTTCCCAAATAACCTGAATTCATCTTATAGCAATAGAGTGCTTAGTACAAAAATGATGATAATAAAAAAATAACAACAATAACAATAATAATAATAAATAATTGAAGTACTAAACATATACATATATACAAAAAACCCCAAAACAACAGCAAATGAGCAGATAGGAAACAAGGAAACAAATAGGATTTTTTTCCTTAATTTATCTGCATTTTGTTCTCATTTTTTATTTTATTTTATTTCTTTATTTTTTTAACCCCATTAAATATTGATAGATTCGTTAGTAATGGATTTAGTATCAAAATATTAATCAGTGCTTGTTTTTTTAAACTTGTTTTTTTTTTAATTAGTTTCGGACATCTTTTGGATAATCAAACATGACCCAGGAACACTACTACTGTTCCTGACAAATGAATATCACAGGAGAGTTAAAATTAAAAGAACATCAAGCAATTTAGCATCGGCGGTCGATATTAAATGGCAAACCTTTCTCCCATAATGACACTCCTATACTTGACTTGAATTGCCTTGTATAATAAATTCAGAATTCAGCAGAAAAACCTCAAGAGACTCTGAACCTTCCCACCATGAATATTAACACAGTATCTGATGCACAGTCCTTATATAAAATATTTGACTTTGCCAATAGCGAGAAGGTGGTGCATATATTTAAATAATAGAAAACGTTTTATGAGATCAGTGTTTTGAAGCGAACCATGAAGTTATTATGAAGGGAGTTGAATTAAAAAGGGCAAACACTCAGCTTTAATATAGTTCACATCACTGTTATTCACCCGGGTTTACAAGTACAGGAGCTTATTGAAGGAGAAAACATGCAGCATATAGTAGTGATGGAGACTGTGGACGTCTGAACCAAACATGAAGCTGATTCAGTCGTAGACAAATCGATCCTCAGACTCAAATTAACCCATAAAGTCCCAGTGTGACTTTTGAGGCACATTCCAAATGAATTCTTCTATCTATTTCATCTTTCATAAGTAATTTATCACCATTTATTATATTGTTTTCATCTGACTTTAACCATTTTTCTAGTGAAGATTAGACTTAAAAAAAATAATAAAAAAAATTCTGTTCAATTTATTTAAAAGACGCAAAACAATCCCACTCTGTCCCCACCAGTGAAACAAAGACAAAAAAACCCAAAAATATACATTAAAAGCAAAGCATAACTTAATTTGCATATTTGAAAAGAAGTCGGAGAAAGTCAAACTTATTTAATCCCACCCCTTTTCCATAAAGCAGTCTATGGTTTAGCGTCCTATCAACATAATACTGTACATCTTCACATGCACATGCAAAGAAAGTGAAAAATGAATAAATACATTCAGACAGACAGGCATCTTTGAAGGCAACACAAAATAAATACACAATAAAATCAACAATGAGTATTTTTGATATTTATTTTCATCAATTTCAAAGGATTTCTTCACGTTTATGCCATAATTCAACATTTTTTTGTTACTTTCTCCTCATTTTTCAAGTGTTGTGTTAATTTTATTCTAATTTTACAAGATTTGCGCATGAATAATTGAGATGAAATGGTATTTTACAGAAGTTGGCTCAAGAGTTTATATCAGGAGATGGTTTGTGTCACTGGTGGATGTTTGGGTTTTTATGGGTTAAATAGGAAAAAAAAAAAAAGAAGAAAAAAAAAGACACCGCAGCTGCTGTCTCAGAAAAACTTTCTACCGTGAGAAATTCTTCAATAAGCATTATCAATCAAAATTTACACCTGT
This sequence comes from Siphamia tubifer, assembly GCA_020466265.1. NCBI lineage: Eukaryota > Metazoa > Chordata > Actinopteri > Kurtiformes > Apogonidae > Siphamia > Siphamia tubifer. Next base: position 27,095,065 of record CM035796.1, read on the forward strand.
ACTAAGCAGGAATTTATGCAAAAATGCACTTGTGTTATCTGCTGAAATCATTAACTGCAAAAACAGAGCAGTCCCATCGCTCACCTGGACGACTCGACTCATCTTCTCTGCCTAATTATTTTACATTTTCACACAGAAGTTTCAGCGCATGAGATAATGAAGTGAAATACAGCTCAGTTCGACTTAGTGGAGATTGTTAGAGCTGTTACATGTTGAAGTGTGAGGAGTTTTTAATAAATACTTTACACTGACTGAGCCAAAGACGTCTGTGATGGCAAAAGAGTTTTATTTTCTTTATCTCTGCAATAAATTGATTATTACTCACAGGCATTTCTCAATTAACTTTACCAATCCTTTGTTTTAAAGGAAAGCATTTCTATTTTCACATTTATTCAAAGCCCAACCTGTTTTTATCTTCTGTTATTTCATGCTTGAATGAGTGTTTTTTATTCTTCACCTGAAATAGACTTATTATATTACAATAACATTCCATCCTATTTTTGATGACTGCTGACCCTTTTCATTGCTTTTTCTTCTTTATAAACAGGTTTTAGGCTTTCACAGTAGTGGGAAAACCTTGCATTGTTTTTATGGAGTGCATATTAAAAAAAACAAATACACTGACAAATAAGACAAATAAGAATGAGATCCTATGTGACATTTTTACCAACATACTCTGTATCTATGGCACTAAAGTTAGAATAAATTACATTAAATCAGATTCCATGTGTAAGATGCATTATTTATACATTTATGTGTTTCAGAATTATGCTTTAATTTTCCTTTATTAATATTTATACCCTGTGATGTGACTATTGTACGATACGATGATGGTGAAGGCAGCTTCTGCAGCCTGAATATCTTTAGTTTATACTTATACACAGGGTCAGCTTTAGGCATAGGCAGACTAGGCGGTCGCCAAGGGCACCAGATGTCTTGGAGGTGCCAAGACCCACATAAATAGAATATTAAGGTACCGTATTTTCCGGACTATAAAGTGCACTTAAAATACTTAAATTTTCCTCACAGTGCACCTTATATTATATGGATTAATTCTGGTTGTGCTTAGTGATTTGGAATTTTGACTTTTTATCAGATAAATGTGACTTTTTAATCTTAAAATTTGGACTTTTTATCTCATAATTTAGACTTTTTATCTCATAATTTTTTACTTTTTATCGCATCATTTTGACTTT